>JBBMFX010000011.1:4027985-4046995 GCA_037832545.1 Rhabdalestes septentrionalis
GTGTGTGTGTGTGTGTGTGTGTGTGTGTGTGTGTGTGTGTGTGTGTGTGAATGGACTTGCTTCCGTATGACCTTTTGCCCCCACGACCAAGCCTATACGGGAGAACCCTGATTAACGCCAAAACCAGTTCTGTAGCTTCAGCTTTTGTTTTGGTATGACTGTCTTTGTCTTGATCTCCAAACTCTCTCCAGCAGACACCACACACACACACACACACACACACACACACACACACGCACACACAGACACATGCACACAAACATACATGACTTCCTGTTCTGGCCAGACTGATGCACTCTATCAAAATACATTTAACATCCAGTTTCTTGGCCCTGATTCATGGAATGATTGTTGTCAGTCATGGTGGTGCTTCCACCTAGACCAAAAGAAGTTTGCTTTTCTTGTGTGTCAATGAAAGTTTAACTGTTAACTCTGCTGTAAATACACAATGCATCCAAAAGCATCCGTACCCTCATTCTTAATAGCAAGTTAACTGCATTCTCTGGAGTGATAGAGCCCCATTCAATTTCCTTGGGATGGGTTGGAGTGAAATATGTGATCAAGAACTAATCACACAGCAACAGTACCTGACCACAGCATTGCTCTTGTGGCTGAATGCAATCTTCACAGCAATTTTCTAGCGTAATACCCTCTCAAAAGAGTAGAGTCCCCGCGCTTCTCGCGTCCCTTCCGCAATGTCCCTGAGGCCGGGCTGTCTCTCCTCCAGCCTGGGTCATGCAGGCATGGACCGCAGGGCGTTGCCCTCGACCCGTAGTCTGGGTCCCTCCCACAGGGACCCCACAGACACTGAGGTGGAATCACCACCACCTGGGAGACCTTTGGCCGGCAGGGTGCTCACTGTCCACAAGTCCGGGCGTTGTGGCTCATGCCCTTTATAGCACCCTGCGCAGGCAGGCACACCGTCCCCCACGGGGGACTGAGGGAGCCGCTCCTCCTCTCCCTTGTGCTGCTCCTCGCACTCTCCAGATGGTTGTGCGGGATGCCCCTCATGTCCCTCACATTCTGGACTGCCTGCCCCTCCGGTGGGCAGAATGGGTGGACCTGACCTTCCGGGAGACCCCTCCAGCTTCGTGGCCACCCACACCAGCCCCCACCCTGCCACTCTATGGCCACTACTCCCCCCAAAAAAATACCTGGGTATTTTTTCCCCTGTCAGGGGCTGACCTGGGCCGGGATTCACAGGTGAAGGGCTGGCAGGAGCGGGGCTGGCTGGGTCAGGACCGGTAGGGACCGGATCGGCTGGGGCTGGACCGGCTGAGGCAGGACCGGCTGGGGCTGGACCGGCTGACCCTGGGCCAGCTGGCGCTGGGCTGGCTGACACGGGACCAGCTGGAACTGGACCGGCAGACACTGGACCGGTTGGGCCGGCTGACAGGGGGTCGGCAGGTGCTGGATCGGCCGGAGCTGGTCCGGCTGGAGCTGGTCCGGCTGGAGATGGACCGGCTGAAACGGAACCGGCTGGAGCTGGACCGGCAGACACTGGACCGGCTGTGCCAGCTGACCCGGGTCGGCAGGTGCTGGACCGGCCGGAGCTGGGCTGGCTGGAGCTGGACCGCATGGGGCTGGACTGGCTGGAGCTGGACCGGCTGGAGCTGGACTGGCTGGAGCTGGGCCGGCTGGAGCTGGACCGGCAGGGCCGGCTGACAGGGGGTCGACAGGTGCTGGATCGGCCGGAGCTGGTCCGGCTGGAGCTGGTCTGGCTGGAGCTGGTCCGGCTGGAGCTGGACCGGCAGACACTGGACCGGCTGGGCCGGCTGACCCGGGCCGGCAGGTGCTGGACGGGCTGGAGCTGGGCTGGTTGGTGTTGGACCGCCTGGGGCTGGACTGGCTGGGCCGGTTGACACGGGGCCGGCAGGTGCTGGACCGGCTGGAGCTGGGCCGGCTGGAGCTGGGCCAGCTTGGACCCCTGCAGTCTCCCCTTGAAACCCCAGGAGCCAGACCACAGCCGGAAAAAAACAAGCCCTGAGAGCCTCTAACTTACCCTGTCCTATAACTGCGTAGGTGGGGCTCATGAGGACCTGGTCCACTAAAAGAACCCCGTCCTGTGCTCCACTCTCCCGTACTCGACCGTCCAGCATTCCCCTATCTCAAAGGTCCATCGCCCTGGGCTCCACCATCCCAGTTCCACCATCTGGAAGCTCCACAACCCCGAGTTCCATCGTCCGGGTCTCCACCGTTCCCGTACCACCGCCCAAAACCTCACTAATGGTAACCATGTGGATGGGAACCTCACGGACGGGAACCTCACGGACAAGAACATCTGAGCCCTCGCTCTCTGAGCTTAGACCACTCGCTCCCTTACTTACCGAGCCCCTACTAACTGAACCCTCACTGCGTGAACCCTCACTACTTGAGCCTAGGCGAACAGGCCCTAGGGTAATTGGGCCTAATCTTACAGAGCCTTCACAAAGGGGACCTAAGCTGACTAACCCCTCACTAAGGAGACCTAGGCTGGCTGGGCCCTTACCTGGGGTCGTTGACTCAGGGGACAACATGGCAGGAGCCCTTTGTGGCAGGAGGCGCTCCAGGATCCCCTGTGCCACCAGCTCCGCCGCGAGGTCTTGTCTTTGGCGCTCCAGCCTGGAGATGGCATCCTGCAGCTCCACGGTGGCTGCAAGCCCCTCTTGGTACTCGTGCTGCTCTGGGGTGACCTCGCTGTGAAAGCGCTGCAGTGCTAGGTCGGCAGACCGCAGCTCGTTGACCATGCCATGATGGACTTTGGCAGTGGTCGGGTTGGAGAATGGGGAGACCACTTTTGCTCGGCATCTCCTCCGTCTTCTGGCAGGCGGAGAGTGGTGCAGCACCCCTGGGAGGCCCTCGTCCTCTGAGCTCCTCAGAAGATCCTCCCACAGCACCTCCCAGGGTTTGCTGGTGCTTTTGAAGACCGAGTCTCCTCCTCTCCCACGTTCCGTCTCCAGGTGGAGGAATGCTCGCACCGAGCGTGGCCTCCGTCTCTGTGATCTTCAGTGGGCTCCACGAGTGAGAACACCGGTGCCCAGGCGTTGAGAGCGGCATTCCACTCGCTGATCTCTGTTGCCTCATAAGGGGCTGGCGTGGGGCGATCTGTCCATCTGTCACGGGAGGTCGCGCAAGCTTCCACCCGTGAACTACCTGTAAAGAGGGGACAAGGCAACCAGGAATCCATTTGGGGTACTTTTATTGAAAATAAATCAAAAGAACAGAAACCTGGCTCGTGGGACGTCAGAGAATACAAAAACCAAAAACCAAGAGACAAGACACACCAGGGAATGAGGTGCTGGACAGATCGGGAGGGAGTGAAACAAACCGACTTAAATACAAAGGCTAAGGGGACTTAAACAAGGAACAGGTGATACCAATACACAAGACAAAACCTTACAACACGTGTTCCCAAAACCACGTGATACAGACAGAGTGTCAACATAAAAGTCCCTCAATGAACCCAGAAATAAACAGTGAAAAAAAAAAAAAACGGTGGCTAAAAACAGCCACCGACACAGTCTCCCAGATCTGCAGGAGTTGCTCAGCTAGTGCTAAAACATTTAGACACTGCTTGCTGCTGGAAACAAATGTTCCATCAGTATCAGATGGGTTTGTTTTAGTGCTAACTTTGTTAACAGCTTAAAATTTGAATTCTGTTTTAATGTCTCAAGACGCTAAAAAAGTAAATAAAGAAAAAGAAAAAATTGGTCTATATTCAACAACACTCTCATTAGTGGTCTTCTAAAACAGAATCCCAATCACTGTGTTTTAATTATTGCCCTGATCAACTGGAATAATCAGCATCTGTACAGTCTAGAGAGGAATGAAGCAACTGGTGGGCTGCATGCAGTTACAGAAAATTACAAAGGATTTCTGATCAAAATAAAAAGCCAGAGTGTTTGGTTGCCAAAGATTTCATAAGTAGGCTATTACTTATTGGTCATGTATGCTGTTTTTAATGTATTTTTTTCTGATCACATGCTCAGGTATGTGTACAGCCACTTGCGTGCAAGCAAAATGTCATCCAAAAATCATAGGACCACACCCGAATGCACTCAATTAATCCTCTACATGTGCCATAAATGGATTTCTCACTTTTAAAGCCACTCTAAGGTATCAACAAGTCAGCTTGAGGAAATTCTGAACCATCAGGTCATAGTCATTCACCTGTCTCGTCTGCGTTAGGCACGCAACCTCGCTATGCCAGGAAGTACTCGATACCTGTCGTAGAAACCACAGCAAGAACGCACTGATTACCCAAGAGCTCCTCAGTGACTAACCAGCAAAAACAGCTTGCTTTTGGTGTGTTGACACTGAAACGTTAGTGACTAATGCTCATTTCTCAAGGGGGGAGTTCCAGAGAATCTGTTGCTATTTCACCTCTTACCTAGACACATCCCCACCAGTGGCGTGTAAACATATCCCATTGGCTGTGTGCACTAAGCTCTCTGTTAATATAAGCATTATAGACAGCAAATAGCTGGAGCTTATAAGGATGAAGCAAGTTAAATAGTGGAGTTGAGTCAATTGGAATCCTATTGTCCACAAAATAAAGTCTGGAAGGCTTGGTGTGAAGATCCTGAATGCACTTGATTTATCAACTGTAGCTAAAGCAGTGGTTTAAAACTGTCTGGAGTCTGTGTCTACGCCATTTTTAATTCCTGTACCACCAAATCCAAAATCTCATAATTCAGTTCCAAAGCCATTCTGAGTAGTATGATGTGAAAAGTTGCACTGTAAAGAGATGCAAACATTTTTAAAACACACAGGTGAAGTAAAAATCACAAAGAGTTTTTATTTTTAAAAATGCTGCTTTCTGGGCACTATTTTGTCTAAAATGCCTCACATGTACCACTTCCTCTTGAATGAAACAAAATTTGATTCAGAATAAGAAAACCTTTTTGTTAAAACGATATCTAAGGCATCAGACAGTTAATTTGTAGGTACTGGCTTTTGGAGATATTGCATGCTTTGGACATTCAAATCCTTTCACCATCACTGTGATCAGTTTCTTTAGGATTTCTTTAGAGCAGTGGTAATCAGTTCTCCTACTCTCCTCCTTTACTGGCAAAATTCCGATCTCCAGGATCAGGTTTAGCAGTTATCAAATAGACATCACCTAAAGATTCATCTTAGAGAGAGAGGAGATGATCAAGTTTGTCAGTCCATCCTTACACTGTAAAAAGATGACTCAACTCTGTTGCACTGAAAGGCTGATTCCCTACACTGAGAACTTTCTGAGAAAAAGAAACTAAGAACATCTGCACTGGAGCACCTGAACTAGACATCTGGGATCTGAAGGAAGATTTCTGTACTGATAAGCATGTGTAAATGTCTGACTTGTAACCAGCTTCTAAGGCTAAATAAGTATTTATAAGAAGAACGGAGGAACCATTCTTGTAGATTCCTGCAGAAAAACTCAGAAAGTCTCTTCAAAGAAGGGAAGCTGTAATGTTTTATTATGTGAATTAACAATAACATATTTGTGTAGCTTGTCTGTAGTGAGGATTTGACTGTATAAATGAAAGAGGAGACTTTGGCACCGTGTTCTACGTTTGCAAACATAGATTTTTCTTTGTCATTATGAGACAAACGTTTTGTTCACTGGACATCACACTTTCTTCTGCTTCCACATATTGAATGTCAAGGACAAAAATAGATGCCTTGAGAACTGGTAGGTCTAGTAAGGTCCATTTCATTAATACTGACCCAATGGCAGTTATTCCTTATAGCAGAATTCACCATAATGGCTTATGACTCACCACTCTTTGTGTAGGAAGCATAGGTCTCCAGATAGCATTTCATTCAAAATACCAACTGTGTTGGTGGCAGCAGAAAGAGACCTGAGATGCTACAGAGAGAGGCAACCCCAGGGTGGAGCTCTACCTGGATGTGTTTATAGGCGTTGTGTAATACACCATTAGTGCTGCCCTCAAGGCTAATATCCAGTGTTGGGCTATTTTTGGAGCATGCTGTATTCAGATATGTGGGTGTTGTGTCATTTGATGTTTTAGCCTCAGGGATGGCATTATACCCCCTCAGCACCAATGAAGAGGGGGCAACTAGAGATCCGTTGCTTTGTTTAAGCCTTCAGACTAGCCTAGCTCTGACATAAATGACACTGTCATATTCTTCCAGACAGTCTTATATGCCGGGTATTCCTGTGACTCATGTCATAGGAGACCCTATACTGGACTGTAGTGATGCTATCTTGCCAAAGCTTCCAATTTTTTATTATTTTGCTAAGCAACATATTGCATTTTATACTGTTACACCTGCAATACAAAGTGAATCAGGTATTTACATTTTTTCATAAAGATATATTAAGAAAAACATGCCTGCGTATTTGAATGCATAAAGAGGGCCTAAAAATGACCATGCAAAAAAATTAACTAATTTATGGCTGAGATAAATTTGCATGTGGTGCTGAGGTATAAAAATATATACAGTGGTAAATTTGTGAGTTTCCCCTGCTGAATTTGTAAGACTTTCAAAAAATGGCTTTTCCAAAAATGTATGACTTTTCTGTAATTTATGAGGTAGTTTCATTTGTATGGAAAGAGACAGAATATCAAGTAAAAATCAACAAAAACATATGTTACATAAAGGTTTTGAATTGATTTGCATTTCACTGAGAGAAATAAGTATTCAGTACCCAAGCAAAACAGGACTTGGTGCTGGGTGAAGAAACCCTTGTTTCTTGTAGTCAGTCACCAGGTATGCACACATCTCACTCTTCTTTACAGAAACGTTTTAATCCTTTAGGTTTCTAGTTTGCTGCTTGGCAGCTTGAAAACATTATCTCCCTCCACAGATTTTCTAAAGGACTGTCTAAGCCACTCCATGACCTTAATGTACTTCTTCTTTAGCCACTCCTTACCTATGTTGACAGTATGTTTTGAGCCATTCTCATGCTGGAAGACCCACAAACCATTTTCAGAACCCTCTTCAGTGTTCTGGCTGAGGGAAGGATTTTATGGAACATGGCCCCATTACTTGGCCCCTCTATGCTGTGAAGTCATCCTGTACTCTTAGAAGAATAACATGCCCAAGCATAATGTCTCCACCTCCATGCTTGGCTGTGGGGATGGCGCTCTTAAGGTCATATGCAGCATTTCTCTACCTCCTAACATGGAATGTCAAGGTGATGCCAAAGAGCTGGATTGTGGTCTCATCTGACCACAGCACCTTCTCCCAAGCATTCTCTGAATCATTTAGACTAACTTAAGATTGGCTGTACATGTGCCTTATTGACCATGGGGACCTTGCAGGGACTGCAAGATTTCAATCCATTATGATGTTGTGAGTTACCAATGGTGTTCTTAGTGACTGTGGTCCCAAAAGCCTTCAGATCATTGACCAACTACTCCTGTGTAGTTCTGGGCTGGACCCTCACTTTTCTCATGATCGTTCTCAACCCATGAGGCCAGATACTGCATGGACCTCTGGACTGAGGGCAATTGATGGTCATTTTATATTTCTTCCATGTCCAAATATTCACATGAGTAGTTGTCACCTTCTCTTCAACTTTCTTGCTGATGGTCTTGTTACCCATTCCAGCCTCGTGCAGGTCTACAATCTTGTCCCTGATTTTTTAAACTAGGTTTAAATTAGGTCTTGCCCATGGTGGTGGAGAGGTAGCAATGGAAGAAACAGAGCCTTTGGACAGGTGTGCTTTGTATGCATGAGGTAGGATCAGGAGTATCTGGTATTGATAGATAAATGGATACACCGCCAGTCTGTGGGAACCAGAGGTCATCAAATTCCTATTTCACTCAATAACATACAAATCATCTATTATGTGACGTGTTTCTGCTTGATATTCTGTCTCAATAAAACTGAAACTATTTCATGAATTAAAGGCTGCTATTTTTTTGTAAGTCAGCACACTTCATCAAATAATTATTTTTCCCACTGTATTTTTTTCAAAATAAAGATAAAACATTAAATCTTTGTGGGTGAACCCACTACTTGAGCACTAGCATGCCCCAGTTGAACAACAAGGATTTAAAACTGTTGTATATCAACTGTCTTCTAAGACTGCTTCAACTCTGTGAGGCTGTTTGGCTTTTTTTAATGAGCTCTATGCTTGAGGTCTATTTCTATTGGTTTGTTCTCAACCACAAATGTCTACAACCATTCTTTGCTAAACCTACTTGGTTCTTCTCTGCAAGACCAAGTTGAGTTTTACTTTGTGGAAAGATGTCTTGACATTTGTGTGCAGAATTTCCTGATGCAATCCCGAATGCAGAGCATCTTCAAACATCCCAGACACCTTCTGGTTCATTTCCAGCAAAATCACTCCAAATCGTTGCCCTGCCACCACCATGTTTCAATGCTGAAATTAAGATCTTATGCTAGAATGGAATATTGATTCCCATCAAACATTAACTTCTTTTTGTCCTTCACATAACATACTTTCATTGGTATTCTGGTTCATCTAGGTGGTCTTTATAAACCTTTTAACAGACAACAGTGTTCATTCCAGACTGTAGTGGCTTACTCTCTGCTATCATTCCATACATACCATGTTTGATCAGTGTTTGCCGCTGGGTGACCACTGGCAGTTCACATCTATAAATCTTACCCTGGAATTCTTGCAATCTCCTTGAATATCATTTTGCTCTTTGCATGATTTTTCCCACCTTCAGTGGAAGGTAAAAGTGTTTGAATATGTTTCTAATTGTGCACTTACAGCAGAATGGAGGTCCAAAGTCTTCAGGAACGGTTTTGCAAATACTTTTAGCCAGATAAGCATCTTGATCTGTTTCTCTGAGGTATTCTGAAATCTTCCTTTGATCAAGACATAGTATGTTCACAAATGCACTTTGATAGTTCATGTTTTATAGTTTGTCAGTGTTTTATGAATATGGAGTGTATCCTCAACTTCCTGACCCTAATTACACCTTATTCCAAACTTTCTCTGGATTGTAAAATACTTTTGACAACAAAGACATTTAATATTTAAACACTTAACAACAAAAAAAACTATGTTATGGCTTGTAGAATTGGGTTATCTTTATCTGTATTGAACTGGCGGCCTGTCCAGGGTGTTTCTCTCCTTTTCAACTTAAGATCATGGGAAAAGGCCCTGAAATGGTTCAGAAAATAGATGAATGGATGGATGGGTGTATGGTCTCACTTCATCCATATGTCACTTAGGTTGCTTTGTTAGTGGAGAGCATTTCCACAAGGCAGTGGACCACAAAGGCTAGGGGCTCTAATAACCGAAGCACAGTTCCTAGAACTCTCACTGTGTGTATGTCTGCTGAAACAGCACTTATATGGATACCCGGTTCAACCAGAGTCACAACTCAGTTATACTAAGGGTTATCAAGCAGAAATAAGTGCAAATCCAGTAAAAACCTCTTACAAAACAATAAATAATTTAAGGCTGTTATCTAACATCTCTGTAAAAAGTCCTACAGATTTTTAGTTCACTGGAAACAATGGCCAAGATAAGAGAGAGGGCGAGAGAGAGAGAGAGAGAGAGAGAGAGAGAGAGAGAGAGAGAGAGAGAGAGAGAAGGGGGAGAAAGTGAGAGAGATCTTTTGCATAAATTATATTTATCAACCTTGTATTTGTGGAGGAAGCATGGATAGGTCGATTCAAAACCTGACAAAAAATATATTTTTCCATCTATAACAGTGGGTTCATGAATCAAAAGCTTGACTACACAGTTCTTTTCTCCTTACGTCTGGGAGGGTTTCTGCTGGGAACTGGAGATGCTAAATTGCCCCTCACTCAACTGTGTGTACGTGTGTGAGCGCGGGCGTGTATGTGTGTGTATATTTGCCCTGTGGTGGACTGGTGACCTGTCTCAGGTGTTTTTCTGCCATTCACCTTGTGAGCGCTGGCACAGACTCGTTTGTCACTTGTTGAGATTATTTAAAATTAATGACTGAATAACAAATGAATTACATCACATATTCAGAGCACCATGCTACTTTCATGATGCCATTTTTATATAATGCTTTAGTTGAAACGCCAGACAAGAATCTGAAATAACTATAAACTAAGCAAAATGTTAAAACATATATACTGTATATATATATCAGTGATTAATCAATAGCTCACTGTGTATTTGTGTGTGTGGTAAGATGACTGTTTTCACAGCTGAGACAAGTAGGGCAGCACTTTCCACACCTCTACACAGCTGCCCTCTCATCTCACGCCATCCAGGACCTTTCAGCACCCTCTCTCTCCATGTCTATGACTCTCTCTCTCTCTCTCTTTCTCTCAGACGTATTGCACACGTATTCCCTTTCCCTCTCCCCTTCGCTCTGTCTTTCTCTCAGTCACTTGCAATACAGTTACTACGCTTTTGCAGTATTACGCTAAGTCTGCCGTATTTTTTTTTTACTGTAAACTTTTACTTTCTACACACTTTCATAGTGTTACTACACTTTTATAGAGTTAATGTACTTTAAAACTGGTAACAACGTTCATATCCTAATTGTAGTTTTATTACTTACACTGTTACACTTTTTAAAACTTTTATACATTTACGCACTCTTTCACTGCACCTGAACATTTACACTGTTACACACTTTGATAATGTTACTGACTCTGACACATACCAACACTTTTTCAGCATTTTAGTTAGCATTTTAACACATTTCTTACATCATAACTGTAATTTTACACGGTAACACAGTTTTATACTGCTAATGTATTATGATACATCACACATTATTACACTTTACTTACACTTTCATATTGTTAAATTTATACCATTAGCCATTTAATTAGCCATTTAATTGTTTTACACACTGTACTACTACACTGATACACACTTTAATGCCATTACAGTACTTTTTGTGTACTGTATTGTCATTTTATTGTATTGTTAACACATTGTTACTGTACTCTTATACCACTACCCACTCTAATATTAATACAGATATTTTGTGTTAATACATTTCCTTCATCTACATAATATATTATTGATAAAACAAAGGTTTTAACTTTTATTACATATTAGATAAAAGACATGTTTTTATTTGTGGATGAAATTTACACAGGTCCCAGTCATTGCATAAGAAGGCCAATAAAGCTTTCTTAGTCAATGCCTTACGTTTTCCAGTTGTTAACAAGGAAGTGGGCAGTATAATGAATTAATTTACGAGGTACGTTCAAAAGGTTTCCGCACGTTTATGTTTTCAATGGAAATGGTGAGCGCTGGAAGAGTAGTAATTGGGCGTGTCTGGCAGCGTCATGTGACTAGTTCTGTCTGGCAAGTCTGATGTAATACATTTTTTTAATTCTTAATATATAGAGTTAAAAAGTTGCAGAAACTTCTTGAATGTCCCTCGTGTGTCCTCGCTGTTCAAAGCCGGGTAATCGAAGGACGGATGTGCATTTAACTGCTAAGCTGGGTGTGTCCTTTCTAAACAGTGGCCTGCAGTTTGTTTGTCATGAGGAGGGACCCATTCAGGAGCAAGCTGATGGCTCTTTTATTGCTTTACATAAGAACTCGGATGCAGTTCATTAACCAGACATGACGATAGCCAAGTGAAAGCATTAGCCTCAGTGACAAACGATAAAGTGGACTAATTGTCTTGATTTGTCCCCGGCTGTGATTTGTGGACTTGAACAAGGATAAACAAGCGACGTCTGATAGAGTGGTTCAGGTGTGCCAAAACAAAGGGCAAGATAGATTATTTGTACATTCCCATAAAGCCAGGTTAAATATTATAGATCCATGACAGGTTATGATGCCCTTCCAGTAAGATGAATCGTTTGATTAATTGGAAAATTAATTAGTGTGGTCACGTAGTCGAAACCAGGGCATAGTTTAAAGAAGGCAAATCAGCATTTGCTGCATATTCATTCTCTGGACGAATATTTAATGCTTTTTCTCTTTTTGTTCAAGTTTAACTGCCAAATCCCTAAAGATATTTAGGTGGCTCAACACTTTAATGCTTATAGTTACATAAATTACTGCATCAAAATATTATAATAAACCTGCAGTTTATATTTCAACCAACACTGGTAATGCTGATAACAGTGAATGGAAAAGTGCCCCATGTACCCACCACAGCACAGCACACAGATTAAAAATGTGAAATTCTTTCTCTAACTTTGATGCATCCACCGAGTGACCTGCCACCAATGAGGGGAGCATGAATGGGGGCTATGCCTTGCTCAAGTGGACTCACTAGCAGTCTAGGTATTCAAAACCCCAACCTTCTGATCTTAGGACAATCTCCCAAGCCACCAGCTGCCACATTATTCATAATTTCATAATTCATTATCCCATTAAAATCTGCATGTGCAGGTTCATTTTAGAAATAATAAAATGGATCAGCATGTGCACGCTCTCACACCCAAACTTAATTCTCATTCAGAAACCATTTAAGTGTATTAACAATCATATTACACATTTTTATCTAAGTAATAATACCAGGCCCCTGAAGTACGCAATAGTGCTTTAAAGCAGTACACAAAGAGAGAGGTGCTATAAAGTTGAGAAAAGCGACTTTTGGTTCCCTTAAGAACTTTAATTTACAAAAAAAAAACAACCCCTGTTATGAATGACAGTGCGAAGAACATCAGAATAATATAAAGTTCTGAAGAATGACCGGGCCAACAGTGTGGGTGTGTGTGTGTGTGTGTGTGTGTGTGTGTGTGCATCCTGGGTATAAAAATGAAGCAAGAGGGAGTGTGTGTTGGTGCGCAATTGTGCGTGTGTGTGTTTCTCTTAACACCCTGGGGTGGCGGTAAACACTCTGGGAGTGTCTGAGCATGCATAGCGTGCCGTGGTGGCCCCGCCCTCCCGGCAGCCTCTGCCAACCGCAACCACCTACGGGTGAGTCGCGTCCTCCGTGACCTGCCGACCCCTCTCTCCCTCCGCCCGGGCTGACAGACCCAACACCTGGCAGGGGCTGAGACCAGCCCCATGCCACGAACCTTCGTGTCATGAAAGCGAGTGTAAAAGAGCCTCAATCAGCCACTGACTCCTGCAGCACCTCCGATCAGGGCAGGAGTTGAAGCAGAGTGCACAAGGTCTGCCTCAGTCAGGCGGAGAGAGAGAGAGAGAGAGAGATAGAGAGAGAGAAAGACATGAACTTAACGTGCCCTGGGACGACGGCCAACTGATGTGCGTGTGCAATCACAAATGAAAGAGTGGGAGACAGAAAAAGAGTGAGAGAATATCATAGCTACTGTGAGTAAAGAAAAACAATTGTGAGGTCAACGAGAGGACAAACAGTTGAACTTGACCTCTAAGGTGCCACAAAGTGTTTACTTGGAGTGATACCATAGAACCATTTCTGTGCATCTAAAAGAACTCTTCAACAGATGGTTCTTTAGAAACATTTTAGTGCATTAACTTGCAAGGGCAATCTTCATATGTCCAAGCCAAGAACCATTTGGGAACCAATTTGTTAATAATTATACAATTATTTAAGATTATTATTCTATGTATATATATATATTACAAATAATATTAATCTTAAGTCATATAATTTGGTAATAACACTGCATGAATTTCTATTGGGATCTTTAACATTAATGTAATCAAATATAAAACTAAAGCCATTTGCCATTGCAGGGCATTTATGTTTCATCTAGTTTGTTATAGAAAAACAAGGTACCCTCAGAGTCCTGAGCATGTGGGCCAGAACCATTAGATCTTTTATAACCCTTAGAATAACTCCCCTCCCTCTCTGAAGATCAGTTGAGATGTAGAGCATATTGTTAATTATGCATATTATTTTCCAATTTCTCATCATTATCAGTATAAACCGACTATATAACCCGGATAAACTAGTATAAATGTATACATTGCTTATGTAAATATTGTAAACAAAAGATATTTTACTCCAATTATGCATATTATCTGTCTATCTCTCATCAACAGTGTTGTAAACTGACTGTGAACTGTACAAAAATAAAGGGAGTATTTTTAAGCTTTGAATCTGACCTCCAGCACCACCACTGGGTCCCTGAGCAAGACCCCTAACCCCAAGTTGCTCCAGGGAGACTGCCCCCTGTAGTTAGGAATGGAAGTCACGTCTGCTAAATGCCGTAAATGTAAATGGGTAGCATGAATCGATAGACTATGCTGTCAATTGGTGGTGTGGTAGCATTTTTCGACAAGACAGTATAAATAAAGCCATGATCAGAACAGGATATCAGGACCTTTCGGACAAAAGCAAGTTAACCTTTATAAATCTGTTTTCATTTTTTCTACACAGGTACTAGCGGAAACATTGATCTTTTATCATAGAGCAGCAGAAGCAGTCAGTTTTTTCAGAAGCGATTGTCCCTATCAAAGTGAGGTGAATCCATCAAGCACAGAAAATCTAATTTAGAAAAAATGAGAATTTCAAATATTTGTATTCACACGTAACAAAATAATTGTTGGCGTTAATTAAATAATGTTTTTTAAATAATGTTTTAACTGTTTTAACTAGATAATAATGTGTTAATGTGCCCAGAATTAACCAACCATACATTATTTTCTTCTTAACTAGCTATACCAACATTATGATTAGCATTCAAATTCTTTTTTACCATTTTTACCGCCAAAACATCCAACATGGAATTATCTTGAAACTATAAAGGCTACATGCAACAATAGTTTGAAAACATATTTTTTTCCTCTTATGATCAGGGCATAGCAAAGATCTTTTTAGGTCATCAGTCCCACCAACCTCTCACTTGTCTTGTTTATGAGCAATAAACTTGACTAATAACCCCAATATAATAATTAATTATGTGTGCAGACCAAAAACCATGTGTGCATTTCAAAACTATGTTTTCGGTGACTCATTTACAGAGTACTGCACTGAAGGCTAATGTCAAAAAGGGAGACAGAAGCATATCAAACAGATATGTCTTTACTGTACAACATGAATTCCTCATGAGAACAGACATCTGAAATGGTACAAGCACCCATAAATACACAAATGTGCTACAAATAAAGGGATGCCCATATCTTTGACTGTCCTTTTGGCTGCTGAGATGTCTTGATGTATCTCTCAACACTTCAATACTAGCTTGGTGGTCATTTTATTTTTGATTTGACTGTTACAATGTTTCTAATACTTGTGCACTATTAGCTTTCACATTATTTAGTGCAGTAATATAAAGTTTGGGATGCAGCGATTGTGGTATATTCAAAATATATTATAGATCCTTACCCTTACACATATTTAAAGTTGAGTTCATTGGACTCCTGAATCAGAAATACTGTAAAATATTTAGTCATTATTATGAAACGTGTATAGAGAGGTTGATTGGCAGGTTGGTTTGGGATGTT
The DNA here is from genome assembly GCA_037832545.1 of Rhabdalestes septentrionalis. Lineage (NCBI taxonomy): Eukaryota > Metazoa > Chordata > Actinopteri > Characiformes > Alestidae > Rhabdalestes > Rhabdalestes septentrionalis. The sequence continues at coordinate 4,043,236 of JBBMFX010000011.1, forward strand.
TGCATTGCAGAGAATGCACCAAAAAAATCACTCATAAGAAAATAAAGCAGGCATGTCTGATATTGCCCCCAATACGAGAAGCGATATGCTGCACACTTACCTTATTGCTCTCCATATAATCATTTAGGACAAACTGACCCATATACACGCCCACAATGACAATACCTGCATCTCTCGTTTCACTGTTTATACAATGAAAGCATGTTACTCATTAAAGCGTTAATCATGCACAGCACCCATTAGCAGGGAGATAGCAATGATTAGCACCCAGCTGTTTCAACATGGCCATAGAAATGACACACAACTGCCAAAATACTTCACTGCTTATGAAACAGTCATTGGGCTTGCCAGGGGAAATGAGGAAATTAGCTCGCAGGGTTTGAGCGTGTTTCGTGCTGTCTATTCAGAAACACTTCTTTCCGAATGCAGAAAATAGGAAACGCTATCAATGCGAGTCCACCTTGCAGTTTGCTGCCAACAGGAAAAAATGAACAAACTGACCTGAGTAACACGCATTTGAGGATCGTGAACTGTTCCAAATGTGTCGCATCTGCTAAGTTCATTATAGCGCATATAAATGGCCTATGTTTAGTCTACTTCACTGGGAAGTTTGGTTTGGTATTTATTTAGCTCCAGTTTATGGTGTACAATATGTTTTTCTATGGCACAGAGTCAGAAATAAATAAATAAATAAATAAATAAACAGTTGCCTCACAGCAAGAAGGTCCTGGGTTCGACTCCCGGGTCTTTCTGTGTGGAGTTTGCATGTTCTCCCCATGAGCACATGGGTTTCCTACGGGTGCTCTTGTTCCCTACCACCACCAAAAACATGCGTCATTGGGGGATAGGTTGATTAAGCACACTAAATTGCCCCTAGGTATGAGTGTGAGTGTGAGTGTGAATGTGTGTGAGTGTGTGGCCCTGCGACGTGCTGGCAACTGTCCAGGGTCTATCCCGGCTTCGCCCGTAGCAGCTGGGATAGACTCCAGTCCCCCCACGACCCTGAGTGCAGGATAAAGGGGTAGAAAATGGATGGACGGAGATACATATAGATGTGTAACAGGGTAGCAGCCAATCAGAAGCAAAGTAACCTAGAACCAGAACTGTAAGTTCCAATTGGTTCCTATTTAGTTCTTGTATTTGATTGTATCTCAGAGACTGTGATGAAGCTGTTGCCCATTGTTTGCCTGGTGGACCAATCTCAGCTCAGCAGTGTCACTGTATCTGTCATAGCAGTGTGCGTGATGATTGCACAAGAGCATCATGTGTTGCAGCTGTATTTACACACATCAGTGCCACTGTGAGGTCCACCATCCAAAAATATCCAGCGGAGAGGGCTGGAGCAGAGGTCTCTAACCCAGGACCTTCCTGCAGAATCTCGTTCCAGCCACAATCTGCCACACTTGCTCCAGCTAAATGACTTCTTCCAAAGTCCCTGATGAGTCTGATACAATAGTGTTAGGTAAGGTATACAAGTTAATACATTATACTACTTTATTCTTTTATTCTGTCTACCAGGTTATCTTATCACTTGTCATGCTAAAGTCTTTGTTTTTGTTTGTATTTCATTTTAATCTGATTGTAAACATGTTTTTCTTGAATGAGGAGATCACTTTACTAGTGATTTCAAATCTGAATGTGTAAGTTTGACTTAGTTCGCCCATTCAGATTAAATATATTGGTCAATTTTTCCTTGTTTGGTGCTTTGTTAGATTGGGCAACAAGAAAATCATGCTTGCATTACCCCTCCCATAGAAAATGATGGAACCCCAAAAAATTGCAGTTTTGCAAGAGGAAGTTTTGTTCTGGGTCATCTTTCTACCAATTGTACTTGGCCATACATGATTATGTGCATAAAAGAAAAAGAAACAGAGATCCAAGGAAAATTGCTTGCTGACATCATCTCCATGCTATCAGGTGTAACTGCGACAACTGTCTCACAAAGCAAGGCGATTGGTCACCTATAAATTGCAGTGTGGACGTGTTGGAGGATCAGGGATTCTGTCATCCTGATTGTTTACTGCCAGTGTTAAAAGAATTATGTCTCTGAACTGCACTTGTTTGGGGACACCTGCTTTAATTGGCACAAACGGACCGCTGTAAGTTGTTCTGACTATACTAAATAGAATATGTGTCACGGAATTGCTCCCGCGGAAGGAAAGGGACGAACGCTTCTCAGACGGTGATACTAGGTTTTTTAATGAAGCCCCCTCAGGCTATGATTCAAAACACAAAACACAAAGACTCGCACTCCTCAAACCAAAAACGAAAACAAGAAAGCTGGACCGTATGGGGAGGACGGCTTCCCGAAGCCCTGCGATGCCAGGCCTGGAACTCAGAGGACACGGGTTACCGTGCTCTGGAGAAAACGAAAGAAAAGGAGAGGGACACAGGATCAGCTGGGGTATAAATAGGGACACTGAATGCAGAACAGGTGAGACACATTAGGAGGGCCGCGATACAAACCACATACACTAGGGAGTACACAAGGGAACCAAAGAGGGGTGGACAAAAGTAAAGGGACGTCAATATTCAGGGGAGGGGGATCTAAGGCGACGAGACGGGGGTGAGGACGAGGTGGCCGTCACAATATGTAATCAGCCACAGATTTAACATCTACCCATTTTTGTCCCACCAACACAAACGCACAAAAATCCTGGGTTTCCTGAAAGCACCTTTTATGCAAAGATGATTCCTAAATTGTAGAGAGAGAATCACACAGAACACTCTCTCACTACCATTTACAATGATCTTAAAACCAAGATGCTTTTAGGAAACTAGGCCCTGGTCTGACATGAGTTGTGAGCAAAGAAGACATCTCTATGTCCTCGGTTTCCCTCATTTCCATCTCTGTTGTCCCTCTTTTTTCTCTTTTTGAGCCATGAGGAAGAAGAGAGAGGATGAGAGGGGGAGAGGGAGGGAAAGGTGCTGGTATGTGCTCCACAGGCCCTGCACAGAGAGCAGTGTTAACTTCTCTAAACAAACTAATAGGCGCAGGACCACACAGCCTCTCACTACTGCTCTCCCGGCTGGCCAAACAAAGCTCGGAGCGCAGGGCGAGGGAGGAATTCCCTGCTGGACCCTTCTGACTCCACATCCTGAACAAGTCCCAAGAAACGTTCCCTCTATTTCCAGGGGCAGGGACGTCTGGCCAGCAGCGCCGAGGCAGTAGAACGAGCCCAGGCCTTCTACACAGCGCTCAGCGCTGACCTCATCTGGAATCAGCCTTTAATATGGCAAAATACAAGCAGTCCTGAGTGGAATCAAATGTTCGTCATTTACTGGGAAAATACAGGCCAGGAAAGACAGACAAGGCTAACAATTAAGCTTAATAAGTAATTACTAACTCCGATAGAGATAATAATGTGCTAACATGTAGATTAATATCTTAAAACATTTTGACTATGAGGCCATTGACTAGTCAGCATGGGTTGTTATAATTTTATTAAGCTATGCTAATGAAATTTAATAGAAAATGTTTTTAGCATTTAAATGTGTTCATGTGCTCTTAATTTAATAAAACAAAGTAATACATTTTATTTATCAGTTTTTGGTACACACACATTTCATATATATATATACAAGGGGTGGAGACAAATACAAATACGGTATTCGGATTGGCACAAATTACGTGTTTTTTACGAATACCGTATTCGGACAAATACTTAAAAATATTTGTATTCGGGAAGCGCCAATCCCCCACCCCAAACCTCCCACCCCACCCCACCCCCACGCCCACTCCGTTACACACTCGCGTGGT
>JBBMFX010000011.1:4053531-4064264 GCA_037832545.1 Rhabdalestes septentrionalis
GAGAACCCAGAGGAAATCCACGTCCCCACGAGTAGAGCACACACACACACACACACACACACACACACACACACACACACACCCTCTGTAAGACCTGACCTACCCAAACTGTTTGTTCTCTACTGAAGAACAAAGTAGAGATGTTCACACCAGTGGTTCCTCTGATGTGTTTACACACTTTCAAAGTTACAGAACAAATCTTGAAGCACAGTCATCAGTCATGTCATCATGAGAAAACTCCTTGTCTAGGGTAGAGCGACTCTGACACAATAATTAATGCGTTACACGTCTGTGTCTGGGAAATAGTCATGCGTTGATTCATGTCACTCCCAGTCTCTGGGGTATGAGTCTAATTTGAGTCTCAAGTGTCTGGTATGCCAGTCTGAGTTGGGTTTAGTCTTAAGTCTCTGGGATGTGAGTCTATAGGGTTTTGAGTCTATAGGGTGACAGTCCAAGTCAAGTCTTGGGGGAGGGTCTGAATCAAGTCTCGGGTCTCTGGGGTGCCAGTCTAGTTTTTGGTTTACAAATCTCTGGTCTCTGAGGTATAAATACAGGCCTGAGATTTGATTCTGAGTCAAAGCCTGGGGACCGGAAAGATGAGACGTACGAGACGGAAAGGCCTACCCCTTCCCCCCTGACAGGAGATCTACTTTGTGCTGCGCTGTGCTGAGATGGTTGTATGCACTTTGCTATATTTAGAGTAGAGACTCGTTTTTGGATTCCTTTTAGGTTGGGTTTATAGGCAGACACCACCCCTGTATTTTTGTCAGTTAGTTTTGGTGTAAGGTAGGATTAGGGGGCGTTCACATATCGCGTCTTTTGCGCGCTCATGTCCATTATTTCAAATGTAGACGCGCGGCAGCCACGCTCATAATGGAAGCGACGCGGTCGCGATGCGCCCGTTTTTTTCAGGCGCGTCCGCGCCGCGTCGAGTTGAGAACACCTCAACTTTTCAGAACGCCGCAAGCGCACCGCGGGTCATGTGACAATATTCAACCAATTAGCTTCCTTGCCTTTTCCGTTACACTGGCCAAAGATGGCTTCAAGGGAGAAGCTCTGTTTACTGATGCTTGGGCCAATTTTTCCTAAAATATAATCCAACTGGTCCTTGTTAAGTCTGAAATAGGCTTTGAACCTCCTGCTGTCTTCTTTTTGAAGAGTGGGGTGCACCCAGACACTACGGCGTTTTTTTTTATTTTCTGCGTAAATAAATTATGTAACAGAGTCATAGCCAGTGTTTTTTGTTGGTGGAAATCCATTGCTGAAATTAACGGAGAGCGCGTGGGATGGTTGCTTAGCAACGACAGACACTTCTGGAGCGCAAGCGCCCGAGAGCTTTTAGAAAGAAGGAAAAAGCGACATGCCTCGCGTTTCCCACGCGTTTTTAGGCGCGATATGTGAATGCCCCCTAATAAAATTTGACTGGTCACGTTTTCAAATTTATGTAGAATCATTAACCCTTCGGCGAGCTACTGGTAGCGACGTGCGTGTTGGAGACCCCTGGACTATGTCTAGGGTGGAAAACTGCTTTGAATTATGCTGAATAAACTGAAATGTCCTGAGTTCCCCTTACTATAAAGTCTCACAATTGCATTTTAACTCTACTGAATCAATCCAATCTAACTAAAGCCCTTCAGAGTAACAGTAGTAAACACGACAGCTTGTGGCAGAGTGGTTGCCCCTGCAAAAGTTTGTGGGTTCCAATCCCAACTGATTGTTATTACTGAGGTAACTTTGTGCAAGGTACTGCTCCCCGGTCACCCCTCATTCACGGCAGCCCCCTGCTTTTTAATGAGTTAATTTCAGAGAAAGTATTTCACATTCACACTGTGTGCTGTTGTGGGTTCGCGTCTGACCATAAGTGACTGCTGTAATCGGGACATCGGGCCCTGTTATCAGAAGGTCATGGGTTCAAATCCCAGGACTGCTAGTGGCAAGGTACCGTCCCCACATTCTGTTCTCCAGACGCAGTGTTTCTGGCTAATTCACTTGGTCAGCGGGTTAAACACAGAGAAAGAATTTTACACTGTGTGCTGTGGTGTGTTTACGGATGACAAAGGTGGGACCCTTTACACACTTTAATATAAGGCCCCATCTTCACGAAGCCGTAAACTGGATTATCTGCACAAATATTTGTCCTAAAACACCTCTCGTCCACACGGAGCGGGTGGAAACGCATCTGTAAACGGCAAGATTTGAAAACGGGACCCAGAGTGGATAAATTTGAAAACGCCGGTTAGGATAAGTTTTTTGGTGGATTGCGGCATCGCGCCTCCCCCGTATTAAGGCGCATGTGCAAAGATTCATAACAACAACAACAACAACAACAGGGGCGCCAAACGGGATCCCTGCCGGTCGGTGCCATGTTGTTTATGTTCCGCATGGCTTGTGCACGCATGCGCGCTATCAGTACTTCCTGTGCAGCAGCGCCACCTATCATCTTGGATTACTAATAACAGCTTTTATGGTCGTTTACGGTCGTTTTCGTGTAGATGCGGATATATTCGGAGCCGGTTCCATCTTTATGGAAATCGTTTTGAGGACGATCGCCGTTTACGGCTTCGTGTGGACGGGGCCTAAGTCTGACCACCTCCACCTGCTGTGACTGCAAAATGGAGATTAAAAAGGAAAAGCTGACCCCAGATCAGCCCTCTTGCAACACATGACCCCTGGACCCTCTGTGTTGGTGCGTAACAGCACGTATGCATGCAATGTAATGCAAGCACAGCAGGCAGACCAACACTTCACCCAGCCAAACAAGCCCACAGACCAAGAAACAGGGCAAGCAAGACTTGTCTTAAGAAGATCCCATAGATACAGGCTCTTTGCATGCTTCCTTTCAACTATAAGGGCCTGAAAAACACAAATTTACGTTTATAACCTTAATTCAACTTTCCTTATCTACTGAGTGCCTTGAGTAGTGAGTTCCCTCCAGAATTGGAGTGAAACCTCTCAGTAGATCGAGCATATGAGAGCATGAGGACTGTTTTTAGGTGCTGGTGTTCTTTTTGGGCACTGTTCCGTGGACTAAATGGTTCTGGCTCCAGAGTGAAACAGCAGATCCGAACAGAAGCTGAACAAATGTGAGAGATTAACATTAAATCCAGTCAAGAATTAGGAAGTGCAAATGAGGAAAATGGAACTGAAACATCTTCCTATGTCCTATAATGGGTCTACATCAATCATGAAGTGCTTATACCCCTCCCCCGTGTTTCTCTGCATTTTTCTCCCATATTTCAATGTAAAACTGTGAACAACACTTTGCTTATTGATGGGAAATACCTGCAGCCAGATCCGATCTCTACAGAGGTTCGTATGGTGCATTCGCTTCTTTATCCGCATGTTGAAATGCATTTGTTGTTTCTGACTCTGTGGTCTTTCCAAATTACAGTCAATCAAATAAAATATAATCAGTTTTGAGGCATTTCTAATAGTCTATGGATCCTTTTCAGGCACAGCTGTCACAGGCTGTCCAAAACGTCCCACACTCACTCAAAAACTGTCCTAAGGAAAACAGGATAGTCGATTCTGAAATAAGTAAATGTGCCTTTTTTGAATGCCACGCTTTTCTGATGGAAAAAACCCGAAGCTACTGGTGAGTGAGCCAGACCCCAGTACAGTCTAGTGATGTTCTCTGATCAAACTCACCTGGTCATTATCATAGCCTTCATGATCAAAACCTTGGACACTAGCTGAGTCTTTACAAGGTTATACTCTCATTAAAACTGACTTTCTATTATAAAGGCACTTTCGAGCATCTAATACGCTATTTGCCATATTTTGTAATATTCAGCCTGGATGCTTTGACAAAATGGGCATTTTTGCATCTTTTTTTAATCAACCGGCACTGAGAATCTCCCAACTGTGATGAAGAAATCCCTGCTTAGTTTTGTCCACATCATTCTTTTTTTTAATAATTGTATCTGTGTTAATGCAGATGGAATTAAACTTTCCAAGGATATGGAGTTTTTTCAGATCTTGACATTTGTAACTAATATTCATTAAATATATCAATAATATCCTCCACACATTCACTTGTCTCACTCCACACCCTTGTGGACACTTTTGGCCAATTGAAACCTGTGAAAAGTAAAATTTTTAAGTGTTATTTACACTGTTAAATCACACAATTTAGATTAAAACACTTTTATTCTAAACTCAACACTTGAGAAATGTAGCTTTTAGTGTTTTTTCCAGATTATGTCATTTATCTATTTTTGGCCAATTGAGAATTTTTATACAATTAGTTTAGTCCCTAATGGGGGATTATGATGGTTTTCTGCACTCCAGTGGAACAAATGAACACAAGTCTGACACAGGTGTGACCTTAAGGATGTCAGGTAATGGTTTTATGCTTGTGCATGAAAAAAAAATATCATAGTGTTAATTAGTTTTATATTTCAGACTTATTTTTCAGAATTAGCTTTATATTTCAGAAAGGTTCTTTACTAACAACTGCATTCTGCAAACAAACTGGCATTTGAAGTATTAAAAAACCTCAAAGGAATAGATATTTGATATTTATGTCAAGAACTGATGTTAGTTACAAATTTATGTAGTAAGAATTGCAAAAAAGTACATGAAAATATAGGAAAATTATATATAAATATATGGCCATTATATAATATACATAAAATTGCACGCTTAGCTAAAAATTGATTAAAGACATCATCTAAAAAATTTATTAAAAACTGTGTTGACTTTAGAATGAAAGCGTTTTAATACTAATTTTATTTTTTAACAAAGTAAATGACAAAGAATTTATTTGTATTTTTTTTCAATTGGCCAAAAGTGTCCACGAGGATGCTGCGTGTATGGTAAAACCTAGGAGGGCCAGAGGGTAAAGCGGTTTGGTTTCACAGTGGTGGGGTGCGGGGACCGGGGGTCGTACTGTCTCGAGGCTCCGGGTCGGTCCCTCTGAACCTGCCGGCAGGTCTCGCGTCCACCAGCTGGAACTGCTTGGTGTCCACGTTGTCAAGGATGTCCTCGTAGGTTTTGATCCACGCACGGTTGAGCGTGACGCGGAACTCCGTGGGCTCGTGCTTCACGGCCGGTCCCTCCTCGAGGAGCTGTCCGTCCCGGTTCCATGCGCGCAGCCCCCCGTCCAGCACGGACACGGCCGCGTGGCCGAACACGCGGAACATCCACCAGGCGCGCGGGGACGAGAACGCGCCGTGCTCGCTGCGGTCGTACACGACTACGTGTGACTCCGGGGACACTCCCAGCCGGCCCGCGAGCTCGGAGAACCGGGAGCACGGGGGCAGCATGTGGTCCATCGGGGAGCTGCGGTCGCTGCACCGGTCAAGGTCCAAAAACGAGGAGCCCGGGATGCGCCGCGCCCCGAACTCGCCCCGGCCGCTCCGGCCCAGCTTCGGGAGGAACCACGAGCAGTCCAGCACGCGCACGGTGGAGCCGCGCGCCCTCAGAGCCTCCGAGAGCCAGCGCGCGGACACCAGGGATCCGGGCTGGAGGGACATCTCAGTACCCGATCCCGAGGAACACGGACCGGACGGGACTGACCGGACCTGACCTCTCAGTAGAAGGTGCGGAGGAACACGGACCGGACCGGACCTGACCTCTCCGTAGAAGGTTCTGAGGAACAGAGACCAGACCATAACTGACCTGACCTCCCGCACTCTGATATCTCCTCTATCTTTCACGCACACGCCCTCTGCACCCTGACCCAGCCGGGGTGGGGGCGCACGGCGGGCGTCCCCTGAGAGCCGACCGCACATAGGACAACAGTGCAGGATCAGGAGGCAGGACTAAGCCCACCTAACACTTTTTTCCAATATTTATATGCTGTATCTCAGGTCCAACTTTCAGCACCACAATAATTCATTCGGCAGCACATTCATTTACCCCTCTGGCCCTCCTCGTTTCTGCTACACTTTTAGCGTCCTCGTGGCCAAAAATGGCCACCAACAGGTTAAGTCTGTGATTTTTATTATATTTATGCTTTTTTGCTATTTTTACTGCATAAAATGTTTAATTAACATCAGTACATGACATACGTATAACATTTCCGTCCTTTTTTACTTTTTAATCCTTCAAAGATCAGTTTGTTTGCACTATGCACTTGTTAGAAAACAAATTCTATATTCTCAATTCTACTGGATTTTCTTGTGTTACTAATAGTTCAGTCTGAGATCTGGAACTGATTAACAACAACACTGATTATTATGCATTGTTTATTTTTTGCAGGGAAAACAAAACTCACACTCAGCGTATTCGTTGCCAAAAATGCCACCTCCTGTTTACACTCCCGAAATGTTAGAAAATTAATAAATATTAAAATATTTTTCAACTTCAACTTCTCCCAGCAATACAGAGTATTTACACTAAGCGCTACTTCAGAAAGACAAAGAGAATCATACAAACGTCTTGTCCATCGTCACTGCCAGGTTTCTCCAGTCTGAGCTAGTAGGAGGCTCAGAACTCCCAAACAGGCACTACAAGATTCAGGGGCAGCTTCTACCCCATTACTATAAGACTGTTAATGCAAAATTCCACTCTGTCATTTTGTATATGCTTAATCTCTCCCACTCTACAGTGTCACTTTAGGGGCCGCTGGTGGCCTGATGGTGAGGGAGTCTACCAGGACACTGAGGAAGCTTGAGTAAGTTAACGTCCCCACTGCTTCACTCGGGTGAAAGGGTTAAATGTGTTTTCTCATGAGAAATGTTCCACTTTTACTTTTCAGCAATAATTTTGTGCATTACTGAATATCCTGTGTATGTATGAACTTTACCCACTGCAACACTTGATATTAATAGGGTGCTCTGTCACATATCACTTACTAATTTATGTTGAATATTGTGTTTTGTGTTGTATTTGCTGATTCCATGTAATGTAATTCTGCACTGTCTAATGTATAAATGTCTAAATGTACTTTGTATTCATTGTATTGGTTGTTAATTGAGTTTATTGTTAATTGCCTGTAGTGTGTGGAGAAACAGTACACTGTACTTTGTCAATAAAACACACTGTATGTATTTTGTCAATAAAAAACACAAAGTTAAAACTAATTATCTATTAGCTGGAAGATTTACATTAATAAACCACAGTTCTTCATGTCAGAGGCTGTCGTACCGGTGTTCAGTTATAGTATTCAAGTGGTTTGTTCATTGGATTTCAAACATTTTAGAACATATGATAAAATAATGGAGAATTACCATGCCAGAGTACTGAATAGCACAAACATTATCATATTCTCAAAGTTGCAACAAGATTTTGCATCTCTATTCTAGACATTGTTGTATGGTTATACTTCTTTTTTGACAGGATTTCAGAAGGTCAGTTGCCTCAAAATGAACAAAAGACCCAATGGAATTGTTCCAAAAGGACTGACAATATATTACTGGTTAAAATAATGTTTTCTCCTTTAACCTGTTGTTACTTTTTGGCGACATTAGGTCACTGATGGTGTGTTAATAAGTCATAATGTAGTCTAAAAGGAACATCAATGACCCATTGATTTGAAAGTCCTATGGCTTTAGAAATGACATTACTACAGATCAAGGAGATTCCTATTGTAGGAACTGGCACTTGCTGGAATCTTAGCCACATGGCTCCCAGCTCTCCCCAAATACCCCTAGCTCCCATAAAGTCACGGGGTCATTAGCTGCATTGTTTATTGATCTGTGCTATGCAGTATCTTCCTCAAACAGTGCTGCGACTCCCAGAGGTAGTTACACTAAGTGCCGTGTTTATGCTAACTAACTAGCCCCATGATGTTCAGCCACTCACCGTGGCCGTGAACGGGCTGGGCCTGCCAGCGCCAAGTAACGTCCGTGCAGCTTTCATCCAGTTATCGGGCTAACCCCATCACACCATGAAAGTGGCGCAGCTCCCAGGAGAGGGCCTCTCCTCACTTATCAAAGCTCCCATTGCCTTGCGCAATTAGCTGGCTAAATATCTGTGAGGCCACTGCGTGCCTGGGTGGTCCACGCTTCGGCCTGGCTAATGACGCTGTGCCATTCCCAGAACAAGTGGAAGCAGGACGTGTAAATGCTCCATTTAAAAAGAAAGAAGAACAGGGTTCGGTTTGATGGGAGGGATAAAATCCATTAATGGTATGTGCTGTATCGTCATCAGGGACGTTGAGGGAGGGGACTCTAAAGGGACACAGTTGCAATTACGGATTACGCACTCAGTCAAACCCTGAGAGGGAGAGCCCGACTGCTGCAGAAAACTGATTGACATCAGTAAACACTGTCAGAAGTGTCTCTGGAGGATCTCCAGAGAACATCTCCAAACCTCTTGTCATGTACTGGTTGAAGGTATTATCACATGAACCTGATGGATAAACAAAGAACACTTTAGAGTGGGTCCCTCCTTCACACTGTCTAAACTTCTCCACTAGATCACTTTTTTTGCCATTGATGATGCTCCTATAAAGCTTTTCTGATACACATCTATGTTAAAGTTTATAAAGACTTACTCCAACCAATATTGTAACACTTGCTGAGCTGAAATTACATCGTAAATTACTGTTTCTGTTTTTCTGTTAATAGCTAAGAACAATCAAGGATTTGCCAGAATGCACATAGTACTCTTACTAAAGGAACAGTTTGGTGAAATGCTCCTAAACAAACTATCCACCAACAGAACATGTAACTTCATTAGGATCCAAATTGGGCTCCGTTAGGATCACCACTTAAAACTGTGAGGCTAGCATTGCTAACAAACACATAAGATAACTGAACAGTCACCTAAATAGCACAGATCTTTTATATAAACATACATCACCAAAACGAACATTCAGAGCACACTAAACCCTAATCCATTTTAGTGACAAAATTTTTTGGTCAAACTTTGCTTAAAGGCAGAGTTCATAAGGCTACATGACACCTACATAAGCCTTTTATGAAAGCTGACATGCACCTACATAAAGATTTATAAAGCCTTGCCCCAACAACTGTTGCCATAACACTTGCCGAGCCAAAATGACATCATAATTGACTAAAAGCAACCTTGATGACAGCTGACGCTTATTGGAATAAGCCTTTAGAAATGCAGATTTATGTTAGGTGTCATGAAAGGCTTAGGCAAGTGCTACGTTGCTATAGAATTATTACCCTTCAATAAAGTGCTACCCGGATTTGCCGGTGTTTCTTGCAGAAGAGCTGATGCTGAAGGTTATCAGCATGTCAGATGCGCTCTGGTTTTCTGTCTAAACACACCAGATCCCTGTATTTTCCCCATAAAATTCCCATCATCTGCATGACTCCCTGTAACAGGTCAGAAACAAAGACCCTTTTCTTCACAGCATTCTAAATCCCCAAGGTCAACAATATCCCTCCTTCTCTCCATAACCTCCTACTAACATGACTTGGTAGTGTCCAGTGTTGTGCCCCCCCCCCACCTTCCCTTACCCCCACCTTCCCCCAACCAACACCCCAACTGACAGAATGCTGTTTCAGCTGAAAGTGTCTGAGAATCACTGTGGCCCTTGTTCTTCTGCTCCGTAGTATCTGTTGATGGAGCTCAGGGTTGTAGATCTGTTGTTGATCCAGCAAAGAGGTCATTTTTCTTTTCTGGACCCGCACAACCTCTTTTTCTTACTTTCCACATTGTAACTTTACAGAATTACCGTGCCTTTTTCAACATCTTCATTAAGCTGTAAGTTAACTTGCTGATTTTACTGCTTTAGTTGGCAATAACTAAGATTTGCCAGAGCCCTTGTGATGCTCTTTTTAAAGGAACAATAATGATTTCACATGACTTTACATACATTTACACAGTTAACCACCAACACAATATGTAACCAGCCAAAGCATTTGGTTTCCAATTTATGCTTTATTGATACTGATGTTTAGAACTGTGAGGATATCATGGCTAAAACACAATAGAACTCAATAGTCACATAAATCGTGAAATTACTTTCTATTAAAAAATTACCAAAATATTTCAGACTGCATTCAGATCATACCATATCCTAAGCCACATAAGCTAGTAGGTAAAAACCTAACAAACTCTGGAAGTGGCCTGAGCAGGCTGGTGATGTATTTTTACAGAAAAATAATTAGGCCATTTGGGTTCATTTTGGGTGTTCCAGTGTCTCTTAGCAATGTCAGCCTCAGTTATAAAGCTTCAGTTCTAAAGGGAAAAAGGAACACGTGGACAAATCTGTGTTTTCTGATTGACAACATCTAGGAAAAGTGAAAAAATAAATGATTGTCGTGTACTGAACAATTAACTGAACACTTATCAAGTCTGAATCTGCTTAGGATAATAACCTTACGTATCCTGCTTAGGATAATAAGCATACAGTTAGTTGCAAGAGGACAATAATGAAAATTTTAAATGTGCTAAAGATTACAATGCATAACACACAAAACTGTTCTCCTTTAACATTATTTGAATAACACTTAAACCTTACTTTTATTCTGTAATTTTATAATTGCTTGTATTGCTTTCTTTATTTTGTGTTTACGCTTATTTGTCTCTATAAAACATGTTAAAGGATTTCTGTTAATGATAATGTGCTAAACATATAAACTTGACTTTCCTTACCTGGAAAGTGGAAATTTTCTTAACATGTAAAAAGCAACCAAGCAATCTTTAGAAACTGACATGTACAGAACATTATAAGAAACTCAAACCAGTTTAATTCACTCAATATAAGTGAGAAGCCAGTTTAAAAACAATAACTGGCTAGATCTGTAAAAGCATTATAAATTATCCTAACAAGTCGCTACAGATTCTTCTTTATCTTAAGATAAAAAAAG
>JBBMFX010000011.1:4130140-4142447 GCA_037832545.1 Rhabdalestes septentrionalis
AAATAACCATTTATTAAAAATGTTACAAAAAACCACATGATTTCAAAGGGTGTCCTAATTTTTTCACATGACTGTAAATGTTCATGTAAATTCAGCTACATTCCCATAAAAAACATGACTATATAAATTTTTGATACTGTTGAGAGAACACAAGGAAGCATGCCTTGGAATGATGAAATACCCCTGTACTCAGAGATGGGAGGTTTGAAAGTAGTCAATCCGAGAGTTGTTCATTTCATATCTTTGGCAGATGGAGTCCAGCATTCCCACATCATAACAGTTTTTTTTGTTTTTCATTTCCTTAAAGCCCTGTATTTTTATTATTGTAAGCTAAATGAACTATTACTCGATTTAGCCTGATTATACCAAAGAAATTTCACTTGCATGAACTACAGTACAGTATATAGGGGTAACATCAGTCTTGTACATTTTTACTTAAATTTACTTTTAATTTTCACTACGCATAATGTATTTAGCTTAGTTTAAAATTACGTCATAATGTTTAGGGAGCATATTTGGGGGCATTAGGGTTAACATGTCACATAACTTTCTGTTACTCAATGCAGATAAACCAGAGGTCCTTCTTCTAGATCCAAAAGCTGCTAGAAAACAAACCTCAGGTTCAATGTTTGATCTTGCTGGTTCCTCAGTCTCTCCAGCATTAACTGTAAAGATTCTCAGTGTTATTATGAATGAACTCACACCTGAATACTATGAACCTCCGTAGTCACTCAGATCTCAAGATGCTGACTACTTGTCCCCAGAATTACAAAACCTTAAGCAGGTGGAAGAGCAAATATAGAGCCTCCAAGCTCTCAGATTTGAAATCCAGGTGAAATACTACTGTCACGTTACTTCCCCTTCTCCAGGCACACTCACACCACACAAAGTCTACATGAATCATCCTTTATTTTCAGAATTCCAAAACAAAACCCGATATGAGAGCCAGACTCACAGGCTACAGGTTTTCAAAAACAAAAGGAGACAGGAATATCAAAAAATTTAAATACCTAACCCATAAACCCCAAAAACCAAAGTTCGAAAATTTGTCCACCGAAAGTTTTGGGGGAACATGGCAAAAAATGCATTTTCAGTTTCGGCCAATTATTTTTTTACGCGACCGAAATAGTGCAATGATGACGCAGATTATGCAATCCACGCCCGTGCACAAACAATTAATTTACCATATAAAATCTAAATATTTTAATCGCCATGCAGAGTATGAACCCACCCACTTGAGGGGCAGATGTTAGCTTAGAGGTTAGGGCATTTGCCCTGTGATCAGGAAGTTGTGGGTTCAGTTCCCAAAACCACTTGTCTCCTATCTAGGTGCCCTGAGCAAGGTACTGCCCACTGCTTCATGTGGTGAATGGGTTACATGCAGATGTTGAATTACGTGCTGTTCACACTGTGTGCTGTGTTCATGTATGACAGAATGGTCACTTTCTATCTGTGTTTTTGAAAAGGAGTTTTCCAGTGAATACAGTTCATATATGGGCTATGTCAATCTTTGTTCTGATAAAATATTTTGTTATAGGCCTATAGAAAATTTTATGTCTTTTTTTAACAGTTATAACAGTTTAAAGCACTTCTTTTTAATACAGTTTGTTCATGCACTTCACTCAGAACATTAAAATGCACTTGAATTCACTAGTTCTATGAGATGATATTTAATTGTATAATATTTCAGCCATCTTGCTTTTAGGCTATTCATGGGTGGTGCCAGGTTGTGTCGGTGCTGGTCGGTGGCTATTTTTTGCCATTGCTTTGGGTTTTGTTTTCTCTGTTTTCTGTTTCAAGGAACTCTTATTTTGACATTCTGGTTCTGTTTTGGTTTTGGTGATCACGTGTCTGTGTATGTCTATGCATTATGTCATATATTAGTTCCACCTGTCTCTTGTGTTCACCTGTTTCTTGTTTGTTTCTCATTTGGTTTAGTATTTAAGTCGGTTTGCCCCGGTCCTTCCTCATGTGACCATCGACTCACCCTCGTGTGTGCACCTCGTTACCTTGCCAGTCTCTGTTCCTGGTTAGTCTTGTTGTGGCCTGTGAACCTTGTTTTGGTTTCTCGTTTTGTTTTTGTGTCAACTCAATAAAACCCCCTAAATGGATCCCCGGTTTCCTGTCCGTGTTCCAAGTGGTAAATCACAGTCAGGGTCTCGCGGCCTCGACCTTGACAGATGGTCACATCGCCCTAAACTCACCTCAGAAGAGGTCCTAGAGGTCCGCAAGTAGAATGCCGCTCTCAACACCTGGGTGGCGGCGTTTTCACGAGCAGATCTCGAAGAAGAAGGAGACGGAGGCCACGCTCGGTGCAAGAATCCCTCCGCCTGGATGAGGATTTGGAGTGAGGAGGACTCAGAGGAGTCCTTGTTCTTCCGAGACAACCAGGACCCTTGGGAGCTGCCCTGGGAGAAGCTTCCGAGGGGCTCGGAGGATGAAAGCCTCCCAGAGGTTCTGCACCTCTCTCCGCCCGCCAGGAAAAGGAGGAAGAGACGCCGAGCGATAGTGGCTTCCCCATTCTCCGCCCTGACCACGGCAACTCCCATCACGGCATGGTCAACAAGCTGCAAATGGCAAAGCCCGCGCTGCAGCGGATGGACCACGAGGTCACGCAGGAGCTGACCGGGCACGACCATGCGACGGAGCTGGAGCTTCGCATCAGAGTGGTCCAGGAGATCCTGGGACGTCTCCTGCCACTGACGGCCCCTGCTACGTCGCCTCATGTACCAGCGACCCCAGGTAAGGGCCCAGTCAGTCCAGGCCCAGTCAGCCCATGCACAGTCAGCCCAGGCCCAGTCAGCCCAGGCCCATTCAGCCCAGGCCATGTTAGCCCTGTCCCTGTTCCGGGTTAGCCCTGTCCCTGTCCCGATTAGCCCTGTCCCTGTCCCAGTTAGCCCTGTCCCTGTCCCGGTTAGCCCTGTCCCAGTCAGCCTTGTCCCTGTAGACCCTTGTCCCTGTCTGTGTGGCCCCTGTCCGTGTGTATCCCGTACGTGAGGTTCCTGTCCGTGGGGGTCAACAAATTCCATGTGCTACAGTTTGGTCAAAACAAAGGCGGAGTTAAATATTCTTACTAATACAAGTATTTCGCTAAAATGTAGAAATAATGTGGCATGTAAACCAGCAATATCACTACAGGAACAAATGTTTCCAAATAAGTCTTTTTTGATTTTTCAATCAATCCTTTATTTTCATATTTTTGTTTTCTTTCATTTTGTTTCCAATATTCAGTTTAGTAAAATATGCTCAAATTTTGTAGGCAAGGTACTTTTCTAATTTGTCCAACTATTGGGGTGTTTTAACGGTGTTTAACTAAGCACATAGTTGGAATTGGATCATTTTGCATCTTAGCACATACATTTTTATATGGTTTAATTGTAAGCATTAGAGATTGAAACCATATGGGTTTTGTTCTTTTCGGATCTATGAGCATTCAAGAACTGAGTATTATGTGTGTGAGAAATAGTTCAGGCTAGAGCACAGATGTAAACATGAGCCTTGAGATGATAAAGGAATAGTCTCTAAGGACAATCTACACGTAATCTACACGTATCTACAACACATGGTAGCCTCTAGTGGCTGCTGACCATGGACATCAAAGACCCGCCCCCCCCAAGGGTGCCCATGAACGAACCCAACTACACCAAGGGCAGAGAAGGTGTAAGCATCAGCAAAGGACAGCGATTTGTGAGCCCCACCTGGCCAAATCTAACTGGATGCCATCTTGGCTCCACATGGCCAGGAAGGCCCAGACACATTCATAGTTATATTTTCTTTCAGCTGTAATTCAGGTAGGGTGACAAATATATATATATACACAGTGTTTTTGAACACATTGCTATTTTTAACAACCAAATGATTAGGTTTACACATTATGAACGTAACCATGAGTGATGTTCACTCTCGCGAGACTGAAAGCGATTCAGGTTTTATGATCACAGGCTATAGTGATGGGAAGTTCGGCTATTTTCAGAGAGCCGGCTCTTGTGATATGGCTCCCAAAGAAGAGTCAGTTCTTTTGTCTCCAAAATGGCTCTTAGTATATTATCATCTGTAGCTTTATATTTTAGCCTAACTTGGCAAATATAAATGCTTTGTGTGTTGAAAAAACTTTGCATTTAGTGATTTTATGGGAAGCCTTTTAATTGCCTTATTTTGTGTATTTGTTCTGTTACAAAAGCAGTCATTCTTACTTTTATTTAATATTTTCATCAAACTTTTAATTTTAACACTGCAAACAAATCCACAGAATAGAAAATGAACCAAAATCAGTAACCAAACAATATGCCTGCAGTGCAGGCTGACATTCTGTAATATCACAGGGTGTATTAGCGTATTTATGTACTATTGCTCCTTTATTTCACCTGCTCTCTATAAGGAGGTTATTAGGAACACCTGCAGGTGTAACAGTGAGCCATAGGGGGTATATAAGAGGGTTGGGACCGACAAGGTGTTGTCGGTCAACCATCGTTGCAAGGCTATCTGAGCACATAATTTTATATGAGCGCTTATTCTTGTGTCGGGCCAGTTTTCTTTTGCTTGTGTGAATAAAGATTCAACAATGACTTCAAGCCTCCAGGCCTGCTTTGTGATAGGGAAGCCCCCCCGCTATAACAGATGGACCGACCGACCGGCCGACCGAAAGCTGCAGGTGAGAGGCTACAGGCGAGAGGCGGAAGGAGATCGCCACTCTCTCCCCTAAGCTTGGGCGGAACCCTGCACAGAGCCAGTTGATGAAGGCGTTAGCCGAGAGGGCTCATTTGTTCCTCCCTCAGGAGCTTTGGATCTTCGGGTGAGGGGTGGCTGCCACTATCACACAACTGCGGAAATTGGCGGCCATTCTCCGAACCTATGCCATCCCACCATCTAACCTCGTCACAGCAGCGCCCATGACGGGACCGGGGAAACCTGGAGGCATAACTCGTTGCCAGTGGCAGCAGAGGAGAAGGTGAGAATGTCCAAGCCGAGGGGCAATGTGGCCAAGTGAGGAAACTCCGCACTTGAGCGTCGCCAACCTTCAGCCCCCAAGCGCAGGGGAAGCTCTGCACCTCAGTGTCGCAGTCATCCCAGGCAGCCCTGGGATGACAGCGTGCTTCGGCCACCCATGCCTCCAGGGCTCCCCAGCGATGGTGAGTGACATCTCCAGCCTCCCGCGCCCAAAGGAAGGCTCCGGCCTCCAACGCCTTTCCACACCGGGAAAACCCAGAGCCAGATGGCATCTGCAGCCTCCTTCCCCAACTCCAAGATGGCTAGAGAGGGTAAGGGAGGAGAGAGTAGGCCGCAGAAACAGGTATCTAGGGCCTCACTGAAAAAAATAAGAGCTCCAGTAACTGCCCAGCTAAACTTAATAGACCTGTTTTGTAATACAGAGGGGCAGAAAATCCCAAATAGGGTGGGGACCCTGCCCAGGGGTGGATGGGAAAGAAATGGGCCCAGAGGATAGTATGAGGCCGCAGATTGCCGCCACCACCCCACCTCCGCCTGGGTCTTTGCGCTGTGTCCTTTTTTTTCTTTTTTTTGATGGTACTCCTGTGCGCCCTGGGAGGTGTGCTGTGGAGGGGGGGGTGGTACTGTAATGTCACAGGGTGACCCCTAGGGGGCACCCTTGCCCTATTTATGTACGATTGCTCCTTGGTTTCACCTGCTCCCTATAAGGAGGTTATTAGGAACACCTACAGGTGAAATCAACGAGCAATAGGGGGTATTTAAGAGGGTTGGGACCGACAAGGTGTTGTCGGGCCACCATCATTGCAAGGCTATCTGAGCACATATTGCTTATTCTTGTGTTCGGCCCACGAGCCGGTTTTGTTTTGCATGTGTGAATAAAGATTCAACAATGACTTCAAGCCTCCAGGCCTGCTATGTAATGGGGAAGCCCCCCGTGATGACACATTCAGAAAAATCGAATGCCTGAGCTTGGGTGATCTGTACATTTTCACTAGTTTGATATGGTTTAAAAACTTCACCAGCTGTTATTATATTTTCTTGATTATATCTATTGTTAAATATCCCTTTATTTGCAATATTAAATGTATTTTTTGTAGGGCTGCCCCCAAATAGTCGAGTAAACGTTAGTCGATATGAAGAAGGCTTGATCGAATACGTTTTCATTAGTCGGTTAGTTGCAACAAAAATCACGTTAAGTTACTTAATCAGGGGCTGCGCAGTCAGTGTATGACATCACAGCAACGCGAGAACAATGCTATCTCGTGCCTCGAGGTATACCAAAGCGCACTCACTTCCATTCCTCGGCAGTCCACTGCATGCTTCTTTAAGCCTCGTCTGGAGCCAACTGTTTCGTTTTGTGGCAAACAAACACAAACCAAGAATACGAAATAAAATCCCTCTGATTTTAATCCACTCTGACGACTGTAATTATATCCATTTTTTACCTCATGTTTTTTACCTCAGTTTGGCTCGAGCTGCATCTCGTCGCTGCACAACCAGTTGTAGTGGTAGGGTAGAGCCCAGCTGAGCCCATTGGACTATACCTTTCCTTGTATATACGCAAGTAATTATATTAACATCATAAATGAACGATTATTCGACTAATCGCTAAAATGCGGGAGTGTTACTCGACTAGGAATATCTTTAGTCTGGGGCAGCCCTAATTTTTTGGTACATCTTGCTGTACTTGTATAACTGTGTATGTGTGATGTCCATAGTCAGCAGTGGCTAGAGGTCACCGTTGTTTAATTTTATGTTTGGGACTTTTAAGCTAAAAGGGTGCACAATGTGTTGGTTTAATGTATTAGTCACAGCTGGGTTGTGTTTAGGTTTAATGTTTGTTCATTTATTGGATGTTGGGATGTGAGTGTAGGTATATAAGGTGTTTGTGTTTCATGTTCAGGTGTCAGTACACAGTCATCCTAGGTTAGTTTGTGTTTTCCCTTCTCCTTTTGGTTTAAAAGCTTGAGTCCTGTTTTGGGCCATTTTGCCTGCATTTGTTTTTGTGTTTTGCAAATAAAGAGAATTCAAGCATCGAAGTCAGCACGCACACCAGCCCTCACTGGGGAGAAAGGGGAAGTTGTGACAGATATACCAACCTACCAACAGGCACCACAGACATGGCAATGGGACACAGAAGGACTTCCTGTAGGGGATGTGGCTATTCGGAGGGGGTTTCACCCATGAGAACAGTGAGGGGCTCCCTGTAGGAGGTTCAGCCCAAGAAGAATGTAAGGGCCTCCCCAGAAAGGGCTCCTACCAAAAGGACAGAGACTCTCAAAGGAGAGTCTCACATGGGGCCCTGGCGTAATCTGTCCTCATTAATGAGGGAATTAGTTACACCTGCAGAGAAAATCAGGGAGAAATAGCTCTTACTATACATGTTAGTGGGTTTCACTCTGTTTTTGTGAGTTCTATAGTTCTGTCTGTCTGTCTTTCACTGACGTTTGTTATTAGCTGAGAAATCGCTTCTGTTATGAGCGCGGCTGCCACACGTCTACATTTGAAATAATGGACTTGCACGTGCAAAAGATGCGATACATGAGGGGCCCCTAACGCAACTCTCACATGCTGCAGTGTTTGAGAGCTGCCTGCTCCGCCCTACAAACTATCCAGCACAAGAAATATTTCTCGACAGCGTAATTCGCGGTCTCTTTCAGTAGCGCTCACATTTTCTTTTAAAGCAACATTTCATAGCAAAACAGTTTAAGTTTTTGCAAGATCAGAAGCAGCATGGGCCACGTGTTCCACAGCAACAATAAAACTGGGCTGCCCGCAGAGGTGCCTGTCTGTCAATCGGCGTAGTGCACTTGGATATCGGCCGATGTCGATACATAGAAAAATGCCAAATATCGGCCCGATATATCGGCCAGCCGATACATCGGTCGACCTCTAGTCACCATGGTTAACTTTACAAAGCTACTAAACTTTAGCCTGTCAACAATGAATCCTATACATGTTAGGATTGATGAGAAGCTCTCCTCCGTTGCCACCTTCTCTGCCTTAATGTACCGCAAAAAGTGACCCTGTCATTGGACAGACAAGAAGGTAAGGGGAGAGAAACCTTACTCACACTAATTACTTAAGATTATGACCAATTTGGAAAGAGTGCGTTCATACACTCGCATTCAGTTCAATTCTCCTTGGAAAATTCACTCTGCTGAGTCTTCATCAGCTTCATCTCCTCAACCAGTTTGGTTTATGCTGGATTACTTAATGAACCCGGCTTGATAAGAAACCCATTATTGATAAATGAATAACCAATTAATAATGAACTATTTATGAATTAATTGAGAATATCTGAAGGATATCGAAAGAAAATTTTAGTTCAATTTTAAAATTACAAAAAATGGTGCACAAACAGCAGGGATGACCGCAGCCTGGACAGGATCATCAGGAAAAGGCCATACACAAGCTTGGGGGACATTCACAAGCAGCAGGCTGAGGCTGAAGCTAGTGAATCAATAGGCCACCACACACAGATGGATCCTGGATATGGGCTTCAAATGTCATATTCCTCTTGTCAGTGGTTCAAAGTTCTCTTTTTTGATGAGAACTAATTTTGTATCTCCTTTGGAAAGAAAGGTCCCAGAGTCTGGATGAAGTATGGAGAGGCACACAATCCAAGATGCTTGAAGTCCAGTGTGACATATGCACTACCTGTGTTGATGCTTATATCCACAGACAAACTTTATGAAGATGCTGACTTTATTTTCCCGCAGCACTTGGTTTAAAAAAACCATGGAATTACTGTGCTTGATTGACCTGAACCCCATAGAGAATCTATGGGTCATTGCCAAGAGAAAGATGAGAGAAATGATACCAAATAATGCAGAAGAGCTGAAGGCCGCTACTGAAGCATCCTGGTCTTCTATCTCACCTCAGCAGTGCCACAGGCTGACAGCATCCATGGCACAACACATTGAGTCAGTAATTCATGCAGAGGTTTTAAATTTTAAATTTGGGGTTTTCATATGCTGTAAGTAGGGGTAGGTGATATCATGATTATTTTACAGTTAAATCACGATTTCGATTTTATGGTCGTATTTATATTACTTTGTAACTATAGATTTTTTTACTATTTTGCAAGCTACTGAACAGTGCAACCAAAATTTTTACCTAACTAAAAATATATTCCTAAATAACAAAACACCATTTAGGCCAAAAAACATTACTAAACTGATTTACATTTTGCCAACATGTTTATTTAAAGCTTAAATACTTAAATTTCAGAACAAAATATCTAAAGAACTAGAAAATAAAATGGTAAAAAATACAAATGGCAACTAATACAACTCAAACATTTAGCATGACATGACAAAAAATCCTAAGGTAAAACAATAAACAGGAACTTTAAGTTTACATGTATACACTTTATTAATCCTTTAGAGGTAATACGTGGTTCCCTCTGAACAAAAATATAGTGCAATACTGTGTCTAAAATGTAATTATATATAAAACAAAAAAGTCAGCAGATTTTAAACCCCTCGTTTCCTACAGTTTCCTACATGTCTTGTCTGAGCTAAAAGGTAACTGTCTCTGTTATCTCTTTCCATCGCTTGCTTGTCCTCTCATATGGAGTGCCTTTCTGTGTCAGAGGGGGTTGTTTACTTTTGTACATGTTGCCACTACTGCTTGTGGTGTGACTACTCTCCTAGCCTCTATACCAGGGGTATTCAATTAAAAGTCACTGAGGTCCAGCTTAGAATTTTGTCCAAGTAGAAGGTCCAATCTGAAGTCCAATTTACATCTTATAGCTATGTCCACATCGTAACAAGTTTGCCATAAATGAAAGTAATCCCAGGCAAATAAATAAAAAAGTTACAAAACACATTTCATTATCGATCGAATTGTGTTCTAAACTATTGTTTTTTTCCTCGAGTCGGGTCGCACAGATTTGCAGGTTTGGTGAGGCGGTTTGGATCTCCTGACGGGTCGGTTTGGGGTGCTTGAATCCCTGTATCATTCGTTCATTCGTTTTTCAATATGAAACCAAAACCAAAAAAATGAAAAACCACTCATCTTTTCAGTTTTTGTTTCCAAAACCAAAACGACAAAACGGATAATGGCTCGTTTTCCGATTTCTCATTTTGAGCTCAAATCAAAAATGGAAAAAACGGAAAACGAACGTTCATATTCCATTTTGGATTTTACTTTTCGGTTTCATAAGCTGCAGCGTGTAGGAGGGAGGAGAAACTGGCCTGGTAGCTACGCCCACCGGTTTTGGCTGTAAAAATATTCTGATTGAGAGATGTCGTATTTCAGTGTGTGGTAGTGCGTGGAGTGTTTGCATGACAGCTCTGTTTGTGAGTGTCACTCTGTTCTTTTTGGAGAAAGTAAATAAATGCTCCCATTCCAAGGGAGGAAAGAACAGACTCTGCACTAAACTGTCTAATTTTTGGACTTTTGACCAAACAATGACAGGTGCTGGTGCCAAAAAACTGGGTTAGAGGGAGAAAATCAGCTGGACTGGCTGTTAGCCTAACTGCTAACTGTCACTGGGAGCCCTAACAGCTAACAGCTCAGCTTTCAACCGCTACATTTAACTATCATTAACTCTGCTATTACTAATAAACTTTCAAAATTAATCTCTAACGACTGTCACTCAGAACTGTGTATTTATCGGTTGTATTAGGTGGCGGCTACAGTTAGCCTCTTAGCGTCTTGCTTGAATTACCCATTCCACTTTAAATCGTGCTTCGATTCTCATTACATATTTTTAGGTGGAACAGATATGTCGAGCGAGAAGCTAAGATCACCCGTATTCATTGTGTTTTAGTCATTCTGTTTGCTTTTTTAGTTTTATTAGTAGTTTGTAAGCTAATACATTACTGGGGCCATGCTAAACACCTATAATAAAATGTTTGCTGCATTTGAACCCCCTTTCCTTAGCTCCAAACATTAAAGAGGCTCAGCTGTGGCTGTGTGGCAGCAAACTGACCTGCTCCAACACTCTGTATTAACATGAATAATCTAATATCCGTGCAAATGAATGTCTGAGAAAATCGCTCCATGAATGTAACCACGCTGACATTTTCCTACACAAATTTGTGCTGAAACCTGGGGAAATGCATTCTGGTGGAAAAGAGATATATGTGGCCGAGAGTAAAGAACCAAAGACGCAGCCACTTAAGCCGTGGCTGAGAAGGCAACAGTAAAAGATAAATGTTTTTTAACTGATCATAATTCCTATTAAAACCGAACTTTGGTTGGTTGAGTGCTGTTTCTATAAGGTGGGCATTAAGTGGAATAGCAAATAGTGTGATTTAGTTGATGGAAGGTAGTCTTTAGACGATACTACGATCTCTCTGCTTTGGCAGATCGTCAGTACCCAGATCGTTTTCACGATCTCATATCGTCATATTGCACACCCCTAGCTGTAAGCCATAATCATCAAAATTGTGAAAATGAAGGCAAGAAATAACTCACTTTGCATTTCATGAATCTATATCATGTATTAATTTCACATTTTATGTTGAATTGTTGAAATAAATGAACTGCACAGTATTCTATTTTTTTTTGTTTAACCAGTATACACTGTGTATATATATTATGTATATGTCTATATTAGGAGTGGAGCCGAAGCTGAATAAGGTATTCCGAAAGTCACAAATAATGTGTTTCTTACGAATACAGTATTCGGACAAATATTTAAAAAATATTCGTATTCGGGAACCCCCCTGTCACACGCTCACGTTCTGGAGCACATACTCCTCATCCACTGAGGTCTGGAGCTCGCATTCAGGAGTAGATACTGAGCTCGGTTTCACGAGTTTTTATGCAGCCATCACAAAATACCATTTAATCAAACTACGTGCTCTGACAATGCTTTATGTCCTTTTTATGTGCTAGGACAACGCTCCTCTTTTTCGTGCTATACCCGGACATTAGGAGAGAAATAATGGGTTGATTACATACCTAAACCTAACCTTAACCCTAAACTTAATCTTAAACTTACCCTAAACCTAATCATATCCTTAACCTTATCCTAACCGTAAGAGTCACTAATTAGCTCAGATACTGAGGATAGTATAGCGTGGTCCTAGCACAAAAAGTAAAGCATTATCCTAGCATGAAAAAAGGTCTTATTCGTGATCGGAGAACGTATTTTGATTAAATTGTGTTTGGTGGTGGCTGAATGAACACTCATGAGATCGGGTTGAGACACCCCCGGTCCCACACTCAAGTTCAGGAGTGGATTTGGGGAGCGGCAGACAGAGTTTGCATGCTGCATTATGAATTTTACTTAAATACAAACACAAATACGTATAATTTTCCCTTTTAACTAATGTTGTTCCGATTCCGATACTAGTATCGGAAATGCTGCCGATACCACCAAAAAATCTGGTATCGGTATCGG
>JBBMFX010000011.1:4233700-4247058 GCA_037832545.1 Rhabdalestes septentrionalis
CTCTCTCTCCTCTCCTCCCTCTCTCTCTTTCTCTCTCTCTCCTCTCCTCCCTCTCTCTCTCCTCCCTCTCTCTCTCTCTCTCTTTCTCTCTCTCCCTCTCTCTCTTTCTCTCGCTCTGTCTCTCTCTCTCTCTCCCTGTCTCTCTCTCCCTCTCTCTCTTTCTCTCGCTCTGTCTCTCTCTCTCTCCCTGTCTCTCCCTCTCTCCCTGTCTCTCTCTCTCTGTCTCTCTCTCCTTTTGTCCCTGTCTCTGTCTCTCTCTCCCTATCTTTCTTTCTCTTTGTCCCTGTCCCTGTCTCTCTCTCCCCATCTCTCTCTCTTTCTCTCGCTCTGTCTCTCTCTCTCCCCATTTCTTTCTCTTTGTCTCTCTCTCCCTTCCTCTCTCTCCCCATCTCTCTCTGTCTCTCTCTCCCCATCTCTCTCTGTCTCTCTCTCTTACCCCCCTCTGGGTGTGTCTCCCTCTCCCTCACTCTCTCTCTCTTTCTCTCTCAGAAACAAATTCTGACAGTTTTTTGGACACATATTTTACAATAGTTAAAAAATCTAAAACATTTTACAACACATATGACAGGGTTAATAAGGTTTAATTAGATCACTAAAATGTTTGTATGGATTGAGGTGTAGGTTAAAGTCATTGAGGCAATATCACGAGCAGCACAATAAAACAGACGTTAACGTCAACATCAGCTCGTATTAACAAAAGAGGAGCCAACAAAAACATTTACTTCAGCTACTGATTACGTCCAAACTGGTACAGTTGCAAAACCGGGTCTGCCCTCTTCAAAATAAAATGTTTTCTAGGAAAAACCCCAGAAGAACTGCTATAGAGAATATTTCTGCACACATAAATAAAAATGACCTGTTTAAAGGTCAAAGGGTTCAGTAACGAAGAGACAAGCTGGGTTCCTTGCTTTCAAGTGCCTCCATATAACACAAAGGCTCAGTACCATTTAGAAAACGCTGAGAGTGTACTGAGTGCAGGAGAGCCTTTGTCATGAAATGAATGAACAAATTTCGCTAACGTATGTGTTTTTATTTCACAAATGCTTTGAGCAAACATGTCTGTTAAGCTTCCTAACCCTCCATTCTCTTCAAGCACACAAAAGTTTTCCCAGACCGGAGGAAGGGGGTATGATAGATATATATCAGGGGTGTGCAGAGCGGCCGCTGTTCATATCTGTATTTGTATTTGTATTTGTATTCATAATGCAGCGCGCAAACATCAAACATCTAATGTTTCAGCTACAGAAATAAGATTTTATTTTGAATTTAATATAGTTATTGTTATTATTGTTCGCACCACATGATGTTTTGACATTACATTACAGAAAACTCCTGATTTTTAAAAAGCTGAACAATAATTATATATATATATATGTAAGCAAAAAACATTGCAGGAGATATTAGCAGTTTTTCATTTTGGCCAATTCCTGCCTCCTTTCTGTTTTGATTCATGTTATTTAACAGGCAACTGGTTTTCTTAATACTTTAAAATTCCAATATAGCCCAATAAAGAGAAAATAAAATAATCCACAGGGAATGTGCCTGTGTGTTTCATGTGTGTGCCTCGCCCATAGAGCCCAAACAACGTGTGTGTGTGTGTGTGTGTGTGTGTGTGTGTGTGTGTGTGTGTGTGTGTGTTTGTGTGGGTGTGTGGGTGTGTGTGTTTGTGTGTGGGTGTTTGTGGGGAAATCAGAACGTACAGAAGACTGGTGCCCATCTCATCATTAAACTGCCTGCACTCTAACCAAGCCTGTATCAAACACTCATCACCACTGAGCCCAGTCAGCAGGTTCATAAAGGCCTGCAAGGCAAAAACTGCATTTCCTTCATGACCTCCTAACCCAGATGGATGGAAATCACAACACAGCAAAACAGCTTAAAACAGTCATGCAGAGACAGACAGACAGAACAAATAGACAGACAGATAGATAGATAAATACATAGATGGATGGATGGATGGATGGATAGATAGATAGATGCTGTGACGAGTTCAGTTATGACAGATAGATGCTGTGACGAGTTCAGTTATGACAAATTATCCCTTTCTCTTTCTTTCACTTTCCAACACACATACGCACACACACACACACACACTGTGTTACTCACGAGTCTCCCAGGTATTCGTGCAGTCTGATGCTTCCGATGGTGGTCTCGGCCTGGAAGTCCGGCACCGTGTCTCCCAGCAGAATCCCCGGCATGCTGCACGATCTGCACGCGCCGTAGTTGCGCGCTGCTCTTCATTGGCGCGTCACGCACGTGACGTGCGGTGGGCGCGCGCCAATAGGTGAAGAGGTGTTCGAGATAAAACACTGAGGTCCATAGAATGAACTCGATGCCTGATTGGTTAAAACATTACTGGTAATAACGAATGATAAGAAGAGGGAGTCATGTTTAATTATTATGCTTATTATTATATTGTAATTTGTAGTTTTTTATTGTTGTAGTTGTGACAGACAGGCAGACACAGAGATTGATGGGTGGTGGATGGATGCACAGACAGACAAACTGATAAATAGATTAACAGATTGATAGGCAGATAGATAGAGAGATGGATATATGGATAGATAGATGGGTGGATGTGTGGATGATTAGGCAGACAGAGAGAAAAACTGAATGCATGAATGACAGACTATCTGACTAACTGTCTGACAGACTGCCATACACAACTGAATGAATGAATGGATGGATGGATGAATGAATGTATGACAGACAAACAGACTAAATCAATGAATGACACGCAGACTGACAGACTGACTTAATGACTGACAGAGAGACAGACAGACCCAGGTGTTTTCAATTGCACACACACACACACACACACACACACACACTGGAGGTCACCAGGTCCAGTGTCAAACTTCAGCTAGAGGGATATAAAGTCCTGCTGGTTCTTGGGTGTGAAGGTCTCTGGAGTGATGGAGCTCCGTCCAACTCCGCTGGGGAGTCTGAGTGGCGTCCAGGACATGGATCAATGCAATCCAATCCTCACAGCAAGTTCCAGTAACTACAGTCTGTCCCAGCAACACAGGGGCGTGCTCCTGTCCCCCACCCCACCCCTCCACCCCCCGTGTTGGCAGGGGTGTTTGGTGAAGAGCTGAGGGGATGAGTGAGGTGTGCTTACAGGAGTGAGAGGAGCAAAAGTCCCTCTCCATTTCAGCGTCGAGGGCACGTGACTGAAACCCACAACCTTCTTTCTGTCTTAGTTGGACGTTTTACCAAAACCTTTCAAAGAAGGAGGAGGAGAACAAGAAGAAGACGAAGATCCAGGACAAGAAGAAGAAGACAAAGAACAACAAGTAGGAGACTTCTCAGTCTTTCTCTCCAGATCCTCCATCCTCATGCCGTCTCCCGGGTCCAGGCGGAGCAGCGCGGCCAACGGCAGCAGCGGCAAGTCGGAGCCGGGCTGGTCCTCCCGCAGGCGGGCCTCCAGCTGCTCCTGCCCGGCCGGAGGGGCCCTGCGCTCCCGGCGCCTCAGC
Organism: Rhabdalestes septentrionalis; assembly: GCA_037832545.1. Classification (NCBI taxonomy): domain Eukaryota; kingdom Metazoa; phylum Chordata; class Actinopteri; order Characiformes; family Alestidae; genus Rhabdalestes; species Rhabdalestes septentrionalis. The sequence continues at coordinate 4,237,177 of JBBMFX010000011.1, forward strand.
CAGCCCTTCGCGTCCGTGGCGCTGCGCTCCCTGCTGGCCGTGGACCTGTGGCTGTCGCGTCGCCTGGGGGTGTGCGCAGCGGAGGACTCGCTGCTGGGGGGGATCCGGCCCCTGGTGAAGCTGCTGGAGCTCTCGGCTCACCGGACCCCGTGGGTCAGCAGCGCCGCCTACCTACTCCTGACCAGCCGCACCGCGGAGGAGCAGGAGCTCATGATCAACCTGCTGATGGGTACGACCCAGGAACAGACCCAGCGGCTCACATACACATTTACACTCACATTTAATGTATGTGCGCCTGAGTAGTGAGTGCCCCCCCTCACCACCACCACCAATAGTAAAATATAAATATCAGTTACATTAATTAACAGTACCCAGTGATTTTCGCTTGATTATCATTCTTAGACCCGAGGAACCTGTGAAAATTACTCTCCAATTCATGTATTTGTGTACTGGGTGTCTGCACTTAACAACACTAATATTTGAATATAATTAGCACTGTTGCAGTTAAACAGGGATGTTTAGTGTGTTTCCATTTCAAGACCCATATAATCACACGCTAAAGCCTGAGTCACTTGTGAGCATTCCTTTTTTTAAATATATGTACCTGGGCAATGAATTTTCCTCTTAAAAACACTAATATTAGAAAATAAATTGCATTGATACAGTAAACAATAATGCTCATTTAGTGATGACATTCCCAGTGCTCTCCTTGTGGAAGTGAAGTACCATCAGATAGCTGTTTGGGATCGATCAGTCCTTCACTGGATTAAATCTGGAGCTGCTGATGGACCTTCATCAATCCACACTGGAGAAATCTGGACCCAAACCTGTGTTAATCTGGCCACCTCCTTAAATAACTTCTGTTTATGCACAGAACAGATATGGATCCTTTTCACTGTTGTATTTATTTATTTATTTACTTGGTTGTTTGTTTGTTTGTTTGTTTGTTTGTTATTTGTTTGATTTTTAATGTATTGTTTGTTTCATATTTTATTCCCATTTTTTAAATTTATCTGCGAGAAAGACAATCAATACTTAGATAAATGTCTACAAAGACAGGGGGCTAAAACTTTTGCACAGTTCTGTATAAAGGGTCGATTACAAATTACAGGTTTACATGCTGGCTTAATGGATCCTATACAGAGGCACGTACATTTCAGCAAGTAAATAATAATAATAATAATAATAATAATAATAATAATAATAATAATAATAATAATAATAATAATAAAATATAAGCTTGTGTTCTTTTGCACACCTCGCATTTTAAAGCACAAACTCTGTTTATGTGCTTCATTTCACATGTCCAGGGAAATAAAACGTGACCTGTGCAAAAGTTACGGCACCATTTTTTTTCACATTGTCCACTAATATGTTGAAGGATTTGTAATATCATTTTAACACTTCATTCTTTTTTCTTCATTATCATTAATGGGTGATTTTGCCCTGACGCTAAAACATTTACAGATTTTTTGATGACCTCACCATGGACCAGCTGGCAGGGAAAATTTATATAGACCAAAAAAAATTTCCTCCCTGTCTCTCCACTACTATATAAGGAAAACAATGACCTAGCTCAGAGGCTCTCCCTGAAATCGTATCTTAATTGAAAAAGCGTGACAGTACCGATTTAAATGTGACTTACCTTTTGCAGACCTCTGGTCCAAATGTTCAGTTACTCTGAGGTCAAAATGTAAAGAATTTATTCAATTAAATTGTATGTATTTGGAATGAAAATAATTTATTAATTCTAAATTACATAGCTAAAATAAAAAGTACTGTATCACCAAGTGTTTTGTTTACATGGGGCTACTGGTTTTACCTAAATTATCGAACATTACAATTGGTTCAGAAATAGTATTTTGTTTTATATGTAAACAAATCAGTTGGTTCTGGTAGATGTTCATGCAGCTCGACACAGGGTCGGCACCAATCAAGTCGCGTTCCATCATTGTTTTTCATAGTGAAAGTAGTGTCTGGACACCGATGCGTGATTGATTTGGATGAGGCCCCGATTGGAGAGTCCTTTCTAGTCTAGAATTAGATGTAAACTGTCTGAACCTCCCACTGCGCCTTCAGTGGTTAAGCGCAGTGTTTAAACGACTTCAGCTGTGGACGCATGGCTGGCAGCCAGTGTCCATTTTTATCATGGCACCATCCGTGCGTGGCCCGGGCAGCTGCAGGGGGGACAGAGGACACGGCAATGGAAAAAATGCCTCCTCCTCTGACCCCCAAGTACAGCATCACCTTCGGGAACTGTTGTCTAGTTACTCTGGGAAGAGTTTCTGTAAATGCTTTCAAATTGAATTACTGCGGCTTTAGGAATGGTATACTGTTTTTTGTGTTTTTGCTGTACTACATATAGTAATGGGCAAAAGTCTTCTTGCCAACATTCATGTAAATATAGTACAGAACACATAAAGTATAATTCTACAGGGTTTAAAGGCAGTATTTTGTTGGCCAGCACTGTCTTATCTGGCCAACCCAAACTGGCGTATCGATTCGGTACTTTATCGGTACTCTTATCGGTACTTTTATTGTGTTTTTTTGATTAAAAACTAATTGAGAACAGAATAAAAACACTTAAACTCTATTTCTAACCCGATTCTAAAAAAGTTGGACTCACTACAAATGAACTTTTAGTTGAGCTCTGCTTTAACATTTCTTAGTTTATTATTATTTATCTTTATTAGTAGTAGTATTATTATTCTTTGTAAATGCAGCCATATAGCAGTACAAGTAATTTTATTGTTTAATATTTAGGAAGAACCCTGTTTCGGTACCCATCCCTATGACTGAGAAATAGGTAAAACTGAATTCCAGCATGCCTTTGCTTCAAAAGGATGCATTTGTTTGAAGACTGATCCTTTGTTCTCTCTCCTTCTCTCTTCCCTTTATTAGCTTTATTAATAGATTACATCCTGGTAAGAGTCGTGAAGGCTTTCGTCCGTTATCGCAGCGCGGAGATGTTTGACACCTTCCCTCCTCATCCTCGCCACTCCTTCCCGTCCGGAGACACAACACGCGCTGCCATGTGTGCCCGTTTCCTGCAGGCCCGCATGCTGCGGGACGCTCGAGTGCGGGCCCTGCTGCTGGCCTGGTCGGCTCTGATGGGTCTGTCCCAGGTCCTGCTGGGTCAGCACAATGTCAGCGGCGTGGCCCTGGCCCTGGTCCTGGGTTACTGCCAGTACAGCCTGGTGGAGAGTTGCTGGCTTCCTATTGACTGGCTGCAGGACGTAGTGCTGACGGTGCTGGGGCACGGCCGGCTCGCTCTCAGAGACTGAGACAGGCAGGCCCGCACCGTCATTACCGGATCATATCCGAAGTGGATTTCTACATCTCTGCGCGCGCGCACACACGCACGCACACACACACTCTCTCACACACTCATATAAGCCAATGAACAACACACATGCTGCCTTCCTTTCAGTCTCATGTCTGTTATTTTTATTAGTTTTTATCGCTTGCACGTTTTCTGTGAAGATCCCAGATGACAAAAATGTGACAATCCTTTTTGAATCACAGCTCGGTCCTGCAGAATGAAAAGGTCACAAATGGAACAAACTCTGTGACTTCATGAGGAAATGTAGTTTGTGATTGTTTGTGTGGTTTTGTGTTGTAAGTTTTATAGGACAGAATGCTGATAGCTGGTTTGGTGCGTCAAGACGCAACTCATAAAGGAACCGCCAGCAGTGCATTCACCCGCACTCTGTTGGAAGACATGCAGATTGACAAGTCCGTCGCACAATTGGTCTACTTTTATAGGGCCGATTCTGTGTTTCTGGGTCCCCAAGTGAAGTAATGCCTGGAGGCCCTAATCAAAGAGATTTTCATGCATAATACAGTATATAACTTGTAGAGCTTCATACTGTCAGAACCATCCGGGATCGTGTCCTGCTTGACAGGCCAGATCTTCCTTTAAAGGAACACTAATGTTAGATTTGATTATCACAGCATCCACAGCTAACTGTTCTAATGGCAAAGGGCAAAATCTCAGACTGCACACAGAAGGAACATGTATATGTACATAGTCGAGGCAAACTGCAGCAAGTTAAGTCTCAGGTGCCTGATGTTTGGGTAACTGTGGTGAGAAACTCCTTCTCTTGAAACACATTCATTATTTTTGTTCACCACTAGAATATACTTGTTTGAGAATTGCCTTCTAGTGTGCAAAAATGTACAGTATGTTACAGTTCCTCTTTAGATTTGAGAAATAAAGGAAATCGCGTTTTCTTTTTGCTGTGGAGACCGCTTATGTCCAACAGAGGGTGCTCAAACCTTCCGGGCGCCATGCTTTTGCATGGTTACCATGTTGAACTGAGATTATTATTAGAATCGTTCAGTCTATAGCATGGACTTCAAAGATGCTGCAGGAAAGTCTGATTCAATCAGAGGTCTGATTCTTTGAAAACAGCAAAAAACAAATAAGCTTTACTCTCTGTCTGCAGTCCTGGACACAGTAACATCATGTGGTGTGACTTGTTTGTCCTTGGTCTCACAGCTGTCACACAAATAAAGAGACCAGGTGGATGGAAGTGATATCTGTTTTAAGTCTGCGTGTTCCAGTGCAGCAGATGTTGCTCTGCCTGGACTCCATGAGGGTGAGGTCGTGTGTCCTGGCTGCGTATTTCTCTGTCATTGTGTAATGCAAGACAATATTTCCTTCTGTGTGAGAGAAAAACAAGCACAATATTTGATATTCGCTTAAAGTGTGGACTTTTATTTTGTAAAATGACAAAACAAAATAAGAGTGTTATTGTGCAATCAAGTATTAGAATAAAATGTTCTGAAGAAAATGTACAGATGTTTATATTTAGAGAATATACTTTTGGTGAAATACTTTATGGACAATAAATGTTTTGAGGCTAGTTCTGGACAACCTCTCCCTGTCGGTGGGTTCTGTGTTTTACACAGCATGAAACAACTTTCAGACTTCAGCACTTGTGAGTGGTCTCTGTTGGATTCCCCATGGATTCACAAATCCTTGAGCAGATCAAAGTTTAGAAACATGAAAAGGGTTATTTTAGGGGCAGTGTACAGTAGTGTCTCCCTACCCAAATCCATTTCGTGAGCAAAGAGTGAAAGTGTCAGGTGAAATTATGTTTAAATGTCTGTAAAATTTTGGCAAAATGAATGTTACCAAAGTTTTGCAGTAATATCTTTAGTTTCCAAATCATAATGTGCATAAATGACTGTAAAATTTCTAGGGTGTTCTGGCCTAAAACTACAGTGAAATATGTTGCTGGTCATGTTATGCACATTGGGCTCAAACCCCTGCCTTTTTGGTCCTAATGAACTTTTTGGAAAGGTTGATAAAAACATTTATGTTTCCGAATCCGTTTCCCATTTATTCTGCCCATATTCCACCTGCACACCCTTATTTGAGCACCTGCCCTATTAAAGTCAATGCACAGCCATACCTGCAGTTTCAACCATCCCAACTGCTAGTCTGCTCACCGAGGTGAGGGCTGATGAATAAACAATCTAGCCTTACTTTTGTAGCTTTTCGGCTGTGGTTCTTCCCACCTCCAAAGTAAATCATCAGAAGGGTTCTCCAAATCTGTAAACCCTTTAAAGTGGAAATCAACCCTAGATAGTTTACTGCAGAACTGCCATGGGCTGTAAGTAGGCAGGTTTACCATGGATGTAGCAATGGTTACATGTATTTTTGCCAGAGTGTCCCTTCAACCCTACCTGTAGTGAAGAGGTATGCAATGAACAATAAACAACTGATGATTTGATGTCATGTCACATATATTTGCCAGTTACCAAGACCCACAATTCCCCAGGACTGGGAATCACTGGCATACACAATTGGCTGCATCATACGGTAAATTCTCTTAGATGCCACTAGCCAAGCTGAGTTTGACATCATAGGTGACCATGTGGAAGTTGTCCCAGGCATACAGCTTCTTCTTGCTGTGGTTGTAGTCAATCATGCTGTTGTAACGGTACCGGTTGCGGAAGGAAACCTCCATCAACTTGCCCTTTCCACTGGCCGTATCAAAGGTGTAGTTGACTGTGGTGGTGTTGGCGCTGTAGCTGGCCACCGTATACAGCCGGCCGCAGATCATGAAGGCGTTGGCCACCTGGTTCTTTCTGACGTTGGTCTCCCAGCTCTTGATCACCTCCAGGCTCTCGGGATCTAGCCGGGACAGGACAACGGCACCCCTGGCCTTGTCCGTGCTGTAGATGGCCCACAGGCCCTGCTCGTCCACAGCCAGGTCGATGTCGGTGTAGCCACCCCAGGAGTAGGGATACTTGCCATGGAAGCCGGCGTTTGGCAGGTCCCGGCGGGCTAGGAGCTTCTCAGAGGCCAGGCCGAAGCGGAACAGTGTGGGGCTCCTTCTACGCTGGTAGTAGAGGGAACCCCGGTACACGGTGGCCCCCGTGCCCTCCACCGCCTCCGGCAGAGCCAGCACCTTCATGGGGAAACCACGAGCCAGCTGTTCCAGGTTCTCGTAAGCGTACAGCTCTTTCACATCTTTGCCCACAGCGTTGATGCGCCACACTGTGTTCGGGCCGTAGGGGTGTCCTGTGGCCTCCGGGTCCTGGAACCACATCCCATATTTTCCTGTGATGCCATCTGCCTTTTGATGGGTCTCTGGCTCTCCTACAGAAACAAGCTCCCCACAGCCTTTCGACAGGGAGGGAGACAGTAGCGGTTAACTTTCTGAGATTTTTCCTGGCAAGACTAACAATGTCAATTCTTATATTTCTAAAATTGACAGTGCCTTGCCAACACATGCACACCACTTTGCTCTCCAAAAACCTGTGCTACTGCTGTGAGGTTGAACAAGTTTTTGGCAAACAAAGCTTATTCATACTTTTTAGAATACGGTTAATGAATTTCCATACATTCCCCAATATCTAATTTTCACAATTTTACCCCAGATGTAGTAAAGCAGCAAAGTCTGACTTGGTGAGACTCACATTGCTTACAAAAACTAGAACTTTCCAAGAAAATACATTAGTGAAATGCATCCCCTGATCCAGTTTAACCATATTTCTACGCATTTATTTGCCACTTTTTTCTGAGACGGAAACATCACAACATGTCTGAAGACTAAGATGGAATGTAACACAAATATAAAAAATACAAGTGTGGTAATGATATAGCCAGCCATGCAATACTTATAAAACTAATATTGTCATCTCAATAGAGACGCTCCTCTCCTTTCCCTCTGGGGTGACCAAAGTTGTCCTTTTGAGACTTGGTCCCTCCTGAGGTTTCCTCATCCAGCTGCCTTTGTAGCCACTCACTACAGGCTTGAACCTTTATTCTGTAAAGCTGCTTTTGAATTTAATTGAATAAAACAGGTATATAGTTTTTGGTATATATTACATCATGGCTGTATATGTGGGAAATAGAATTTTAAAACATAATCCACTGAAATACTTGCTTGTTGTTAATCCATATTAATAGCTGTGTTAAAGCTAAATTCTCCAAACCTGTGTTATTCTGGATGCCCTCAAGGACTTTAGGCGGGGCTGGAAGTTCAGATAGATCAGCCTTCAGCTCCTGGAATGCATTACTGGCAGGCTCTGGAGGAGAAACAGTCATTATGTAAGTTCTTCTGTGATATTTACAGCTGCCTACAAAATGATCAAGCACGTTTTGAGTTAAAAGAGTTGAGTTAGATTAGAGCAACAGTTTTTTAATTCAATGAATTATCATGTGATTATACCAAACAGAACACCAAACTAAAGGTCATCACTAGAGGATAAATAATAATAAATTAATAAAAAAATTGCACATGCAGAGTGAATGTGCTGCTTACGCATGTATTGCTTGGTTAGGTGTATTAGGGCATTTGTGATTGCTATAAAATTTTAGGTGGTTTCTAGGGTGTTCCTAGATTGATGTTACAGTGTTTCAGGTGGTTGCCAATTACCTCAGGTGGTTGTTTAGGTGTTCCTAGATTGTTGCTAATTAGTCACTTCCCCTGTCAGCAGCTTTAATGTTGTGGCTGATCGGCCTTGGTAGTTGCTCAGGTAGGGATGTTTGGTTGCTGTGGTATTGGAGATGGTTGCTCAGGTTTTTATTTAGTGACAGCTAAGGTGTTTATGTGGTGTAAGTGGATTGCTATATTGTGCAATTACTAATTATAGCACCCAATTCCACTAAACCTACTTCTGTTGTATTTAAAGTATCCGATTTATAAATCGTTTAATTGTGGTTGTGCCTGTCCAACAATACCAAGCAATGTCTGTGAGTCACCTGGGCATTACATCTACTGTTAACTCTGAGTATTACTGTGATTTTGACGGGATGACTGAATGCAAAACTTAAAAACACCATGCCTCCAGACACAAGCACACCCACACATACACACACACACACACACACACACACACACACACACACACACACACACATCTACCAACTTAAAACAACTGAAGAATTTGCTTCTGCAACTCTTGATGTGACAGATAGGTGTCAAAACAACAATCACAAATTAAAACCTGCATTATTCAAAGGATATTCTACCAGAGAGAAACATATCTAACAAATAAACAAATAAACAATAACACGATCAATAGAGCTCAAACAGAGCGACAGATTAGTCTTCTGCCATAAAGTTCTCGCTCTCTCTTTTTCTCTCTCTCTCATACTCTATCTCTGTTCCTCTATCTTTCTCTTGCTCTGTCTGTCTCTCTCTCTCTCACACACACCCTCTCTCTCTGTCTCTCTCTCTCACCCCCCCCCCCACTCTCTCTCACATAAAAAATAAATAGTCTATCATCTAAGAAAATCAGTTGTCTTTAGTAATGCACTGGAGCTATGAGGCTAGTGTATCTCCCCACTTATAAGTATGGTGCTCACTGCATGCATAACTCATCACACTGTCGCCTGAGGAGGTGTTCAGTAATCTTTAACAGACTTGTGGAACATGAACTCCAACCTCTCAGCACTGTTCAAAACTCACCACTGCCTGTGATGTCCCCAAACCCATCAGTAGGGTTGGACTGCACCAGGGGACAAGGCCTGTCCCTGAGTGTCTCCGTCTCCGTGGTCAGCTCCTCCACTCGCCTGCGAAGCTCCTGCACCTGCCTGTCAAGCTGCTGTTTGTCCTGGATGAGCTGCTCGGTCTCCTGACTGTCTGCGGCCCTTCCAGGCCCCTCAGTGCCCACCTCGACCCCCAGGACCCGGCTGACCACAGCCTCCAGCAGCGTGAGGCGAGCGCTCAGGTTTTCAGCCTCCGGACCGCCGACTGAGCCCGGACAGCTCGATTCGACAGGACTGTCCACAGTGAAGGTGTACTGGCAGCGGCCACTGCGGTCACTGGACTTGCGGAGGGAGGCTCTGTCATTCCCCTCAATGGCCAGGACCAGCCAGAAGGAAAACACAGCCAACTGGACCCACATGTTCAAGCAGGAGGACTGAGAGCGCTCTACAGGTTCTAAATGACAGGGTAGGTTCTTCTGGACTTTACAGTGGGTGCCTGGCCTGCTGTGAGTTCTATTTGTGCAGTCCAAAGTGTTTGTCTCAGTCCCACTGGTACCTGTTTATGGCTGTTGATTTCTGAGCTTGGAGAGGCTCTGAGGTGGAGATTTATAAGCTCCTGAATGGTGGGAGGAGAAAGAATGTTTAGGTGGCCTTCAAACAGAGAGAGTGAGTGGGCAAGAAAAGAGAGGCACAGAAGGCACTTGGAGCCTGGAGCCTGTAGTTAGTGTACATGCTTTCTTGCACTTTTAGCCATTAAGTGCAGATTTTAAAGGTCAAATATCGTATAAAAATGATTTTACTCAGTTTTCAGCAAAGGAGTTGTTGGTAGAATGTAAATATTGTTAAACTGTACTGTTGTAAACATTGTAAACATGTACTGTTCCTTCCCACACAGTACGGAGATACATATTAAGCTAAGATTACAAGAGTAT
>JBBMFX010000011.1:4255251-4268294 GCA_037832545.1 Rhabdalestes septentrionalis
GAGACTGTCCCCTGTAGTTAGGGAATGGAAGTCGCTTTGGATAAAAGCGTCTGCTAAATGCCGTAAATGTAAATGTAGACCATTTTCAGCACAGCAGTGATGACTCTGACATTGTAGTACCAAGTTTGGTGCAGGAGCATGGGTGGATGTTTAGTTATTGCCAGTTTATTAGATCCACATACCATGTAGTTTCACTTTGCTGGTTCAGTTAGGCAGTAAATCTCACCAACTTTTTCGCATTATGCATGTAAACCAATGGGCCACAGTCGGTAACAGTATACCTGCAAAGGGCACACATGCAAAATGGCAAGTGAATGATGAAATGAGTAATGTTTATTATGACCCAAATTCTTTAGGTTTAAATGAGTAATTAATTTCGCTTTAGTATGACCTGAATTCTTGATTGTTAGTGTGATATATATAAATAAGTAATCAAAGAATTCTTCTTAAGGTTTTTTTTACAATTATTTTTATTCCACATGTCAAATAAAAATCTCCGCTTCTCCTCTAAAGCCATATGAAGAAAAATTCCAACTCGGGACCTCGTCCCGTTGTCCTTGTACAAGGTTTCTCAGTGTATATAGAGAGACAGAGTGTCTTCATCTCATTCTGTCAGGCCCAGTGTTGCTGAAAGCACTGCAGCATGGAGGAGAAATCAGGCGCTAAACACACACCTTTAGGAGAGATGATCAGAATTAGTCAAAAGTGTGTTTGACAATTTGTTTAAGTCAGATTTTTTTGCTAAAGCAGACTAGTTTCCTTGCTGTTTTTGTATCTTTGTGTCCATGCATGTTTTACCCCACCCATTTTTGGTCGTGAGAGGTTAATTCCACCTGTTTTCAACTGTCCTTTACCATCAAAGGCTTGGTAATTGACAGCAAGTTAACAGCAAACGCCATCGGGTGAGTGCACTGAATTAAGATCGTCAGAAGAGGAGCTAAGTTGATATCCCATCCAACCATCCATCCATTTTCTACCCCTTTATCCCGCACTCAGGGTCAGGGGGGGTGGCTGGAGCCTATCCCAGCTGCGATGGGCGAAGGCGGGGTACAACCTGGACAGTCGCCAGCACGTCGTAGGGCCACACACTCACACCGAGGGGCAATTTAGTGTGCTCAATCAAACTATCCCCGATCACGCATGTTTTTGGCTGTGGGAGGAAACCGGCGCTCCCGGAGGAAACCTACGCGGTCACGGGGAGAACACACACTCCACACAGAAAGACTCTGCGCCCGACCCGGGAGTCGAACCCAGGACCTTCTTGCTGTGAGGCAACAGCGCTAACCCTTGCCACCCATGTTGATATCCCAATGTGAGCAAAAAACCCATTAGATTTATAGCAACCATACAACCATTGCAGAAATAAAATTCTTTTTACCATCTTTGGAGGACCCTAACAAGTTATAACCTGTTCCAGGAATGGTAAAGTCACCATATACTGCCTGCGTAGGGATATATTAACGTGTTTTCATTTGCTGCTACATTGATAAACATGTTGCCTCAGTGACTTTATCAAGGATTTTCTGTATCCTGCAGGTCGTAGTGCAGATTATGTCCTCGGATAATGAAGGCACTGAGCAGAACTACGAGCAGATGTTCATTGAAAAGGATGGATCGTACTTGTCAAGCACTGAAGATGAAAGTGAACAAGAAGAGGTGGAGAAAAAGAAGAAAGGAAAAAGAAAGTCCAAGAAGAAGGACAGTTCAGATGAGTGGGAACCACATTTGGATGCAGTGGCCACGGACTCTGACGTGTCTGTAGATGAAGACGGAGCTTTAACAGAGGACATTCAGGGGAAAGTTGTGATGTGGTGCACAGTCTGTAAGACAGAGGCTACGCTGCCCTGCTCCCTCCATCGCCACAAAAAAGTGTTCGCCTGTGCCCAGTGCGGTGCTGGGGACAACATTGAGACCCATAGCTTTGAAAAACTTGTCATCCACTTTGACGACTTTCCCAGTTTTCAGGAACATGCAGAAAAGGAGCATGGAGCCAAATCATTTCACTTGCTCTGTCAGGAATGCGGGAAGCTTATCATAGCAGACCCTAAGTCCAGTGAAGGTAAAGAGCATGTATGCGAACACAAGACCAAACCTATTGTCTGTCCAGCGTGTGGGAAGAGATTCATCACTGAGGTTGGCCTAAAGAGGCACTTCAGTAAACTCCACAAGGAAGCCGACCATCCGTGTAAATACTGTTTAAAGCTCTTCAAGAACAGGCCTTTAAAACTGGAGCATGAACAGACTCATCCAAAAGAAAAACAACCATACAGCTGTCCTGACTGTCCAGAGAGGTTCGACAACATCTACAAACGCAACAGTCACCTGAAGTTACACAGAGGTCCATATAAGTACGCCTGTGACGTTTGTGGCAAGCGTTTTAGGGACATCATCAAGCTGAAGAGGCATAAACTCATCCACTCTGGAGAAAAGCCATTCAGATGCCAGGTGTGCGATCGTTCCTTCAACCAAATTGGGAATCTCACCTCTCACATGCGTCTCCACACCGGAGAGAAGCCCTACATGTGTGAGCAGTGTGGAGAATGCTTCAACCACAACGTCAGCCTGAAGAACCACCTGACGCGGTACCATCAAGCAGATTTGTCTCAAACAGAACCTTAAAGGTGCCATGGTGATCCACAGAATAGGGCACTGTATAGAGAAGGCTGTTAAACTCTGGAGAGCCGTTGCTTTAGGTGAAGTTACAATGAAAAGAGACAATGTTGTTGTGATATGTTTTTCACCTTTTCACCTTTAAGACTCTTGAATGGAACAGCATTATGGGAGCCATAGACTTCAAAGAGGGTGATTGTGCCACACCATGGAGCAAATTGCTCATGAGACTGAACGATATAGATCAGAACGGGAGTTACTCGGCCTTTCAGAAATATGGGCACATAGTAAAAACAAGAAAAAACTTAAATCTAATAAAACTTACCTTAGTATACCTTAAGTTTATTTAAACTTTTTTTGGACCAATGCCAAAAAGGAATTGTATAGGGTGCCAGGTCTTATGAGGGTTACCGTGTGTGTTGTTTCATTTTCATTCACAAGATGTGAGGAAATTGCACTGCCTTATCACAGATCTTGGAACAGTAACTCTTTTTAATATCTGAGCTCCGAGCAACATAAGGCCATGTAACTACAATAAATTCCCTAATACAGGTTGGCTTTCGTGTAGTCACTATCACTTATATTACTGAAGAAGGCTCATGTGATTTTCACAATTAATCGAGTACTGACTAGTTACAGTTAACTTTGCATTTTACTTCATATACATGAAAGTTGTGTTCACAAACGGGTGCAATAGTGAGATCCTGCTGCTGTTAGTTTCCATCCTTTCAGTGAGCAGTTACTGTGTGAACAGCACCCCCCCCCCCCTGCTGAGGAATATTCTAGACTGCAAATCTGATTTGTAGTGGTGTGCAGATACAATATTTAACAATAACAAAATGATCTATTCAGCTAGATTTTAAATGTGAATCAGTTCTTTTTTTATTGAGTAATTGTCATAACCCAGTGCTCATGTTGGATAATCTGGTTACTACATGGAGCACCTTCGCTAACATGGCTCAGTCTAAGTTGTGATATATCTCTTACCACATTTCTATATATACAAAAGTCCCGTCACAGCACACTGCACTCATGCTCAAACCTGTGACAGCTTTTTAAAAAATATTGGTATTTACAACAATCTGTGGATTGCTGTAAAACGGTTTTCATTATTTGCAATTTTAGATGCTCACTTATAATAGAATCCTTACCTTATTTCTGTAGTTATCTGATTATTCAAATCAGGTCCTGAAAACAGATTGCTCTTAATGGCCTTAATGCTCTCAAGGAAATGAAGAAGGGACCTGGATTTGAACTCAGTATTTGGCTTTTCCAGCATTTTAACTTTTACTGCAATTTCTGTTTTTCCTGTACCTGCAGAAACTGAACTGGAAAAGACAAGTTCCCTGAAAACAGTAAACACTAACCCCTTTTTCTCTAGGTATAACTCTACAACCATGAAAAGGAGACAGATTTGCACATTTTGTGCAATCAGAAGCCACAGAAATTAAAATAGTATTTAAATACTCCAAATAGACATTTACAGTAAACACTTTAAACAGGAACTCCATTAATAAGAAAATTGTGGCAAAAAAAATGTGGTTAGTTGCTGAGCTGTGGTAAAGCCGCATGTTGTTTATTTAAAAAGAATCAGACAAGTATTCAGAAATATGTGCACATAAGTTTACAAAATATCGACAGTAGAGTGTTTTGCTTATTACTTTGAGGTTTGTAGTCTGAACAGTAAATTTTATATACTCCAATGCAGTCATTAACCATCTGTGTGATTAATTCTTAATCAGTGTTAAATTAATTAAAACCTGTCTTTCTATTCATTAACCACTTTAGATTAATACAAAGTTTACATCGTGTGTCTGTTGAGGTCATGGTGGGGGTGATGAGCTTTTTGGAGCAGCAGACGTTCCTTATTCCAGATTCTCCATCCGTTAAATATTTCAAATTTTGTGGAAGCTACTGTTTCCGACTCTGGTAAAGCACTCGAATTCTTTCCCTGATTTAACACACACACACACACACACACACACACACACACACACACAGAGCTGGTGGTGCTAAAGCAGGGTGATTTGGGGGGCCTAGAAAATACTGAATCATGCAGGTGACTGAGTCTCCAAGACCAAAGTTAGGATACATAAGATAGGTTTTGTTTATGCAGCATAAAATAGGCTTGTGTAACCCTAACTAGCATCCGATTTATAATGTATTATTTTAAATGTACACCTGATAAGTAGATTTCAATTTATGTATGTAGTACATAGAATTTACGTGTCTCAATTTAGTGGTTCATAGAAGCATAGTTCACCAGTCACATCTGCACCTAATGTTTATCTATCTGAACATATGTACTGAAACCACCAGTGGCCAAACTCATAACATGGGTAGCACAGCTTGGACCCGTTGCATTCCTGTTAACTGTCTTCTCGTCTGCTGAATTACAATCATGTACCTGATGCTGCTTCAGTAACTCTGTAGTATTTTTTTGTGTGTTATGATTACTAACGCAGCTGTTCTTGTCTTGTCAGGATCCGTTTCCAAATGGTTCTGTGTCATTTCTATTCAAGTGTGTTTCTCAGTAAAACTTTCACGACATAAGATATATCTTCATGTGTTTTTGTAAATGTGAGACTGGTGTAGTGTGTCAAATTACTGTTGTAGCTTAAAGCCACAGTTCACGTTTCTTTTCATTGCACACATTTTGCATCCGGTGTTAATTCTAAATGTTATAAACTAGGGATGAGCCGGATACTCGGCTGAAACGAGTATCCGGTACGGATAAAGCACTTTTGACGAGTACGAGTATCATACGAGTATTACAAGTCAATATCTGTGCTCGGATTGAATAAAAATTCTCATTGGGTATCTGACTGTGTCTGCGTGCAGTGGCGTCTGTCAGCGCGCGTGTGTCAGCGTTGGTTAAGGCCTTTTTTCAATGCTCATTTTGCGATAGATTAGCTTAAAATTTCAAAGCTCTGTTTATTTAACATCAAGTAGTCCTTTGTTAAACCTGTTACGTACAGCGTTCGAGCTACAACAACCAAACGTACAACAGTAGAGCCCCTAGCTGAATAATGTGGCTTTTCATTTGACAGATTCAAGGCATGTTTTTTATACAGTGGCTTTTAAAACACATTGTCTCTCATTTGAATACATGGTGGAATGTTTTGAAACATTTGGGTAACAGTTTGGGTAACAATTGGCATTGTGATGTCACAATGTTTCTGCTGGTTAAGACACACAGTGACCTACGTATAAAACTTTCAAGCAGAACAAAGAGCGTCTAACTGAAGTCCTGAACCAGTGAAGTCCTGATTTCAGGAAACTTCCTTTCCCTTTGAACAAGCCCTTTTCAAGATAGAATCCATTCTGTAACTCAAAATCCTATTGGATTACTTTTAAACAACTTGGCCCAGATGATCAGCCTGTGATCAGTATACTGGTGGTGCTGAATGCTGAGTGTTTTGAACTCCTTTATCTAGGCTCCTTGTTTCTTTTTGCACTTTGCAGCCTGTTGCAGTAAAACATTATTCAAAAGATAAAATTCAAAAGATAAGTCAATTTGAAAGGAATAAATAGGATTTTCGCGTGAGGGTTTTTAGACTTTTGTGCAGTGCTGTACTTCATCCATTCACTACGAAACCAAATCCCTTATTTTACCCTTAAAATTTAAATTATATAAGTTACAACCCACTCATGTGTCTGGAATCAACCCAGAGTCTCTTTAAGGCCATAGCACCTCCTACTGGCTTGGTTTCCAACCAACCACAGGAATAGGAGTCCACTGATTCCCTCAGGGAGAAAATATGAACCTGGTTGGATTTAAAATACAGTGATGGTGAAACAATGTTGAGTGTGTGGATGCAGAACGAGGCTACACGCACCATCAAACACTTCCACATGTTCTCCAAAGATCTGGACGTGGAGCGGCAGGTCTGCAGAGACCGCTTCTCACGGGAGGACCACAGGAATGAGGAGAGTGGTGTGCAGGAGACCCTCCTCAAGATGTAGCATGTGCAGGTGTGTTTGGGATTTGCCCAACACCTCCAGAAGGTATGTGATGATCTGAGGGTGCTTTCGCACATGCCTCGTTTAGTTCGGTTAAATCGCGCTAGAGTTCGTTTCCCAGTTGGTGCGGACCAAAAAAGCCTCCTTGAAGAGGTATCAATATTTTGCATATTTAGGAAACAGCTCAGGGAAAGGGGGTTTAATAGATCAGTAGAACAGTGCAGAGTTAAGGCAAAGAAACTCCGCCATGCCTGCGGGATACCTGCAAGTTAATTCTGAACAATTGAAAAGCTGTTTAGGAAAAATATTCAATGGCAAATCTGGCCAACGAGTGATGTATATGTTGTCCCGGGACTGCATTTTGGTTTGTTTCAACTGGTCCGGACCAGAGTACTCAAGTGTTGTGACCCAAAACGGCAGAAAAATTCAGCAGTGTATAAATATTTTCTTTTCACAAAACAGCATTACAGAGAGGACCACACAGGTAATGCTCACATTTACAGGTTGAATTGGCATTTTACTAATCTATTCTGAACTGATTGTTTTTTGTTAATGGGATTATGCTGAGATCTGTTCTTCGAACATGAAAGCTCACATGTTATCTGCCCAGGCGAGCCTAGATCAGATGCATATCCCATTCGCTGCCATGCAATGTAAGACCAGTAAAAATATATCAAAATTAATACTAAAGACCAACACAAGTCACTTACCCCCCAAAAAAGTGAACTGTCATTTAAGATGATATAAACACAAAATCTGATTTGAGTCTTGTAATGTGAATGTAGCCCCACGAACTGCCAAAGTAAAAAGACTGAATATGAACAAAAAAAAAGGAAAAATAAAATTAACACATTCTTGAACGTTGTCCAAAGGTATTTATGTTGCTGAAATCCAGCAGGCACCTGCTCACTCACTGTGCTGGTAGCCGAGTGGATGCTGTTAGTTAGAGGTGGATTTGGCCAAAAACAGCAGAGGCAGAGTGAAGTGGACAATATTTTATTTTCCGGCTTGGACAAACAGGACCAAGCAAAATTGTCCATATAAAGTAATCGAAATAATAATAAAAAAAAAATTAAAAAAAGATAACAAAAAAGAAAATAATGCAAAAGTTCAAAAGTCCTCAAAATTATTGCAGAATAAAGCTTCAACACTTTACTTGAAAGAGTTCAAAATAACACTTTGCTCCAGAGTCTACTATACTCACACACAAGAAAAAATAAACACCGAAGACATGAAACCAGACAAATATATACCAGGTGACCAGCACCGTTTACAAACAAGGGGGAACATAAAACAATCAACATCAAAACAAAAAAACAGACTCTGAGTCAGAAGCATAAATTGTAACATAAATAAACAAGCAGATTTTCTATAATAAAATCAAAACATAAGACTCCTTATGCACCTGCAAGGGAATAAAGCAGAGGTGGCTTGATCAAGGCCTCCTCAACCATCCCCATAAACACAACACAGGTGGTTTAACCCAATTAGGCCTGGAACAAAATATTAAGCAGTCGTTTCCTGGCGGCGCTCTTTCATTGCCGGACCAAGATGCTGCCAGAACAACGACCACAACAAACAAACAAACAAACGGTAATTCATTTTACACTCACATTTTTAAGCTAAAGTTGCGCTCACTCTAAGCTCAAATAATTGTACAGTATAAGAAAAGTCTTGGTGTATTTTACATATATTAGACAATATAAACCGAAATGAAAGTAAATATGTAAAAACTGTGTGCATGTATGCAAATATGTATGTGTGAGTGTATAAAAAGTCTCTATGCAGGCTTCTCTGTGCGGTCTTGCCACGACCGTCACACTCACCAAACATTCACTAATCTATTACATGGATAAAGGTTTTGGCGACACACTCAGAATGTTGAATTCAGAAAGGGCGATGTTTACTGGAAGTACTATGTCATGCTTCTAACTCTGTGGTCCCAGTTTGGGTTCTGAACCTCTTCGGTTCCAGCAGGACTGTGTCCCAATACACAAAGCAGCTCTATAAAGACGTGCTGGAGGAGTTCAGTGTGGAAGAACTTGACTGGTCCACATAGAGTCCTGACCTCAACCCCGTCCAGCACCTTTGGGATGAACTGGAACGCAGATTGTGATCCAGACCTTCTCGTCCAGCATCAGTGTCCGACCTCATACATGCTCTATAGAATGAATGGACACAAATTCTCACAGAAACTCCAAAATCCTGTGGATTCCAAGAAGAGTGGAAGCTGTTATAGCTGTAAAAGGGATCAACTCCAGATTAAAATCTACAGATTTGAAGGTCACGAAAATCCCTGCTGATGTGGTGGTCAGACATCATAATGAGATCACTTTAATACTCAAACATCTTACAAAGAGTTTAACCATTTATTCTGAACATGATAGGTTATCATGTAATTGAAATGTACAAAGGATTTGGAGCAGGCTTAGGAAGATTGTCTTGCCTTGAATCCCTAGTAGCTAATACCTCTAGTGGGTCCATTGCATCGTATAGATCTCCAAACACTTATTCCAACAGCATATGCCATGTTGAGCACCCTACATGACTACAAAACCTGTGGAAATTTGAGATTTTTATTGTCCACTGAGTCTTTGTCTTCTCAGCAAATATAATTCCTCCACATAATTCCCATAATGTCCAGAGAAGGCTCCGCTTACATTGAACTTAGTGTGTGGTTATGTCCTCCAGAAGCTTTAAATTAAATTTTGTAAGCTTTACTCGTTAGAAACTAACTAAAGACCACTTCATCACCCTTTTTGGTATTGTGAATTTCATTCAGTTCAGCCATTTGTCCAGCAGACACATGTCCAGTGCAATAAGGCTTGTCAACATAGGACAAAAGACTTTGTAAAAGAAGTGTATTTAGCAAAATACTAGATTCGAATAGACATGCTAATTTGCCACCTGCAAGTTGTCGAGGAAAGCAGTTTCTATTGAGTGCTTCAGCAAATGCAGTTTTCTGCGGATGGTGGTCACAGACACTTCCCTTCCTACCTCCTTCAGAGTGTTCCTGATCTGCTGGACTGGGGTTTGAGGGTTTTTCGTCATGATGGAAAGAATTATTTGGTCATCCTGTTCGGTGGTCTTCTTCGGCCTTCCAGGTCGTTTCCGATTAGTCACATCCCCAGTGCTCGCTTTCTTCTGGAGGATGTACCCGACTGTTGATTTTGACAGGCCTAACGTTTTGCCTATTTCTCTGATTGACTTCTTCTGATTCCTCAAGCTCACAATGTTCTGCTTTATTTCCATCGACACCTCCCTGGTCTTCAAGCGATGAGGCACCATCACCACTCTCTACAGGTAAACAAAACATACAGTAACAGCACACTTATTTCACCATTTTCTACTTAATTTGTACAGATATATATGGTCGCCAGTATCTTCCACAAATAGCATAAGTGATGAGCCAGCCTGTTCTGTGGGGCTAAAGGTGTGACTGAGGATCATCTTCTTCACCTGAGTATCCTTCAGCAATTTCTTTTGGTTTGAACACTGTTTACTATTTAAATATCTCACTAATTGGGATGGAGACAAATACGTTATTCGGATTGGCACAAATAACGTGTTTTTTACGAACACTGTATTCGGACAAATACTTTAAAAAATATTTGTATTTGGAACGCCACGCCCCCTCCCCTCCCTCCCTCTGTCACACTCGCGTGGTTCGGGACTCGCCCTCCACCCCCCTCCCTCCCTCCGTCACACACTCGTGTGGTTCGGGACTCGCCCTGCGATCAGAAAGTCGTGGGTCGATCCTCCAGACTGCAGGAGCCTCTGAGGTACCCTGAGTAAGTATCGTTTCCACACACCGCTCCACACACTGCTCCCCACACACTGCTCCCCGAGACCGTCTCCACACACTTCTCCACACGGGTGCAGAATTCATGGCTGCCCACTGTTTCACTTGGTGAATGGGTTTAAATGCAGAGGAGGAATTTGGTGCTGTTCACACTGTGTGCAGTGGTGTGTTCACGTGTGACCGATTGATCACTTTCACTTTTAGATACTTAAATCAATGATAAATAAGCCTCTAACACAATTATCCTGGGTTTTAAAGGGTTCAAAAAAGAAGCTTCAAAATATAGGAACAAATACCCTCCAAAAAACTCAAACATCTGACTTATTTGGACACTCCAACTGTCCCCAACTTGATAATTTTGGTGACCAAAAGCTTTGTGAATATGAAGAAAACAAATGATAAACATGTACAGCATGAAAAGATTTATGCTTATTTGTCACAAAAATTTTAATTTTCACATCATTAATGTTGAATCATAATTATAGTGTGCTTTTTTGCGGTCAATTAGTGAAGTCAATAATTGAAATATCATTTAGCCCTGAAATAATGATCAAATATTGGAAAAAGCAGTGGTTCAGTGCTTCCCTCAGTTAAATGTAATGTAAAATAACAATGAAAACACACCTTTCTTTGCTCATCTCCAGACTCTGCTTTAATCGTGACCTCTGGGTTTGAAGGTGTATCTTCTACCTTGTGTTCTCCATGGGAGGGTTCCTCATGGGTCTTGTCTTTTTTGTCTTTGTGTTTTTCATGGAAGGTCATAGCATTTTCTTCAGCAGAGTCAGGGTGGCTTCTCCATTCTC
This sequence comes from Rhabdalestes septentrionalis, assembly GCA_037832545.1. Classification (NCBI taxonomy): domain Eukaryota; kingdom Metazoa; phylum Chordata; class Actinopteri; order Characiformes; family Alestidae; genus Rhabdalestes; species Rhabdalestes septentrionalis. The sequence continues at coordinate 4,266,430 of JBBMFX010000011.1, forward strand.
GGAGGTGGCCGCAGCTCTGGCAGTCCTGTTTGACTGATAACAGTCTCTCGTTGATCTCAGTTGTGATGCAGCACTCAACCAGGCAAGCAGAGCAACGCTTAAAGAGCTCCAGCAAACACTGTGTGTTCACCAGCATCTCAGGACTCCTGCAACAAGAATTAAAATGCGCTCAATATTGCATCACACCAGAAAATCAGCTTTAAAAAACAAACAAAAAAAACCCACTACATGTTCTTCTCACAGTAGCTACGTTTTCCTCCAAAGAAGTTTCAATGTTTTAAGGCCTCAAAAATTGCTACGAAAGTGTGGGTATTATTTTATGGATGTCAAAAAATACGAGATGATTACGTAGAGACTTTTTGGATAAAAACAGTGATCTTTTACATTCCAAGATTGTAATAAATCAAGACTGCGATAAAGTAAAAACGCAAAATGTGATTGCTTGGTTGCAATAAAAAGTGCTTGCTGACACCCAAACAAACAAACAAAAAAAACAACTTAAAAACCCCGATCATCTGATTCAGAAGATGGCACTTTAGCATTACGCCCGCTCTTACCAAGCTATTTATGGGTGGGAACTGCTGAATCGAAGCAGCATCCACAGGCTGATTATTTTTTATAAAACCACAACAGTCACATGACCAGCACTTTGGGTCTTGAAGTCTGTTTATGAGTTTATTTGCGTTTTAGTTTTTTTCCCCCCTTATCCATGACTTCCCAGACGCTGCCTCTGACACACATTTTAAAGATGATTCAACTATTATCTCTCCTTCCCCACCTATTACTAGGAGACTCAAACACAATAATCCTTTTTTGTTACATGTGATAAAGTTAAATATAATTGGTTACATATAAGCTGAAAGTTACACACAACTACTTTTATTATGGAACAATTTCATATATTTCAATAGCTGTAGAAGGAGGAGAAGCACCAAAATCAGCTATAATAAGGATAGCAATAATTAAACCTGAGAAGAAATCATGATACATTTTATAAAAGTAGGTTATGGGGAAATCAAGGATGCTGAAGAAAAGTTGAATTTGTCAAACACAACCATTACTTATTAACCAAGATTTCCTTAAAAAAAAAATTCAGGTACAGTTTTTACATTTAAAACTCTGGATGGAAATAAGCCACTGGGCAGCAAAAAACTAATATTTTTTTACACATTTCTAAAAGACAGAACACATGCTATTCCTTGCCCACAATGCAATCCGTTTTAAAATTTAAATTTCAATCATATAAATAATTTTTCTGTGAAGACTCTTGTAAACCCTAAAATGCTCACTGCCCAGGTATAAACAACCAAAATACGAAAAGTTTAACATGGTATTTAAGTCCCAGTTTAGATTTAAAGATACAAAACATTCAAAAATTAATGTATTTTTGCCTTCTACAAGAATAATTTCAAATAAAACAAAATAAGTCAACAAATATATGACTGCACAATTGTGTTTTTTCTAAAGGTACTGAAAAAGGTAAAGGTACTATTCTGTCTGATCTTAGAACACAGATATTAATTTCTGAGCTTTCAAGTAGGAGACTAAAAACTGAAAATATAATTAATGACTTACTTCAGTTTGTTGCTTACTTCAGCTGTTTGACTGATCTTGACAGCTGTGAAAGACAATTTCATTTTAGCAAAACCAAACGATAAGCCTAACTAATACATTGTAGTCATTGCATTTCATTTTCCCCTTCTATTTAATCCACAAGTAGTAAAAAAAAAAAAGTCTTTCAAAGACAGTCTTACAGTCATTAGTTACAGAGACAGTCTTAGTCATTAGTTACAGAGACAGTCTTACAGTCAGTAGTTACAGAGACAGTCTTACAGTCAGTAGTTACAGAGACAGTCTTACAGTCA
>JBBMFX010000011.1:4269284-4281991 GCA_037832545.1 Rhabdalestes septentrionalis
TTTTAGCTCGGGATTTCTGACTGCCCGCTCTAATCACGTCACTACTAGAGTAAGCTCCTGATTGGTTAACGCGGCGCGAATTTTCGCCAAAGTTCTGATTTTTCAACTCGCCATTCGCACGAAACGTGCCGCAGGATGTCTATTCGTGTCTTAGCATTGACTTAACATGTACATCACTCGCGCTTGACGCTTTATTCAGTCTGGTGTGAACGCAACTTCAGAGCTACTCACTGCTTGGCTTTTGGCGCTGAAACGCCAAACACAACCTCGGTCACACCTTTCTCCCTGAAGCCGGGACCCTCTGGATGACGCCTGGAAGAGAGGAGAAACAGGAACCCAGCGTGTCCTCGAAAACAGAACAGCACCAGACGCGGCGGAAGTCGGCCTCTGCGTCGACGTGAAGCCACCGGCAGCTCGGGAAGAAACAAAAACGGAGAAATTGCTCCCGTTCTGTTAGTTCAAAAAAAGGTCGACACGACGGCTCGGGACAGCCAGAACAGCTCCCTCTTCAACGGGAGGGAAAAAGAGTCCCTCAAAACAACGGCAGAGCAGCTTACAGGTAAACTCACAGTATCGCTGCCTTTAGAGCATTTAGCTTAATCTAAAAACAGGCCAAAAGGAGCACACATGCAGCACGTCCGCTCACTCCTCTCCTCTCTGCCCGCCAGCGGGCAGACAAACCCCCGCCCACAACCCGATTTCGCGGGCTTTTGTCCCATTCGTGGTCCTCATTGGCCAGGCTCAGTTCTGGGCATTTTGGGAAATGGAGTTCTTTCCTCGACATTCACACAACAACCGTCATCAGCACATTACATACAGACACTGAAATCACTATATACACATTATTATCTACATTTTTAAAGGTCCCAAAGTATACAATTGTGAGTTATTTAAATTACCTTCACTAATATAAGCAACAACCGCACTAATGAATGAGTATTTATAATATAATATTTATCAGGTATAGTGAAGCAACCTTTTTCAGTTTAGATATATGGGCACAACCTTTCACATAACCTGAAAGACTTAAAAGTCCTTTTTTTGGCGTATTACCTGCTGGATGCTTGCAACCATCTTTTATCTTTTATTTTCCTGTAACTATTTCTAATACCATTTATACAAATAGTTCTGCCAAACGTCACACTGGCACTATATACCTAGGCCTGTCACGATAAACCATAAATCAATTAATTGCACGATAATTAAAACGAGGTTGATAATTTTCCGGCCGCGATAATTTTCATTTATTTGCTTTCCAACGGACTTCACTGTGATACATTGGTCTCTAGCGCCCCCTCTCGTTTCCTAAGGGTAATGAGGCATGAACTCTCTCGTGGGTTAGCATTGCTAGCAGCCTGGTGAGAAAATGCTAACTAGGTACACATTTAAGATGTGAATACCGCTTATGCCACTGTGTACGGCCGTCTCACTTACAGGACGGGAAGTTTTTTTTTCAGAGATCGGCACTTCTTTGGGAACGTGCCAGAACCTCTGAGTCTCATTTCTCCTCGTTTATCCTCAGAAGCATGATGTGAGATGTGCAGAGAGCCTGTCCGGTTTTAACATGCACTAATTGCTCGTGGCTTTTCCTGATGGGGCAACCACCAATCTCTGGGAAACTTCACAGTTAAATAGGGTTCAATGAGAGTTTTACAAAGATCCCTTGTTTGTCATAATACCCCTGGTGAGCTGGAGTTATTAAGATGAAGACGATCGTACAGGGACAAAAGTATAGGGACACTCCCTATAACTTAGCACAGCTGGACACATTGCTACTGCTGAGAGATCCTGCTTTAAGCCACACAAAGTCAAGGTATGCTGACTGTCTTACCATGTCTTCCACTCCCAGGGTTATGTGATCTTTAGAAGTCAAGGTTTATGGATCTTTGATAGGGTGCATTTGCATTATTTCATTATCATTACATCATTAGAAATGGACACAATGACAATATTATCGTTTATCACAATAATTTCTGGGACAAATGATCGTCCAGCAAAATTTGTTATCGTTACAGGCCTATATATACCTGCCACAAAACCAGTAAACTGTTCTACATAAAACAACAAACTCTACCCATGCTTAGAAAGTTGGTATACAAGTCATATTAACGTAATTACTTACCATTGTTATTAACGGGTGTCACTGATCTGAAGCACCGAAGCACCAAAAGCAATTTGACTTTCCTTTGTGTAGACATTTACAAAACCTGAGTGAATTAGTGAATTACAGGCCAGTCCTGTGTATCTAAAAAGATAAAATGATATTTTCCCAAAGCAGGCTTTAAAAATACAGAAACCATGTACAATGCAACAGTCCTTTAATGGAGCATCACAGACTGCATTTAGTGGAGAACAGTTCAGAGGAATGTGCTCTACATATATGACAACACTTGATGCAAAACAGGCAAAACAGTACCAATTAAACAATGTTAATAATCAACATATAGAAATAAAAGTAACGCAAAACATAAATACTTCTTACTTAAAGCAACACTGCAAAATATAAACAGAGCAAAAAAGCTACTAACTGACTAATAAATAAATAAATAACCCAACAAACAGATGAAGAAATATATTTAGCCACACGTTCTGGCCCTTTGGCTAAACGTGTGTCACACTAGCATGTTAATACACACAGTATTACAATATCAGCAGTGGCGAAGGCTTTATGTTTTCTCTTAGATTTTTTTACGCTGAAATGATACTGCAACAACTTTGTACACACTGCACTCTAGTGGCTCCCCAAAAAAGAACAAAAACTGAAGAAAAATCTGATGAAAAAGAGCTGCCTGATCATCAGACAGACAATCTGCACCTTTAGCTGCTTCAGTTGTTGGCTACTTTTTCCCACAAGAGTTTCTACACTAACTCTACACAAGCTGGTAATGAAACTAACATTATGGTTCCAACGTGGAGGATGTAATCAAGGCTTTCTGACTTCTGTAAGAAGCACAAAGAGGTAAAAACTGTTTTACATTAAAATTACACATCTTTGATTGAGGACTCCTAACACAACTTTGCTTTGGACCTCGGACCTTCTTGTTTTCCATATAAATATTTCTGAAACTGTACATAATCATCCATGTACCATTCAAATGACAAAGTAACAGCTAAGAAAATCCATTGAGACCATACATTTGAACCAATTCATTTTTAGGGCTCCATAATAAGCAACTCAGTGAAGTAAGTCATGAGAAAATTATAGGCAACTATCAGTCAATACTGATATTTTCACTATTGTTACTTTAAAGCAAGGTTTTTCACACTGAATCTAGAGCAAGTAAATATAACACAGCCTAACAAAAGGCTTTACTCACAGTATATGCATTAACACTAATGCTGGCTTTACTTTAACATCAGAGCTCAAGCGGTCTATTCTTCTTTTAGTGGTCGAGAGTAGAGCCTCAGCACCTTCACACACCCAGCACTGCAGCAAAGCTTCAGCTTGAAACATTAAATTAACTTAGCATCTTTCTTATTACAGCAGCACCTCTCAGAGTTTGAAAAATGATAACGGTTGTATTTTCATGCTCAAGTGCTTAATAAAAGCCTAATGAATGTTCAGTGCATTAAAATCACCTTCATAAACAACCTCAGCGTGAAAAGACCTAATTGCCGCTAAACATTAAAGAAACTTTAACACTGAAAATGCTGCCTGTGATGCCGTTTCTCCAGGGCAGCCTGTCACAGTCGTTTCACATCAGCTATGGATAATAATTATCAATAAATAGATATACGACCCCAGCCCTAAATCTTGTAATCGAGTACTAAATGTATTGAAGCCCAGACGAACAGTGTATGTACCGGTAGGAGAATCCAGTTCTCCGGAAATCTATTCTAACACACACACACTGAGGAGTCGAAACCGATCCAAAACCCCGCATACAGGGGCTCCGAGAATTTAGAGTGGTAGGTATGCATGATGGTCAGTTCACGTGTGTCAGAGGAGACGCTGTAGAAGGACAGAATACCGGCAGCCCAGTCCAAGAACACTCCTATTCTATTGGAGCTTGAAGGGGGGGCAGGTAAGTCTGTGATTTTCTTATTGTGCCACACAGAGTAACTGTTCGTCCCGGCTGAATTAGTGCAGTACAGCCTCCAGGACTTTTCGTTATAGCCGAACCTGCAGTCGTCACCGCCTCCCTTCCTGCTGATTCCCTTGTAGGTCACTGCTATGGCCATCCCCCTCCCACCCCACTCAGCCTCCCAGTAACAGCGTCCGCACACGCTCTCCCTGCACAGGACCTGCAGCCAGATGTCGAACCTGTCCGGGTGATCAGGGTAGTCCTGCTGCTCTCGCACCGACCTCACCTTTTTGTTGCCCTCAGACAGAGCGAGGTCCTTTTGTACGGTGTTTGGATCCAGAGTGAGCGTACAGGAATCTGCCCACAAGGAGAGAGATTAGAGGACAGGACTCCTTCCAACACTAAAACACTACAAAACCACATTGCTTTAGGAATTGTACAATTATAATATTGAGTACATTAAGTGGTACTCATAGGCAAACTGGCATGTGGTACGCAAATGCACAGAAGTTTTTATTATTCACAGTGCAAATGCATACCTAATTTGAGTAACTTCATCCTGCGTACCCTGACCCTTCACTTCACGGCCCGAGACACAGACCTCTACTAACCAAACCGACACCCCACAGCAAAAAAAATTATGTCGACCCCTGACTATTTTGAATAATGTTTAATATGGGTAAAATATTGTAATATGGGCTATTTTATGCATAAACACCTTGTGTTTTACATCTGCAAAAAATTTTGTATGACCATATATTGCTTTTCTGTGTGAAAAGTCACATTACGGTAAATTCAGATCAAATTCAGATCCCTGATTAATTTTATATGATGCACTGAATGCGCTCCTTGTGATTCATAATTAAATCAAGCTGTTCTGAGATTTACACCCCTGCTAAGTGTGAGAGTATGCACGTGTAGAGGTGGGTGGATGAACATGAATGAACAATGAAGGAATCTTACACTTTCTCAGGCCTGGGTTGATCCGGACCTCCCCTGCATGCTCCATTCTGAAGAAAAAGATTCCATTCTTTCATAAAACCATTAATTCCTTCATTTTCCATAACTGCTTAATCCTTACTGGGTTCACGAGATGGTAAAGTCAATGCTATACAAATACTAGACATAACTGAGCTTCATACAAGTCCAACCTAATTAACAGCATTACACTGTACTTCATTCATGTTTCAATATCACACATTAGATCTTTTAATTTAGCAAACAGTCAGGAGTAGTGTAAGCTAGTGTTTTGTGATGTTTTGCTAAAGTACTGAATTTTTACAGCAATGTATATTTAATTCCATGGTATATAAAATATTTCGCCAAAAATTATTCAGGTCTTTTCTCTAAGGCCAAACATTCTTTCAGATTGTCTGAATGCTTTACACTGAATAAATGTAAATTTAGCTAATGCTGATTACACACATAAAAACAGGACCACATACCTAAGGGTTTTCAGGGTGTAGCCTGTATCCTCCACTATAGTTGAGAGCATCTTCACTCCTGAATCTCCTGGGTGATTGTAAGTCAGATCCAGTTCTTTCAAGATTGAGGGGTTTGATTTTAGAGCTGAGGCCAGAAAATAACAGCCTTGCTCTGTTACCAAGGAACCAGACAATCTACAAAAAGATGGAAACAAACATGGCATTGGCAAACATGTGCAAAAGGAGAATGGACTGGAACCAAGGCAAAGTGACCAAAATGGCCTTTTAGAAAAGAAAAGTTTTGGCTCACTGTTTTTAAATTCATTAACAAATTCATTGAATGTTCACCTGAGTGTCTCCAGTTTACAGTGTGAGCTCTTCAGTCCAGCGGAGAGCAGTTCCACTCCTGAATCCTGCAGGTCATTGGTGCTAATGTCCAAGTGTTTCAGGGAAGAGTTTTCTGATTGTAGAGCTGAAGCAAGCATCTCGCAAGAATCCTTAGTAAGATTACAGCCAGCGAGTCTGAGTGAAAGTGTGAAAACACAGTTCAAAGTACTGTAAGCTGTTTGTTCTGGTTCTTATTTCTGAGCTTTGATTAAGATGGAGGAGGAGAGGAACAATTCCAAATAGCAATATATAAATATAAATGAGCCAAAATACAGACATACACACCTGAGTGTCTCTAGTTTACAGTGTGGATCTTCTAGTCTAGCAGAAAGCAGCTTCACCCCAGAGTCTCCTGTGTGATTGTAAGTCAGATCCAGTTCTTTCAGGTGAGAGGGGTTTGATTTCAGAGCTGAACCCAGAAAAGAACAGCCTTCCTCTGTCACTAAACAACCAGACAGTCTATAGAAAAGAAGGACAAAATGGAAGGAATATGGAAAGAGAATGTGTAACTAAAGAAAAACTTAGGAATGAAAGGGCCAGTTTCCTACATATTACTTATAACTTACTGTGGTGCCATTTATGACATGTGTTATGGTATTAATGACATTTATGCATACAATTCATTTAATACCTACTTCATGTCTACTTCAGAACATGGTAGAAATCAAAATAAATAATAGACCAGCATAGAGTTCTTTCACAAAAATAAAATCAAAATAGTTTTACCTTAGTATCTCCAGTTTACATTCTGAACTTTTCAGTCCAGCAGAAAGGTTCTCTACTCCCGAGTCCAGCAGGTCATTGTTACTAATGTCCAACTCTTTCAGGGGGGAGTTTGCTAATTTTAGACAAGAACACATGATTTCACAGGAGCTCATGGAGAGTTTACAGCCAGCAAGTCTGCAAAGAGTAAATATGGTGCAAAATAACATAAGGTTAGTGATGCTGTCCATTCTGAAGCTCTGAAGGAAAACACACTTTACTTTGAATAACACTATCCATTTCAAAATGGAAAAAAAATGTATATTTCAAAATATAAAAAGTCATGTGTAGGTTCTGTCAGGATGTAGTTTAATCACGCGAAACAGCCTTCGGGGCAGATATCTTCAAATTTGAAACTTGAATCCAGTTATGCTGGATACTTATAATCTATTATACAGAGAAAAGTGCCATAAAATGTCAACATAAGCAAACAATTAAAAAATGGACAATGAAACCCCTTTATTTACCTTCCCTAACTCTGATCACCAGGACTGCTCACACATCCTGCTTTTCCTTTGATTTTCTGATGACAAGGTATTTCTGCATTCTGATTAAAGACCACACTGCTCTAATTCTCCCACCATCATGCTCATCCTTCATGTTTCTCAAAGAGATGTATTATTCATTGTCATTTAGCAATAAAGTCACAGAACGCATACCTGAGGATCTCCAGTTTGCAGTCTGAAGTCTTCAGTCCAGCAGAGAGCAGCTCCACTCCTCCATCCTGCAGAGTGTTGTTACTGAGGTCAAGTTCTTTCAGGCTGGAATTTGCTGACTGCAGAGAAGATGTCAGTATTTCACAGGCTTTTGGGGTGATATTACATCCAGCCAGTCTGCAATAACAAAGTGAAAACACAGTTTCACCACAGAAATTAGGCCAATGGCATTTCAACAATGTCCCAGGGATGCTCACTCGGTCCCTTGGCACAACGGAATATCAATTTCCATTCATGTTCACAGCTTTAGTGGAAATTATAGTGGAGACTTATTATCATCACATTTCATAATGATGAGTACAGACACTAGGTCAGTGTCCTCTTTCGGACCAACATAATTAATGACACTTTTTATAATGCGGAGTTCCTCTCTTAATGCACACTTTTAAATCGTAGCATAAACTGTTTCCACAACTTTGCCACGATATGTAGTGATTTTCATAAAAGATATGTCTCCCAGTATGCTGAAACTCATTAAAAACTGCCCTTATAAGAGAAAGAATAGGTTTACTCAACGCTCACCGGAGTATCTCCAGTTTACAGTGCAAACTGTTTAGCCCATCCGAGAGCAGCTCTACTCCTGTGTCCTTCAGGCTGTTGTAACCAAGGTCTAGTTCCTTCAGGGTGGAGTTTGCTGATTTAAGAACAGAGCTGAGAGTTTCACTGGAGGTTTTGGTGAGATTACATCCAGCGAGTCTACAAATACAAAACAAAAAGTAGAAAATTACTTGTGAAAACTCTGAAATAACAGAGGATCCCTTGTTTGCACAGCATGTCAGTAGAAGAACTATAATGAATTAGTTCATATTGAAATCCCTTAAGTTCTCCTGACTGACCTGTATCGTCAGCCACACTATACTTATTAAAGTATTAGAAGTATCCCTACATAGCTAAAAGTATTAAATAGTATTATATAGCCAAAATATTAAACCTGAAAAGAGAGCAAGTCAAAATCACGAGCAATCCATGAGCAATCCATGCTAATTAAACATTTTAAAGGTCTGTTTCAGAAGTGGTTCAGTCTGGTGATATATACTTTTTCAAACTCCTCAAGGCTGTTGTTGCATTTGTGTGGTGCCAGCAAGACATTAGGTTTAATTGAGTCGAGACAAAAAGACAAAATAACAACAACTGCAATTTACTGTTTCAGTAGTTACGTGGATCATATTTTCATTCAGAAAAGCTCACCTGAGGATCTCAAGACTACAGTTTGAGCTTTTCAGTCCAACAGAGAGGAGCTCCACTCCTGTATCCAGCAAGATGTTGTTACTGACATCAAGTTCTTTTAGAGGACAGTTTGCTGATTGTAGAGCTGATCTTAGCATGTCACAGAAGTTTGTGGACAGATTACAGCCAGCTAGTCTGCAACACCACATAAAGAAATGTCACTACTCAAGTCAAATATACAAATATTAGTATATTCTAAAAGACTACCTGCCATAGTCAAGTAGGCCAACAAATATGTGTGATGAATTGATAAAAGTCATTAGTTAGTATACAATATCTTGAAAACAGGGATGGACATAATACAAATTTATATTTAATTCATTTACACATTGTAAATCCTACTGCTAAATGTATTTAAATACATATACATATGCAGTTTTAAGTATTTACATTAGATTTGCATTTTAGAAATGTTTAGATTTAATTTTGCTGATATTAAACACATACATACTTGTTCTCATTCCTTGTTTTTTTTAGTGCCTTAATTCCAGATTTCTACTCAAATTTATTTGTCTTAAAAATGATCTGCACAGTCAAAAGGAGCAGTTCAGAACACATTTCACTGCATGTTGAACCTGTATGACTATGCATGTGACAAATAAAAATCTTGAATCTTGAATATGTTTTTTTTTGTGAGCCAATTTGATGCTACAAATACTTTTTTTAAAATCACAATCAGTGGTAGCAGAAGCTACAGCAGTAGTCAGTGTCCCCCTTCTCAGACAAGCATAACCGTACATATAATTTCATGCAGAAAGTGGTCCCACCTAAACTATAAACTAAACATAATATTAAAAAAAAAAAAGACCATAAGGAAACTGTACCTGTCCTTTTAATTATAGTTGCGTGGCAACAAATTTGGGGCTTAAACAAGATGAAGCTTCTGGATACCAAGATAATTTACAAGTAGTCAAGTATTCAAATAATTCACGAGGAATTTGTACTATTTTCTATCAGGTGTCACAAATATTTACCCACCATGGAATCAAAACCATATGCATGATGCGCCTGATTGCCTAATTCCTTAGGCACAATTCTACAGCAACAGCATTTACAGCAAGAAAACATCATCATAGAGTCATTATCAGGTTTTAAGAGGTGACAGTTATTCCCATCATTGTGTCTTAAACTGCAACTCTGAGCCGCCCTAATGTGTGCAATCTTCCTAATGAAATGTACACTTACAGAGCCTTCCTGCAGTTGCTTACAGCGGGGATCAGCCTCCGATAACCTTCTTCTGTCGTGTTGTATTTTTTCAGGTCAAATTCATCCAGCACGTTCTCTGAGATCCGGAGCATGCAGGCAAGTGCCGAACACTGCCCAGGAGACAGCTTCTTTTCCGAGTGTTTCTCGGATTTCAGGTAATCCTGGATCTCTGTGGTCAAAGACTGGTCGTTCATTTCCGTCAGGCAGAGAAACAGATTGATAGATCTGTCGACAGGAAGGTTCTGTCTTTGTTTAACTTTTTCCATCATCATCTTCAAAAGGTTCATCACCACCGATATCCGCTCCAGTTCCATCTCATCCTCTCCTTTGATTTGCTTCTGAACGTGTGTGATGATCTTGTTGATGCTGGCCGAGCTGCTGTACGTTTTTCCCAGCAGGCCTTGTAGGAGCCTCTGGTTGGACTCCAGTGCGATGCCCAGCAGGAAGCGGAGGAAAAGGTCCAGACTTCCGTTCTGACTCCTCAAGGCTTTACGCACCGCTCCCTCAAGCAGCTCCTCCAGGCTCACGTTCTCAGGCCACTCCTTGTATGGAGGTTTAAAAAGCTTCAGTGTCTCCATGTTCCTGCTTGTATAGCAGTAAAACACATAGAAAGCAGCAAGAAACTCCTGAAAGCTCAGGTGCACAAAGCAGTAAACCTTCCTCTGGTAAAGCACAGACTCCTCCTTAAAAATCTCAGTGCAAATTCCAGAGTACATTGAGGCCTCTTTGACATCAATGCCGCACTGTCTCAGATCCTCTTCATAGAACATCACGTTGCCCTTCATCAGCTGCTGGAAAGCCAATTCAGATAGCTTCAAAATCATAGTTCTGTTGGGTTCCATCTGTACATTCAGGTCCCCGTCTTCACTCGTACCATACTTCTGATTTTTCCGGCTTGTCTGAGTGAGCAAAAAGTGTATGTACATCTCAGTTAAAGTTCTGGGAATTTCTGCACGGATGTTGTACTTTAAGATGTTTTGGAGAACGGTGGCTGAGATCCAACAGAAGACTGGTATGTGGCACATGATGTGGAGGCTCTTGGCTGTTTTAATGTGTGAAACGATTCGGTTGGCTTGATCTTGGTCGTTTATTCTCTTTCTGAAGTACTCCTCTTTCTGTGGATCATCGAATCCTTGAATTTCTGTCATACGGTCGATGTACTGAGGGGGGATCTGATTGGCTGCTGCCGGTCGACACGTTATCCAGATGAGAGCCGAGGGGAGCAGATCTCCGCTGATGAGGTTGGTCATGAGCACACCCACTGATGATGTCACAGTTACGTCAGATACCTTCTGACACTGTGAAAATTTCAGTGGAATTCGGCTTTCATCCAGACCATCAAAGATGAACACGGCTTTGCACAAGCCGTATATCTTCATGGGTAGGTCTTTGAGCTCAGGGTGGAAGTTACACAGAAGTGTATGAAGACTGTACTGGTTGTCCTTAATCAGGTTCAGCTCCCGAAATGGAAGCACAAACATGACATCTACGTGAGGATTGGCATTTCCTTCAGCCCAATCAAGAACAAACTTTTGTACGGAGACGGTTTTTCCAATGCCAGCAATGCCTTTGGTCATCACTGTTCTGAGATTCTTGCCTTCAATTGTACCGTCCTCTAGTCCTGGCCTGAAGGAGGATTCAAAAATCTCATTGCACTTGATGGCCGTGTCCTGTAAGTTTTGCTTCTTTGGCGTTTTCTCCATTTGTAACACCTCGTGTTCTTCGTTCACTCCTTCACACTCTCCTTCTAGGATGTACAGTTGTGTGTAGATCCTGTTCAGCAGCGTTTTATTCTCTTGGGTTTGAACAACCTCAAATAAACTCTCATACTTGACCTTCATTTGAGTTTTGTGTCTCTCTAAAGCTTTGGGCAATACATCGTCTGTTGGAGGGTTGGGTTCCTGCTGCAGTGCAGCTTCAGGAGAATTCTGCCTGATAGGGATCAAATAGACCAGGACAAGCATCAGAGGTTAGGAATTCGAACACAATGCTATTTTGTCACAAACTGTGGGTATTGTTTTTTTTTCCTGCACACCAAGAAACAAGAACCAGACTAAACAGCAAAAATGGGACCATCAGTTCTTACTCCAGTGTACCATTAGGTCTTTTAGACCCATGGCAACATTATCCGCAAATGCTGACAGAAATTGGTCAATACTTTGCGCAGATTCACCTAAAAAAGTTTTTTTGTGCAATTAAAGTGACTTACTGCCGGTATTTTGGGTTATATAATTTTGGTGTACAGTCATATATGCCATACATACACAAGGCATAGCTACATTGTTTAATTCCCATGAACTTTCTCAAATAAAAAAAACTAAGATTTAGTGATCATTTCAAATTTCTTACTGCATACACTTCCAAAAATAGTGATTAACACAGCTATCTTATGTTGCTGTACTATACTGTTGATGTAAAAGGGCTTAGTGCTTTTATCTCCCCTGGATGAGTGAAAAAATCTCTGGGTGTCAGAGGCATTTAATCATCAACATTACTGCAACACATTACTGTCAGTTTAACCTGGCAGCTGACATGCAGTAACAAATTATGCCAGAAGTGCGAGGCTTCATAGAACCGCAGTGACTAATTCCTTTATATGTGTTTAGGTATGACTGCCAAGAAATAAATATATGGATGTAGGAATGGGTGACATACTAAATCAGAGCCTGTATAACATTTATTTCTGCAGTTTACACACCCTTCTATCTTATACCCTGGTGCATTTTCTGATGATTCACTTCCACACCCAAAGTTGAATGCTGGCATTTATTCAAGTGGGTGTTCTTCCCACTGGATCTGTTCAACCATATGCTCTTTTTACTTTACTCCTTTTAACAATTGAGGATGGCCACGTTCTAGGGCTGTAGTCAAGACCACCTTTGTCGAGTCCAAGACAAGTCCAAGACCAGGACTAGTCAAGTCCAAGTCAAGACCGAGTCCAAAGAGGTTCGAGTCCAAGA
>JBBMFX010000011.1:4294988-4307372 GCA_037832545.1 Rhabdalestes septentrionalis
CCCGATCCGATACTTCTATATACTATACTAAGATGAATGATACCGAGTCCCGATCCGATACTTCTATATACTATACTAAGGTGAATGTAACGTCCGATTCCGATCGAGTCTTAAACCACGTGATCGGGCCAGGACATCCATAATAACAATAATAAACCCAATGATCAAAAGGTTAAAGCAACACTTCTGGACCCCTGGATCAGAGCAATACATAACATTACAAATACATATAATAATATTGTGCAATAAACCGAGCAATAATACAGTGCAGGTTTTCCCATGAAATTCTCTCTCTTTTATTAATTAAACAATTGGGCTGCACCATCCTGTCACCATCACAGATACAACAAACATTCAAACACCTGCTGAATCAGTTTCTCAATTAAAAAAACCCATTGAAAATAACAGAAAGACTGTCAGAAAAAACAGCACAGCACAAGCAAGTTCGGTAACATTAGGAGAGGAAAGTGTTGTTCAGTCTGGTCTACCAGTGGTTCTCTGGACGATGGTTTTCTTCAAATTGAGTGACCACTACAGATTAATTTACAGTTCGGGCAAAAATAGTCTAAAATCCATTAAAACCACATTTCTCTCATGAAAACATCATTGTTCTAACAAAAATGCTAAACTAAGAAACGATAAAAAGATAAACCTCTGCTGACCATGAGAGGACCATTTGCGATCAGCCTCATGTTTAACTCAGATTCTAATCCACACACTGGCCACTGAGGATGAGTAACAATCCTTCACAAAACAACCAGAAAACAACAGTGGATAAACAACAAAGCCATCAAATTCAAACACAAATGTCTCAAAAGAAAGATCTGAGCAGTACCGGGTCCTCTGGCACATCGAGGCTGCAGCTCTCCGTGGCTCCTGTGGGCGAGGCCTCTTTCAGGAGCCCGTCGCTGGCCTCTGGTTCTGCAGGAGTGGGCTCTTTCGGGGAGTCAGCTGGGAGGGTGGGGATCCCCTGCTGGGGGGCTGGTGTAGCAGCTGCAGGAGGAAATAGAAACAGATTTCCATCACTGCAATTCTTCAGCAACGACCACAGCATCTGATTTTCAAATTAAATCAAATCAAATGTGTTTATTAATGAAATTGGTTTAAAACTACTTCCGTTGACCAAAGTGATGTACATGTATAAAAAACCTATTACGACAACTATAAGACACAGATCAATGAGATAAAAAAATAAAAATAAATAAAAAATAATAAATAATAATAAATATAAAATAAAATAATATTAATATATAAGACAAACCTGCCTAATAAATTCAAGAGGAAGTAAATGCACATTAATGTGTTTTAAGCAAAGTTTTAATATGGTTTCGAATCTGGGCAGCTCTCAACTGCAAAGGGAGGCTGTTCCACAGATTTGGGGTTACTACCGCAAAAAGCTCTGATTTTGGGTCTTATACCTTAATACAACTGGTTTAACTTTGAGTGAGTTTTAAAACCACATTTTTTAGGTCAACCTAAAATCCAAAATTTGTTTCACCTGAATTTGTGTGAATGTTCATATTAAGCACAGCACATCTCTGAAAGGTGTAGTGACTTTTGCCCGCCTCTAATGTTTACGCCACTTCATCCAAGGAGCCATGAAAAATGATGTAAACCAATAACAACAACACTGGCCACCATCACTAAGGCACATCTAGCAAGTAGCATATACACATGGATTTACCTCGATATCCTGTTTTTTCTTAAAATGTGACAATGACATTATGCTAGCCCCATAACTGGTGCTTTTTTCTGGCCTAAAAACACCAGGTAAAACTTAAATGAATAGGAATGCATATTTCAGAAACTATAGAACTTAAACTATCAAAATCCTGAAAAATCTCACTGTTTAAGGTCAGAGATTTCAGACATCAACATCCGTCTAGCTCTGACTCCTTCATTTTTCCAAATGCCCACTTTTTATGGTCCAGTCTAATCTGCTCTGTCTCACCCCAACCAAACATCACAGGAAATGTGTGCTGTGTGTTCTGATTGCCTAATCGGATTGACTTTCAGGCTTGCATGCACTTGATGCACTGGAAAACTACAGACCAGCCTGAATACTGCACAGTGAATCAATTAACCTCTAACTAATAGCCATGATCCTAACATTGGAACTGATGCAGTTTGACCACATGGCTGGACTTCCACAGAAGGGCTTCGTTCTGAGCCTCCGCCACTCAAGAGAAAAGGGAGACCTGCGTCAAGACTCTTCCCAGTCTCGGCCCCACAGTGGTGGGATGAACTCCCTCTTCCTATCAGATCTGGGGTGTCTCTCGCATCTTCAAGCATCGCCTCTTCAAGGAGCTCCATGGTGACTAACCATGTCTCTAATCTCTCTCACTTCACTTGCTACTATTTCAAAAGAACCCTTCCGAACTCTTACTACTAACTATCGACTTTCTTTGACAGGTGTTGTTAGGTGTACCGAGCTGCAGTATCTTAGCTGAATTGTGGATTGTGATCCAAGTTTAGCTTTACAGGTGTAAGAAACAGACCAGGACTACTTGAGCACTGATGTACGTCGCTCAGGAGAGCATCAGCTCAATGTAAATATAATTGTAAATGTGTCTCAGCTCAGATCTGTCTTAGATACAGGGCTTCACAGACTGGGTGCGGAACTCACGCGAGTCTGTGGTGGAGGGAGACGTGGATGATCCAGGGGTCAAGCTGAGCTGTGAGAGGTCGAGCTCCCCGCAGCAGCCCTCCGCTTCCTGTAGTGTTCCTCCTTCAGACAGTGTGTGCGGGCTGCTGGTGTCTGCGGACTGTGCGTCCTGCTCCTGTGCTTCCTCCAGGATGTTCTGGTTCAGGGCGTCTCTGGAGGCGCCCCGCTGCAGTGGGGGGTCTGGCACGTGCTGAGGGCTGGTGATGGCCGAGGACGGCGCGGACGGCTCGCACGAGTGCGGCCGCATGGTTGCTATAGGAACCAGGCCCTGGAGCACGGCGGCCGGGAGGGGGTGCCCCCCCACGCCGACCGTCTGAGCCGGAACAAAAGCCCACTGCTGCTGGCCCGTGGCCGGGGAGTGGAAGAGGTTGGCCTGGCCCCAGATCACCGGCTGGCCGCCGGGAAGCACCTGGGCCACCTGCAGCGGAGCCTGGACCCCAAACGCCAGCGAAGCAGCCGGAGCAGCGAAGGACTGCTGAGCCCACTGAGCTGCCTGCACCGCACCCATTGTCATGTAGCCTGTGAGAGTAAGGGGATATGGGGGGGGGACATTATACAGTAAATAGAACAAGGACAGATTGGATTGACAGAAGATATTAGATAGAGACAAGACAGACAAGACAAATGGGGACAAATGAGGTAAGACATGGAAAATAAGCGACAGGCAATACAGAGAGAGGACATGTGGGACAGAGCGGGAACAGAGTCAGAAATAAATCACATGGAACAGAGCAAGAGAAATTAAGGGGAATTGGGATGAAAAGGACAGAGAGGGACCATATAAGACAGAAGGAGAGAAAAATGGGACAGGAAGAACAAAGTTTAGATTAAAAAATCATTAGATTGTCTTAAAAGAGAGACAGGTTGGATCTTTGGGCCAAAACAAAATCACCTAATGGCCCTAAATATTTTCTGAACTAAATTTATTAATTATTTTGTGGAACATGTGAAATGTTAGATTAAATAATTACATCTAAGAATGCTGCAATTTGACAAATCCATTTTTACAGAGCAATTTGACAGATCATTTTAAACAAATCACAAATTGTCATTTAACAATGTAACGATGTATCACAAAGTACTTCTGGCATGTGTGCAGGTCATCTCATTACCTGAAGGCACAGCAGGAGGACTGAAGTGAGTGAAAAGCTCAGAAGGGTGCTGCCGCCGTCGCCGGCCAGGGTCCAGGGTGTTTGCAGGAGAGGCGGGCATCTGAAAATAAAACACCAGAGCAGAAGAGTTGATGTTACTAAACTGTTTAGCTTTCTAAGCTTTAGAGAAAAAAATCTAGACAGCAGTTGTTACCTACAGAAACCTGCGTGTTGTACAGTGTCAGAAACAACTTGAGGAAATCTTTTGGAAATCACTTAATTTAAAGCAGTTTGAGGTTCCTAAAGATTTGGAGATAACGTCTCTAAGTACAAACTTTCTTTACTAAACCACATCTAGTGCTTAACTGGAATAGTGGCCTTGGGACTTAACTGACTGACCAAACCAGGAAATAGAAATTTTATGAAATTATACCTTGAACGCATTTTTCTACAAGGAGTGGCACGATACCACTTTTTTTTGACGATACTGATACTGACATTGCAATTTCAAGTATCTTCTGATACCAATATCAATCTGAAACTGGATGCACTGAATCTGAAACCTCTCTCTACTTCCTCTATAGGGTGCTGTGTAGGTTATAAATTCCAATTTCTACACCCATATAGTACACAATATGTCCATTATGGAATTCTACACACATGGCTTAATCACTAGTGGCTCTTTGTTAGACATAGTTTTCACTGTTTGGGTAAAGGTACCTGGGTTTAGTGCACTACATAGGGAGCAGAGAACCTTCTGAGATACAGCCTTGATGCTCCTCTTACTATATCATCTGTAGATCTCTCTTTGTTTGCATACTGCTTAAAGTTTAGTTAAGCATGTACAACATGGTTCAGGCCTTTTCTAGTATCTGATTTAATGACTTTTCCCTGTACACACCCATAGTATCCGCCCAATCTTTATGTGCAGCAAGTGTTGTCCTGAAATTTACTTACTGATAGGATGTCTGGAGGAGTAGCCATATCCCCAAACATGTCAAACTGATTGATGTTCTGAAAGAAGTGCAACATGGTGTCAAATAAGATAAAGGCATAGAAGGTGAAGCAGATTTTAGGGCATCAACTCTCTCACACATGACTGAGATCAAGTCCACCAATGACAGTGTTCGTCTCTGAATGCGTGTTAAGAATTGCGAGGACTGATTCATTGATGGAGTGATCGGATATAATGTTAGGTCAACAGATGGCACGGCCATTTCTACACCTATGAAAGCGACAGTTTCTTATGGCTCAGGAATATGGCAATGTTATGGCTGATCACTGAGGAGAGAAGTACAATGCAGGAACTCCTGGTCATGTCCTTGGTGACCTCCAGCCCATCCACAGTCCTCTCCTGAGGCAGGTAATGAAGGAATACAGGACCCAGATTACCTGACTCAGGTTTATCTGGAGCTTGAACAGTTGGACTGGCTGGTGGACCTGGAGGACCAGACTGGGAGGGTTCTGTACTAATAACATGGAGCTACTGCATGACATCTATAAATGAAGGGAAGAGGGTACCACACACGCTAAACAGTACAGGAAGACACCACAAAACACACACAAAAAAAGCACAGATGTCGAGAAAACGTGGGTTTAAACACACTGATACTCACAAGCCAAAATAATGTACGAAACATAAGGGCAAAAAAAGAAGAAAATAAGAAAGAAAAATCATGATTATCATGTCTTAGCCCTTCCATGAGCATCTAAATCGGGCCTGCACACATCCAGTCCTGGAGGACCAGAGTCTGGTAGCTCAAGTCCCTGCTCAGACACACCTGAGTCACCATGAAGGGCTCAGTAATGATCTTCTGAGCCAGGTATGCTGGAGCAGGGAACACTGTGAACTTTCAATGCTTGTGGCCCTTCAGGACTGGAGTTCTCATCCCTGGGTGAGGCAGTTGTGAAGTTAAGAGTGTAGTGAAAGTAGGGGAGGGTGGCGAGAGTGTGACGTGCGTCTGGGAGCTCCAGGCACTCAAAAAGCTCCAACTGAATGAACAGACAAGCAATAACACTTTGTGGAATGGAGGGAGAGCAACAGAATATCATGGATTCATTCAAGTGAGACAGCAAGGCTCCTTTTGGCTCAGTGTTTCTGAAGATTTGAGGGCTTAGGAGTGCATGCTTTTGGTCGCAAAAGCCAATTGAAGACAAAAGACACAGTTTTGAAATTTCAGCCAGAATGTATTGCTATCGCATTTAAACAAAGAGTGGCCAAGATGGAACAAAACATCCCCACTACCTCAGCATCTTCTCACCAATCTGTCAATTTTGTTTTTGCAGGCAAACAACACGGTGTTGTTGACAGTTGTAGTGGATTTATCTAAGGCAGATATTCACTCCTCACAAATGCTGGAGTGTTTTAACCCATAAGCCTCACCTAGCGGCATGCAGTGCACCCACACAGACGAAGAGCCCAAGAACAAACCTCTCATGTCCGTTCTCAAAGATGAAAGGAAATTCATTTTCGGTCAAATGTTAATCAGATTTCATCCATCCATCCAGTCCTCAGTTTAGTGTGTTCCCCTCTCCAACACTCCTTGAACCAATGAGTTGAACCAGGTAGGTTGATCAGGGAAGACCTTAAACTGCGCAGTGGTGCACTGCTGTGGACTAAATCTCTTCTGCTGAATTCTGAAGGACTCGATCCCTCTCTCCATGCAGCTAAGAGAAGCGGACAGGCATTCGGTGAATGGGCCAATGATGATTGTAGGGTTCCCATGTGTGGGTGTGTGTCTCAGACTGGCATTTCGGGATCTGGCCGAGAGCTCACAGAGAGGTTTGTTGGAGGGGGATTGGGGGGTGGGTGGGTTTGGGTGAGTGATCAGCACACAGAAGCACCTACAGTCATAAAATGGCGTTTTGGAACGTCATAGATCCCTTCTTTCTGCTGACACGTTGGGACCTAGAAGTCGTAACAGGTCATTAACACAAGGCTTCCACTGGTTTCTCAGTTACACAGCTTCCCAACCAAAATAGTCTACATTAGCAAAATACTACATTAGCAATATGCTACGAAAGCTTAGCTGGGTTTCGTTTAGCACTGGTATCTAAAATGTACAGAAACAACATTTTCAATTTACTAAAATTCTGACTACAATCAGTTACAGGCCTCCACTACACCACTACAACTTCAAACAGGGGTTGGGCAGGGAAGGGGCAGGGCTTGACAGAGTACCTGGTAAACGCTTTCCTCTGATAGGGGGCCACGGAGAGGCTCGTGTCCGGCTTCAAACACAATGTACTACGGCAGCGACGCGGCAGGAGGAGGTGCGGGAGAGAGAGAGAGAGACAGTGGGCGGGGCCACACAGGCAGCTGGTCAGACAGGGTTCAACACTGGGCACATGCTAACATGCTAACATGCTAACAAGCTGACAGGCTTGACAAATGATTAACCTTTAGTTTTGCCAAAAAAAAACAGAGCTCTGTCCCCAAATGCACGATTTGTTTACCCCAAAATCAGGGAGCCTGCACTCTAGGACATAAAAGGCAACTAGGAGAACATTAGAAATGTCTTGGACATTTAAAATACTTACATTAAGCCTGTTGACAGAAACCAATTCCCTCAAAAAAGATGAACATTAGCAGGTAAAGCAATGAGAAACCGACCGCTACAGAGCAACTGCATCCATTGATGAATGCTGTCCGGCTACTTTTTAAAGGGGGTCTGCTTCAGGGGGCTCGCTAATGTAGCTCTGTGCATGTTAAAAAAGAGGTTACTGTTGTCTGTATTCAGTTTGAGCAAGAGAGCACCGGGGTTTGAAGGGCAAAAGTCAGTCGGCTGGTGCTGTATATGGCTTTCAGTAAAACGTGTACACAGAAAAACAAAACATGGCTGCACATCGATACACCGTCAATGAGAGAAGTTGAATGGTTAAAGAAAATTCGACTACTTTGGCTGCCTACCACAAACAGATTAAGTATACTAGAATGGTGGAGTTAAATGAATTATTAATCAAAGCAGAACAACGAAAGCAAAACGAAAGGAGAGAGTTCGAGTCCAGTCCTGGAGGACCACAGCACTGCGCAGGTTCCTCAGGGCTTCTCCGCTGAAACTGCAGAGTGCTGCCGTCTCTGCAGAGCTGCAGCCGGGTTCCTGTGGCTCGTTATGCGCGGTTAATGTCTGGGCGTATAGCAAAGGCTTAAATCTGGCTTACCTGGTATACAGGGTCATCAGTGTCGTCTTCTAGGATCGTCTGGGTACATGCAGAGACATGGTGTTAAAACGGTGAGAGGAATTTGACAAGAACATTAAAATGATTTTAGATCAGTACAATTTTAAAGGACCCACATCATGAAAAAATATTTGTCCAAGCTTTGATATCGTATGTAAACTCTTATCAAGGTTTTAAAACGTAATCATAACTAAAAATCATAACTTTACTAGGCCTGCTGGGCTGTAGTTTCTGTCAACTGGGTGGAGGGGCTAAATGTCAATATTTTTGGCAGTAGGGTAGTAAGGATACATCAAAATATAGATTTCACAATACAAAATTGCATTGTGGCAAATAAGCATCAATTAAGTTTGATATTTGATGTATCCGCCTCACCCTTCCTGCTGAACTTTCATTAGCAAATTGTGCCAGAACTGAAAACAGTCAAACATTTTTACTGAAATGTTACTCTTAATATTGTGAGAGTGTCAAATTTTCCCACTTTGTGTGAAATTTGTATTAAACTGTAAAGAGAGAGTCCTCTATTGTATCCACATAAAAATCCTTTGTTGACTGTTATACCTCTAGTCAACAAGGGGTTTTGGATGAGGATCACTGATAAGAAAATATAGCCCTCCCCATTCATGTCAACAAAAGCCATTGCCACTGCACCAAAAAGTCAGCAGAGACATGTCTTATACATTTTAGAATCATTTTGAGACCCCAAATCATCCATAGTAAAAGGCTATCCCCTCTATTTATGTGTATTGATGCCCTTGGTTCTCTCCAGTTTGGTCGATATATATGGAAATAAACATTTTCTTCATGGCCTCTTCATTTGTCATGGTTGTGATGTCAGAAAGGCGGCTGAAAATTTGATAAGTGTAAATAAATGTACAACATGGGCCCTTCAAGTACAATTAAAACATGGAGCACCCCAAAACCAACACAAACATGTCTAAGGCTTCTTTGTGGTTGAATTTCCATACCTGGTAGACAGCCTGTTCACAGTGCTTCTCTTTCTGAGCCTTCTTCTCCACCTCCTCCCTCTGCTTTATGTCATAGATGAGGGTAAAGAGGTCACGCAGCTCCAGAATCAGAGGCTCAGCCTGGGAGGGAGCAGAACAATGAGTGTTTTTGTTATCTAATAAAATCCCAGTGCCAATTTCCACATCAAAATCTACACACATCTTTGGATTTAGTACTTATACTGATGAACAAAACGGTATGCATTCATAAACATAAAAAATAATAGGGGAAAACATATGAAGATTTCACAAACGAATAACATCTATGCTGCAAAGTTTTGAGATGCAGCTCCAGCTTTGAGATGATGTAGTTGGTGGTTTGCGGTGCTGTGGTTTGACTTTGGCCCACTTGTCTTGGCAAACCAACTTCAATTCCCCCCAAAAATAAGAGCATCTCTCTGATGGACTTGCAATCTGAACATCCTCCATACATTTGCAATAGGATTCAGGTCAGGAGATCAGCTAGGTCACGCAAGCATCTGAATCTTCTGTCTTTTTGTTTGCACGTGTCTTGGTGAAACATTCAACATCATAGTGGTTTCATCTCCCGATACGGTTTGCCGAGAGGCATCTCAATACAATGATGCTCCCACCTTCATACTTCACTGTCAGTATTCTTGGAATCATACAAGCAGAACCTTCTTGCTCCAATTGTGTTGAGCTGAATGACTGTCAATGTGTTCTATTTTTAGTACATTGTTGTTGAGCTCTGATTTGTCTAAATGTTCATCTGCATATATTAGACGTCCTTTGGACGCGGGTGTAGGAACGGAGATGATTGTGGTGTAATTCTTTGATAATTGTTCTCTGTGTGACTGCCGTTCCGGCTGCTTTCAGATTGTTTTGACATTCTTTTTGATTGACTACTAGCTTCTCTTTTACCTTCCTTATCACCAGGCTGCATGGTGCACAAGTCCATGGATGACTAATGGAGGTTCCTTAAACTTTCACTTGCATGTCACTGACGCAGTTATACTGAGAGTTTGAGCTTTTTTCGGTTAGAGTGTTGTTTAACAGTGTTTCCCCTGAAAAATTTAGGAACTCCTTTAACTTCCCACCATCTTTTATGATGACATCAAATGTAATTTGCACGAGATCCATATTAATTAAACGTATATTTGATAATACAAATAATACATACACTTTTGTTCAAAAGACGTGTGTGTAAAATGTGTGTAAATCTGAAGCACATATATTCGCTGGAAGCAATAAAAAAGCTAAAGCATCTGAATACTTGCTAGCCCTCACTGGAGGATCAGAGCTGTGAAAGATCAGCCAGACTAAAACAAGATCAGACATCAGTGAGCTGACTTTGCATGGTTAAAGGCATTTTTAATATTAATCAACTTTCTCCTTTTGAAATGACTAACACCAGTTAAAGTCATTTTTCCACTTCTACTGGAACACAAAAACAAACACTGATGTGAGCATGATGCAACAGAGAAACCATTTTTGACACTTAAAGTACCTTTTACTCAATGGTCCTTTAAAGCCGTGTTTAGAAATGGGATGTGTGAGTGTGAACAAACTTTTCAATATTTAAAGAACTTTAATTTCCTGAAAAAAGACCTTAAATTGGTAAATAACTTTCACACTCATATATTTTATTTGCAAAAACAGAACCAAAAGGAACCAAGAAGGTTTTTCCATCACAAGAATTTTTTATAATAGTTCAATAGACTTCAGCCTGTCAATATCTCAGTGAGAGGTGGATTTGAACACTTCTCAGGCGATCTACAACATCCTCTTGTTTCAGGACCATTGCTTGGCTGTTTTTCTAACTAATATCTACCTGTAGCATCTGTATCTTTGTTTTACCACTGACTGTCACGAAACAAATCGCAATGTATTTATGTTAATGTTAACATTGCTCACAGGAAGATACATTCCTTATAACACGCTGAGATAAATGGCTTTAAAAAATTTGCATAAGTGCTAAAGAGTTTTCACAGTCCTGTACATTTGAGGGGGAAAGCAGTGGAGAGCTCCTTTAATTTCAGGTTGCTCCAAACTACAGATTTTTAGTTTTCGTTGGCATTTTGTCCCAGTTTTTTGTGCAATTTAATTGATTTCAGCACCACTCATCCACCAGGATGGCCCCTGCATATGATAACCACTAACCTTTGGAGAGTGAAGGCCAGTATACAAGTCATGTGAAGCATCTTTTCAAACTACTGCTTATAAAGTAAAGTGTAACATGCTCGGAGGAGGACTTCCAATTCCTTAGCTAGCAGATCTCTGCTGGCTGGAGTGATGGGGAGAGGGAGGGTCATCCTACCCACCCTGAGCGAGAGCGAACAAGGATAAAGCCTAAAGACATAAGAAAGAGTAAAGGAGCTACAGAGACTTACGGAATGGCCCGTCTTAATGGCCACAAACTTGTGATTTCCCTCTTTTCCGCAGACGTAGCCGAAGGCACGGTGGTCTCTGGTGTCTTTGGCGATGTAGGAGATTTCATGCACAGAATGGTGGTGCTGTAACACCTGAAATTCAGAAACAGCCAGTAAAAAAACATCCACAGCAAGACTACCAGCATCAAAGCCATTTCAAATCATATCAGTCATTAGGCACTGTGCATTTAATCTACTCAATATGACAAAGAAAGTTTTTTTGCACTAACAAGGTGATTTAAAGTGAAATATAAAGAAATAAAAGGGAGGGTCAATACTTTCTGTATATCTCCTAAACAATTTTCTAATCAAGCAAATATGTTTAAACAGCAATAAATGCTAAAACATGCAGACAAACACACACACACATACACACACACACACTATCACTGGGGCTAATTAGGTGTGATTAGTGAAGACGGGCGCTGAGAGGCGCTTCCCTTCTGTCAGGCTGGAGAAGGAAATCACTTCATCATCCTCAGAACAGGCAGCAGGACTCCTGAGCTCCAGATCTCCGGAGAGCTCTCCTCACTCAGAAGGAAGCAACTCATCTCCTCTATTGAGACTGGGAACCAGTCCAACCAGCTTCAGATCCACATTAATAGTTCAGAGACAGCAAGGCTTGTCTGAACACTCTTCTTTAATGTAACTACATGGTAGTTGTTGATTCAGCTTCCCTGATGTTTATTTCTTGGAATCTGGGTCAGTTCTGCCAGTTCAGCAGAAAAATCTGCCAGTAATTTATCAAGTCTACTTTAAAAATCAAATTTGACAGACTTAGTTTCTTATTTCTTACAATTTACATTTAGTAACCGTTGTAAATTATTCAGCATCATGCTCATGATGGCTTGTGACATATACTTACTATTTACTGTAAAACTCCACAAATGGCTGATTTTCTATAAACATCCAAAAAGTGTGTCCAAATAAATCGGTTTTTTATTTTATGCTGCCTTTAAATGTGACTAGAACCAATGTTTGTCCTCAGAACTCAGAGTGTATCAGTAAACTCTGATTTCAGTAAATATAACCGGTGTAAAACAGTCTAGAAC
>JBBMFX010000011.1:4364908-4375133 GCA_037832545.1 Rhabdalestes septentrionalis
ATGATGATGATGATGATGATGATGATGATGATGATGATGATGATGATGATGATGATGATGATGATGATTATGATTATGGTGATGGTGGGGTGGTGATTGACTGATGTGTATATGGGTGTTCTTGTGTGAGAGTGAGTGTATGTATGTGTGTGTGTGTGTTATTGTGTTTGTGTTAGTGTGTATTTGTGCCACTGTGTGTGTTAGTTATTGTGTGTGTTAGTGTGTGCTGCCTGTTTCCCTGTAATCAGCCTCTTTAAGCTAATGGAGGAAGAGGGCAGAGCCTGAATTACTGACACCCTGCTGCCCTTAACCTGTCCAGCCAATAAAGCGGATTAGTTTTGCCTCTATCCATCAGCTGAGCGCCCTCGTGGGACGCGTATTTGCTCATGGGAAATCAACAAGTCCCCCAGAGCCTCGGGCTTAAAGGATCAGGATTTAATTGAGCAGCAGAGATGATATCATGAGCGATTAAAGGAGTAATAGCTGAGTGCAGCGGCTCATTCACCGAGGAAGATGCAGACCAGAGCACCGTAAAAAGACTTTCTGCTCTCATCACTTTTTCTCCTGGGCCAAATTCCTCTTACATTATTGGATAGGACAAGATCAGATAAGATTAGAAAAGACCAAACAACAAAAGAAAACTTAATATAAAATAAGGCAAGACAAGTTAAAATAAAATAAGACAAGAAGTTACATGATAAGATAAAACAAGACAAGACAAAACAAGACAAGTTTAGATTGGGTCAAGTAAACCAAGACAAACCAAGATAAAATAAGATGATGTAAGATAAGATAAGATAAGATAAGATAAGATAAGATAAGATAAGATAAAATAAGATGGATTTGTTTTAGAGAGGTCTGGTTACACTCACCTCCACCATAACCAACTACAAAACCATTCTGTAGAAATAGCCATTTCACAACAATGAACCATGAAACACATTTAAGTACTTAATTAGACACAATACTTAATTTAGAAAAAGTGGTGGATCTGCTTTTTGAAAAAAGAATCTCTTCCGAAAATAAAACACTGATTACCTCATTATGTGGATATTATTGAAACTCCAATAGAAAGTGCACCACACTGAATCTGAATCAAATCATTAGATCTAAATTGACTGGACAGGACAGGAAAAGTGATGCTGACTAAAAGTCGAGGCCATTTTCTTTACAACACACTGTGCCCCAAAGCTCTGAAGCACCAGCCCTCTGCTTTTGTCCCCTTCCTTGGTTTAATTTCATTAAGGGACCGCATGAATATTTCTATTAAAGGGGGCCATGAAATATGAAGCCGTTTAACGCTGGCCCGCGCCCATGGAGGGCGGAGGGGGGAGGAGATTTATGGCTCTTTTTCATCACATCAGGAGAGGGTAGAATTAATATTGCACCCTGAAGATGGTGGCTGCCCCCCAAAGCCCAGGGCTTTCCTCAAAGCTGCTCCCCCCGGTCGGTAATTACTCCCCCAATTAGCCGGAGCACAAATCAAAGTGACAAATCGAAATAGTTTATATATTAATTAGCCTTGGTAAATGTGTTCATTATGAAAAGACAATTTCGCGGGACCCATGCTGTCTCTTTTATTGCAATAAATACATTTCATTACACTGGCACAAAGTGGGCGCTGTCTCCCAGCGAATAGGACAGCGCTGACTCTGACTCATAACCATTTTATCCCTTTAATTGGTGTAGGATGGTTCCTCGTGAGGTGCAGGCCACTTTGAGACACAGTGGGACGTTATTTAGAGCCCCAGCTCGGCCGGCTCTTGTTTTTGGACGAGCGCTGAGCTAATTTCTCTGAAACACGAGCCATATGCCACCAGGTCCCTCTCAGGAGGTGAGAGGTAATTTGTCAGTGGTGGGTTTGGTACTGATTCCAGCACTCACAGTAATGTGTCCTGATCTATGTCCTTCTGTCTTCGTCTCAGGTTTTTTCCTCTCCCAACACACACTCCTAACCAGTCCAGTTGGTCCAGTGTCCAGCACAGCGTGGTAGGTCTACTCATCAAACACGATTAATAGGGCTATGAACGGGTGAGTTTGAGCAGGAAGATCACCAAATTGCAAGACGTCAACTCACCATGTCCAGATTTAGGGAACCCTGCAGTAAAGTGATGGTAGTAAGTACAGCCACAACCTTGGAAGAACACCAACAGAATACATTTGAGGTCTTGATAAGGTAAGATGCACACACTGCAGGCCAGAAGATTGGACCCATGCTTTGGTTAAAAAAATACATGCTTCACTGTCTTTTCAAAATGTTATTACATTAGAAATATGTCAAACAAATGTAAGTGATTGGTTCTGAAATGGAACAATATTCACTCTAAGTGCAGTTTATTGGATGGAAAGTTTCTGTACAAGTTTCATCAAAATACGCCCCTCTCCCAAACACACCAGCACATATTCATCCCATTTTTGAAAATAACTTGTGTTCAAACCATCACAGCACATTTTCAAGAAGTGAATGGTTCTGTCTCAATTGCAGAAGGTCATCTGGAACTTATTCGTTTGTTCCTGCAGTTCAATTGGAGAAAGATCTGGAGATTGATGAGGACAAGACATCACTCTCTAAACTTTCTGTTTTTCTATGACTGGAAAACATTTTGGCACAGTTTTGAGGAACATTTGGGACTGTTACCCTGTTGAGGAGTCCAGTTTTGTTCAATGTTAATAAACCATAAGAAACTGTGTGCTGTTTACTACTAAAGTGAATGTCAGAGTTCTAAAAACAGACCTGATATTTCTCTTCTACCAACAGTTTTCTTTGCTGCTCAACACACCTGCTTCAACTCACTTGTTCAACACTAGACAGAGTGTGTTTGAGGATGAGAACTACCAAACTGTAACACCACACCTCCAGGGGTGGATATGATGACGAGGTGTATTGCTACACATTGAACTCTTTACAGTTTCTACATCATCAAATTGAACTAACTCTGATTTCTATTTGTTTTTGACTGGTTTGGCTGTTTAGAAATCCCCTGTGCTCCTGCCCCATTCAAGGGTAACTGCTGCTGAAAGGTCCAGGTCAGATTGCTGTTTCTGTTGCTGTTGAATAGAAACTCACAAACTACTCCATTATAGACTCTACCTCTATTGACTCTTAACCGTTCTTCCTCACACTGACTCAAATAAAAAACTACCACTGACTCTTTACTGTATCTACGTTGTAAGCTGTTGAGTCACAATCTGTTCAGCAGTGGTTAAGTCTGTACTCTTAAGGTCTTCTATTGTTAGTTATGACCAGAGGAGGATGGGTTTCCCTTTTGGGTCTTGGTTCCTCCCAAGGTTTCTTCCTCCAGCTTTAAGGAGTTTTTCCTAGTTTCTCTCACCTTTGGTTCACTAGAGGCTCAGAACTGGAATTTGTAAGGCTGTTTTGAAACAACATTTGTTGTAAGACGTCGCTACATACATTACATTGAATTTAATAGAGTAGAGATCTGCTATTTTGTGTTCTGCTCATACATCCCCATGTAGAACCATGATAATGAGGTGGGCAGTAAAATGTGGTGTTTTGGAGAATGATCTGCCTCTAAATACAATAAATAAAACAAATTTTAACCAGTGGTTCGCCCCAAAAAATACACCAATTCACCAAACCTTTAAGGTTCAGGTCCTTTGGGAGACATTAACCTTGAGCCTCTTGCTCTATTTTAGCCTCACTCTGCCTCTAAGACAGAACAGCAGTTCCCGTCTTGTCTCAATGATGGATGACGTGACCAGCTGTCAGAGGTTCAAGTGAATTTGTTATGGGCCTGTCAACAGGGCCTGAAGGCTCATCCCATAGCATTTAATTAGCCTGATTACTTCAGAAAGAAATGAAGGATTGAAAGAAAGAGAAGAATGAAATGCGTTGGAGCACCCTGTTTAAAGGTTCACATATAAGGGGACAAACCCGTCGTCACTGCCTGAAGATAAGACTATTCTTCACTGAAAATGCAGGGTTATATTCCAATGAGATTTGGAGCATTTTTACATTACATATATATGTATTCCTAGGATCTCACCATTAATCTGAAATGATAAAGTATAAATAAAAATAAATAAATAAATAAATAATATATATATATATTTATATATACATAATAGTGTATCATAATTCATGACATCCCAACCATGTTAAATTCTCCTCTGTATTGGTATTTTTGACTCCTCTTTTCTGCTTGAATATGTCGTAAAACAAGTCTCTGATGATGACTAACTTTATGGGTGGGAAATGAAATCGGACATTTTCACACAGTTTCATCTGTGTCAAGTCCGACACTATTAATTAGAATGTTAGAAGAGGAGGTTCAGGGCTTAATGCTCATCTTATCTAGTTTTGGGATCATTGTAACCCAGTTCAGTATTCGGGGCTTCTAAACATTTTTTTTTGCTTTATATTTACAGACATTTCCTACTTTTGTGCTGGTCAAAAAAACATAAAATTGACAAAAATGCATTACATAATGCAGCCATAGACCGACATGTGTCTGTGTTCTTTGTGTTTTTTAGGTTTTATAAAACATACTAGAATCCTTAATATTTAATTTTTTTCTAGTGTTCGGCATGTTTGTTTTTTTTAGCACATTATCAAACAGATGCCACTCACTGTGCTAAACCAAGGACATAAAGCCTAAAAAGGAAAGTAACAAATAAAAGTAATCACAAAATCTATGAAAATCAATGAAAAAAAAAAATATACCATAGAATAAATCAAAGAAATATAAACAATGTAAAAGAATATGGATAAAATGTAGATTTCTCTCTTTCTGGATGAAAACAAGGCTGTTTGCAGGGCGCAGCAAAATGACTAATCACCACTGGGGTCACCATAACATGCACCATCATAAATAGTCATAAATAATACAAGAAAAGTATTTTAAAAATTTCAAAGCCAATTTAAACACCACATACATTTAGGACAATTTTTTGGTGATTTGGATGTTTTCCTAAACAACAATTTAGAAGCATTGATCATTTACTGAAGAAATGAAAACTGAAAATATAAATAAGTTGGTATATTTTGATTTGATATTTGCAATGGTAGTTTTGAAGTATGAGGGGTCTGTTTATCCTAAATGACTGTTTTGGTCAGTACCCCATTGTTTAAAGACATTTTAAGATAAAAGGAGGATTAAACAGACTGAGAGGGAGGAGGGGGTTCAAAATACAGAGATGTTCACGTCTAACAATTCCTCCAAACATGCTGTATTTGGTATTCCCAAAGGAGATGTAAGCCTTTGCCATGGAGATGAGGGAGAAAGTAAGCTTGAGGTGCCTCATTGGTGGCAGCTCCCTCCCTCACTTGGTCAATAGGTTAAATGGGTTAAATGTGTTAAATGCAGAGACAGAATTTTACACTGGTCACAATGTATACTTTGGCATGTTCATGTGTGAGTATATGTGGCCACTTTCCTGTACTTCTACATTATAAAAGATTATAAAATTACATTTTACAGCATATTACCCTCAATATAACCTAAGCAAATGTGTGTGAAATGTAAATATTTCTCATTTGTTATCTAAAACATGTGTAAAGTATGTGTACAGGACTCTGAAAACATACCATAATGTAATTTTTTTATTTACCCAGCTTGTCCCTGTTTTATTACTAAAAGTTATTTAATATGAAGCACAAAATTAGGTTGGTTATTTATTTAGAGACATTAAATGCTGAATGGGTTCAAAGTGACCCCAAACATAAAATGCAGTTGGGCAGTCGAGATCTAAATAAAATCATCCAGAGTAGGTTTTTCATTCTAAGAGATTTCAATGGCGCTGAATGGAAACAAAGGATGCAAAGTCAGTGTATTTACATTTCAAACCAACCAGCGAAGCTAATCATGTCTTCTAAATATTTATTTGGAATACCAATGATGCTAAAATAGTCACAAGTCTGAATGGGGCTATAACTGAGGACTATATTCACCATTCAGTCACACATTAACCATTAATTGGTTGAAAAATAAAACTCTGCTAAAACAAAACAAAAATATAAACCAAAATTTCATGTACATAAACCACAAAACCCTGGTAAACAATATCTCAGACATTGTAAAAGCACACTTACTCTGTTTATGAGCTCTCTTGGACATCTGGTTCCATTCACAAACACTGTGAATAATTTTTGTCTTTCATTTTCTCTGAAACGAAAAATTACACCCCAAACTAGGGCTGGGCAATTAATCGAAAAGTAATCAAAATCAACATTCAGAACCTATAATCAATCAAAAAATTCCAGGTCAATTGTTTCAATTACTTTCCCTTTAAAAACAGTACCATGTGTGGAGTCACCATTTTTAATAAGAAAAACATTTTTTTAATGTGTGTTTTAAGTTCAATTGTTCAACATTGATGTTCAATAAATAATAATAGATTGTAGATATTGTGTTTCCTTCAATTATTTTAAAATCAAGCAATACACACTTCATTCAAAAATCTCTCGCTTGTAATATGTGAAGCATATTTACGGTACAAAACCTGTCAGTAAACTATGAAGGCTAATAAATAAATAAATAAATAAAATAATCGTTCATTAATCGTAAAAATGTTCAATTAATCGCCCAGCCCTACCCCAAACCCAATACGAGTGGCTTCCTCCACATCCTAAACACTTTCAATCTGGTGCAATTTTTTTATTTGTTTGAATTCCCCTTTAATTTCCTCAAAACCGTTGAAGCCGTTTGAGAACTCACTAATTAGCGTTATTGACTCATAAACTGTTTAAATAATTGAATAATAAAGATTGGTATAATGGTAATAAATAATTGTAACGTTATTTAAAGTTAATATTAAGTAATTTCTGATGTGTGTAAAGTGAGGCTTTGAGTATTAGCCAATCAGCTTTCGGCTTTCCTGGTGTCATCCAATCGCGTGAGGAGTTCGAGCCTGGTGGGCGGGACTATCCTTATGTTGTATTTGTGTGGAGGGGAAAAGAAGCAGGAGGGAGTTTTTGTTTCGATTTCTCCTCTTTTTTAAACACTTTCGGCCGTCAGAAGTGTTGAATAAAACAGGTAAAAGCCAATACAAAATCTATCCTGGCTTAACAAATCTATAAAACGTGTTAGAATGAGTGTCAGATAGAAAACCGAGATGGGTGTCGAGAGGAGTTGATGGAGCCGGAGTGAGTAGAGAGTTAGCGTCTGGTGGCTAAGTCATTGTTGGGAGGAAATTGTTTCAATATCTCTTTCAAAGGTGAACATTTTAAGAAAGAGTTTAAAAAACTGTCTTTAGTGTTGTCCATTTAGCCGTGTGGACCCGGTGTTATCTCGCTGAGTCATTTAGCTAGCTCTGACACGACCATCAAAACAATAGCTGGCTAAAGTTAGCACTCAAGGCTAACCAGCTGGAGATATTAAAGAGTGACTTTTTCTATTATTTTTCCTCTAAATTTTCACTCTCACCTCATTTATTGGAACCAGACTTCTGGTTGGTCTTTCACCTCTCGTGGTTTCTATTTTATTTGAAAGTGTGTGTAGCAATAGCTTGTTAGCTTTCTGGCTAGCTAACTCAGAGGCTGGAGAAATAAGCCTGTAAAATAATAACAGATCACTTTGTCGTCTGTTATTGGTTCATTATATTTATTATTTTTGTTATTGAACACTTTTGTGACGAGTTTTTTTTTTATAAACAAGCGTGTTTTGACTCTCTTGATTCTGCAGTGCTGAAACTAGGAGACTGACTGTAAACACATGGATGATAGTTAGGTAACCTTTTGATGTATTATTATTATTATGGATAGGTCCTATTGTTGATTAGGTAAGAAAGAATCTTATTTTTCAAAAATGCATGTTTGTCTAACCTTCTTAGTTCAACAGAAAGGATCAAACAAGAGAAATATTAGATAGACAATAACAAAAGTGCAATACAATGACAAAAACATTAGTGTGACAGAATAACTGTAAAACTCTCACATTACTGTGTGTAAAGTGTGTGGTACCAGCAGGTCAGTAGTACAAAATTAATGTGACTTAAGTGTTAGTATGATGAAAATAAGTTGAAAAGAGCTGTTATATGATATTGAGATTAACATTAAATAACATTCAGGCAGTTCACAGATTAAACTGCTGAGTTATATATTGCACTATTCCAAATCAGAATAAAATTAAATAAAAACTTAAAAAGATCACCTACAGAGGAATTATACAGTCTTATAGCCACAGGTAGAAAGGTGTTCAGTCGCTCTGATGGCCTTTTAAGGAGACATGGGTGGGATTGTCATAATGCAGAAAGCTTCTTGAGCTTCCCCTCCTCATTTTTTGTCCCGCATAACCTCCAGACAGTCATACATTACATATTTTTACAGGCTGGGTGGTTTGTTCTTGAAGCATCTTGAAAGTAACAGTGTTGAGTGGCCAATCGACTAAGACTTATCCCTCCAGTAGAGGCAAAAACATGGTCCTGGA
This sequence comes from Rhabdalestes septentrionalis, assembly GCA_037832545.1. Classification (NCBI taxonomy): domain Eukaryota; kingdom Metazoa; phylum Chordata; class Actinopteri; order Characiformes; family Alestidae; genus Rhabdalestes; species Rhabdalestes septentrionalis. The sequence continues at coordinate 4,373,296 of JBBMFX010000011.1, forward strand.
TCTGCTCTTTTTGGGTTTTGTCTTTGCAGTCAGTGATGGTTAACTGCATGTTATTGATAAAAACATCTATCATAAAGTTACCATTTTGTCAATACATGAACACATCACAGCACACAGTGTGAAATTATTTTTCTGTATTTAACCCATTCATCAAGTGAAGAAACTGGGTAGCCAAGAACACAGTTCCCAGGGAGCAGAGTGTGGGGACGATATCCAGGGTCTGGGGAAATAACCAGATTCAGGGCTATTCAGACACTGTACTTGCAGAGTGCTGTGATTTGTTCTCTTATTTCCTTGCATTGAGGTTCATCCAAACATCTAACTGACGCTGCTCTTCTCTCCCTCAACCAGGCAATTTGACAGTCTGCAGCTCAATGGGAAAAGTGTAACCATGTTTAGCTTTGAGGGAGATTTCAAGAGGACCCCCAAAGTGTCCCTGGGGGGTGCCAGTAGAAAGGTAGGGACTTCTTGCTGCTTTTGATCAACATTTTATCTGAGGAATGTTTTCTTACCTTTAGATGATCATGACCATCTGTTTGTGTGTTTCTGTCTTTTAGGAGGAAAAAGCTTCTCTCCTTCACCGGACACAAGAGGAACGAAGAAAGCGAGAGGTTTGCATTAACTATGGTGTGTTTTTTGCGAACAGTTCTATATCTCTGTGCATACTTTGTTGCTCATAATGATTTTCCCTTTTCAGGATGAGAGGAAAAGGCTGAAAAATGCTATAATCATCCAGTCTTACATAAGAGGGTTCCATGAAAGAAAACAACAGGTATGTGCCTAGAGCCTGAGCTCATACCAGATGCGTTCAGTCAGTGTTCAGTCATGTTTGTACTCAAATATAGCAAAAATATACCCCCCTCGCTTTTGGAGGATGAGGTATGTGTGTTTCTGTTGATGACAGGAGCCTGTCCGGCCAATCTAATATAGAAACCTGTATTTCTATTTTTACAGCCCCCATGATTAAAGCTTAAAGCAGCAGTGCAAACTGAGTTCTCTTATAGTGCAACACTTATCATTTGTCTTGTTATCACCATCCCTATCTAATGATATTTATCTGTCAGCCTTCCCTCTCAATCCAGAATTAGGAGGTGTGACCATTGAATTCTGGGGGGACGCTGTCTCTATTATTGACAACCTTTTCTTGCACTACACTTGTAAAGGTTTACATGAAATGCTGTTTTGTAGAAATGTATCAGGAATGACTGATTCCATTTCTAGTTCTGTTTATCAGATCCGGCCCTAATTGGTTCCCCATTCCAAGCTCGCATTTGACATCCTAATGGCTGTATTACTAACACAACCTACTGAAAATATATTATATAAAAATAATATAGTTCTTACTCTAATACTTTAATGTTTTTTTTCCCCCCACTTTATTAATGTTTAAAAGAAGCATAAATATACAATAAAGCCACTTTATGGCAATAAATGTAAATGCTTATCCAGAGGAACTTATAACCATTAGTTGATAGTTCAGTCAGCAAAACAGAAACAGCGAATTCAAGGGTCACAGAAATCCTTACATTAAACTGTATCATGTTCCAGTACTATTATTCGGCAGATGCTTTTATTCAAAGTGAATCACAATTAAGTTTCAGGACAGTGTGAGAACCAGAGGAGAGTTCTAAATGCTAAACTCTAGATGTAGGGAGTAGAAGAAGATAGATGGTGCATCATTATGACACTGGACTAGTAATATAGAATAGAATAGAATCTTCATTGTCATTGTGCTTTAAGAACAACGAAATTATGTGCGAACCCGTTCAGTGCAAGTAAAAAGAGGAAGTTTAAACTATATATAAATTAAAAAAAAGTTATATATATACATATATATA
>JBBMFX010000011.1:4430619-4441035 GCA_037832545.1 Rhabdalestes septentrionalis
TTCAGCATGATCCGATCTGTGGAAGGGTGCTGGTACTATGGACAAGCCTTCTGTTTGTTGCACTCCAGTTTTGACGTGTTCCTCACCTCTGTGTCGATCTTCCACCTTGTTAGTATCGCCCTGGACCGATATCAAGCTGTGTGTCATCCACTTCAGTACCCGTCGAGAATAACCATACCCGTGGCCTGGCTGATGATAGCTGTGAGCTGGATTGCAGCTGCATGTTATTCTTATTGCCTCTTGTACTCAAGAGCAAACACTGAGACACTTGAAGACTACATTGAGTCAATATCATGCATGGGAAGCTGTAACCTTCTGTTCAATGCTCTGTGGGGGGCTTTAGATACATTGATAGGTTTTCTTTTTCCGTGCTCAGTCATGGTGTGTTTGTACGCTCAGATCTTTCTGGTTTCAAGAAGGCATGCGAAGAGTATAAAGGCCAAAAATTGCATGAGCAAGGTTTCTCAAAGTGTGAAACATGAGAACAAGGCAGCAAAAACCCTCGGGATTGTAGTCGGTGCCTTTATTTGTTGCTGGATGCCGTTTTTTGTTAATTCTATAATTGACCCCTACATAAACTTCTCTACTCCTGCAGTCCTGTTTGAAGTGTTTGTCTGGCTTGGTTACATCAATTCAACCTTAAATCCCATAATATATGGGCTCTTCTATCCATGGTTCAGGAAATCCCTGTATCTCATTGCTACACTTAAAATTTTTGATCCTCATTCTTCTGATACAAATATTCTTGCAGCTTGACCGCTTTTAATGGCGTGAGCAGAAGTTATGAATGATTTACAGTGTATTTGGCTTGTCGAAATACAGGAACATCATATAATTCAGACTGGGTTTTGTGTGGAGAAACATACCAAGTCAGATTTTTTTGCAATAGTGGTTGATGAAACTAAGGGTCATATTTCTAACACAAAAATAACCAGTTTGTTTGCTTTCCAAATCCGCATGTGAGGCTACAAGTATATTTTAGGGTGTTTATATGGAATGTTGATTACTAAATGTTAAATGTAAAATGGTGATAAAATAGTGGCAAATATAAACTAAATTAGATTTCTTTGGGGATTATTGTGCCTCACAACACCATACATGTACGTCACCACCATGACTGTGGTTTGTTTTAGGCCCGAAACTCAATTTTGTTGTGTTTCCTATTTGAAGCATTTCTCACCAAACCTGCCCTGCATCACTCTGTTTATGCCCTTACATTTAAATTTTAAAAAGGTGGAATTCCCCTGTACACTGCCATATCATGGAAGCAGGTAAGATACAGGTATGAGTTTATACCTTTCATGAAAAATTGCAGTTTATACACGATAAACAGCATTTTAATATACCACTAGAAATTAGGAAACAGATCATTTGAGCATCCTTTGCAGCTGTTACTGCATCCACAGTCCAGGTAGTCCTTCTGAAACACTAGATTTGGCAATATTTGAAAATAATTTTCTTCCATTCAGCTGTGAAAGGCATTAATGAGGTTGGGGTTTTGATGCAGGGCCTGTCATACAGCTGATTTTTAGATTCCTCCCAATATTGTGTGTTGGGGTAAGTATTTTTCACTCTAGGTTACCAGGCAGCACTGTGAGGACAAACTTCATAATGGAAGTCTGGGACCCTGGCAGTACCATGCAAGTAGTGGTGTGGCCTAATTTTCGGCACCAAAATGCATTAACTTGTGGGCATTATCATGGTAAACATTTATAAAAAACTTCTAAGTGGCATTGTTGGGCATCAGCATTAATGTTCTGAGGTGGTTGATGATATGACAGTGTTAATCTTCTGGATAATTTTTACTGTAAAGGTACTTTTTGTTTCTGACATTGATGATGTAGCATTAAAAAAAAGTTCATTAAAGAGCATTTTAAAAGTAAAATCTCTGTGGTCTTGTAAATTCTGATTTAAACCAGCTTAAAACAACTTCTACTGTATTGTTTTATCTCTAATTGTTGTTTTTTTTGGTTTATTTATACCAACTAATTTATATTTGTAATGTTTGGCATTAAAAATGTAAATAATTATTATTTTTTTAGTTGTATTTGTAGTTAATAGAGATATATACCGCCCTGTAGCACATTTAATTACTGTTATTTGTTGAAGTCTAACTTGAAAGCATTCAAGTATCCTTTTCTTTGCAGGTTTTATTAATGTGATGATTCCTTTATGGGATTCAGGCTATAAATTTTTTCTGTGTCACATTGGCCCTAAGCTAATTTAAGCTTGAATGTAAGCTGTGTTGATTCTGTATAGTTTAATGTGACTCGGGAACAACAAGTCGTCTTGTACAAGTGATTCGTTCAGTCGCGCATGCGCATTTGTGCTACATCCTATAGTTTCTGTATTGGAATTATTGAGTCTCAAACCCGAAGACTCGAGAGATTAACTAATCAATTCTCTTTCCGGCTCATGCTGCATAGGTTAACATTACAGGGCTGTCATGTGATGAACGTATGACTCAAACCCGAAGACTCGAGAGATTAACTAATCAATTCTTATTCTGGCTCAGGCTGAATAGGTTAACATTACTGGGCTGTCACATAATGAATGTACAACTCAAACCCGAAGACTCGAGATAAGAACTAATGAATTATCTTTCCAGCTCAGCCTGCATTGGTTCGCTAAATGGGCTGTCAGGTGATGAATGAACGACTGAAACCCGAAAACTTGTCAGATAAGTGGGGAGGTGAGTGTTTCATAGATTAAAGACACAGGTAAACAGTGAGTGAAACTTCCTTATAGCATTATAGTTTTGTCTTGTTTGTAGTATGATCAACGTTTGTGTAAGCAGTAGATATGTAAGGGAAGTAACACGTAACATTATATTTTGCTAAAATGAACAAAATGAACGTGATAACTCGAAAAAAGATTTGTTCATCGAATCAAAGATCCGAGTCAGTAAAATGATCCAAACTTCCCATCACTAGTCTCACCAAGTGTTCGATATGACAGGATGAAAACAAAAAAATTAATTAGACTTGGGTTTGAACAAACTCTTGCTCAGGTCGTATGATCCAACAAAAGATGACAGCTCAAAGAAAGTGACAGAACTGAAAAGCAGCTCTTAAATTATGAAAGAACAAAATAAAGGAGTATATTATGCAAAACTCCCAGGCCCTTTCAACATGAGACATTTAGGGGCTCTGCCACATTTGGATAAATAAGCTGTTGCTGGCCATACCCCACCCATTCTATGCTTATGCTGCGTGTTTAACACCTGTGTAATGTCCAGGGTCAGCAGACAGATGCTGCTATTGTTGAGTTATATGTGTTTTTTCACTTTTATTTTGAAGGGTACGCAGTGTGTTTGCGGCATGGTGTCATGTTTATTAGTTACAGCTAGTTTGTGTTGGTTGATTGGTTTTGTATGAAAGTTCTGTTTTAGTGGATCTAAGTTTTTGGTCCACCATTGCCCTGGCTCGTGTGAAAGACTATTTCAATCCCTCCTTTTTTCTGGCACTTGTGCCTTTTGTTTTGTTGAGAGTAATGATAAGAATGAATAACTATGAAGCACTTAGACTTCTCCTGGTGTCTGTGGGCCTGCAGAAGGGCTCCTAGAAGGGGGCCCTGCCCAGGAGAATGGGGAGGAGCTTCAAGTAGGGGGCTATGTCCCCGAGGACAAAGAGGAGCTTCTGAGGGGGTTCTGCAGCGAAAACAGCAATGTGCTCCCTGCTGAGGGGCTTCCAAGAGGGAGCATAGCCCAAGGAAAGGGAGAGGAGCTCCCAGTAAGGGGCCCTGCCCCTGAGCACAGGGAGAGGCTCCCAGTAAAGGGCTCTGCCCCTGGGCACCCCCCGCTGATGGGCTTACCGAGGACCCAAATGGGCTTCCGATAGGGAGCTCTGGCCCGAAGAACAGTAAGGGGCTATTGGCCGGAGCAGAGAGACCTGTAAACCCTAAAGACAGGGGTCTTCCCCAGAATTTTTTAGGAAGGGTTAGCAAGGGCTCTGGAAGAGCTCCCTTGGTAGTCCAGCATGCCACAAAAGGCAGCCATGCCAGGAACCAAGTAAGATGCTCCTCTCCCGAACCAGGCAGCTCTGCAGCAGGAGACCTAGCACCCGAGCATTGAGGCCTGCACCACTGAGACCACACATGGCAATGCCACTGAGACCATGCTCGCTGGCACCATGACCAAGTTCCAGAATCCCATATCAGAACCCAAGAGATGGATGCAGCCTCCAAAGCCAGCCCCTTGGCTTCATCCACCAGTGCCAGGTAGCATAGCTGGGGTTAGTGTAGGGGTAAGAGCAGGCAGCCCACAGCCTGTGGACCTTCTAGGTACATTAGAGGAGCCATTAGGTTATTTAATATAGTCTTTAATGCCCACCTTAGCACCGTTAGCCCAGCCATTAGCTAATTTTACCCAGTTGCTTAGCCCAGTACAGTGGCATGTAGCCACAGAGGGGCCATCAGATGAATCGTTATCAGCAAAGGGGCATTTTATGGGGCTTGTAGGCCTTTTGGGGGGAAAATAGCTTATCTAAAGGGACCTATAGGGGCCAGTGGTGTGCTCCCTGTGAGGGGTTTCCTGGGGGGAGCATGGCCCAGGAGAATGAGCCTCCCAATAAGAGTCTCTGACCCTGATGACAAAGATGTACACTCCGCTGAAGCCTTCCCGAGGACCAAGAGGGGCTCCCGGTAGGGAGCTCTGCCCCCAAGGACAATGAGGGGCTCTCTGTGTTGGGAGCTCCCTGGATGATGACTGGGACTCACAAAGGGAAGTGTCTCATGGGATGAACCTGGGCCGTGCAGAGTACAGGTCAGGTTATTATGTTGTGAGAGATGGCCAGGTGAGGTTCAAGGGATGCTTCTCTTTGCCTTCGCCTTCCACTCTTCCGCCTTTGGGGTGGTTGGAATGGCTATTTGGCACCCCGGGGTTGTGCGGATGGAGGGGGGTACTGTAACTTCCAGGGTCAGCAGCCAGAGGCCCCTATTGTTGAGTAAAATGTGTTGAACATTTATTTTGAAGGGTACGCTGGGTGTTTGCAGCATGGTGTCATGTATATTAGTTACAGCTGGTTTGGGGTTTGTTGGTTGGTTCATGTTTTTTGGGGTTTTGCATTTAAGCACTGTTTTGGTGGACCTTAGTTTTCAGCCCACCGTCGCCCTGGCTCATGTGAAAGGGTATTTCCATCTCTTCTTTTTTTCTCGCCCTCATACCGTTTATAGGTGGACATCACAACTGTGGAATTTGATTTACCAGATATTCTCTGTACCACATTATCTCCATACAACTGCACACAGCAAATTATAATGTCCATATAATAATTAAAGCCACTGCAGATTAAATGTCAAACATCGATGATCTGGTTCCAGTGTCTTCTGTCAAGGGTTGACATACTAGGCCAGGTGCCAGACTCTCTGCTTTCTTGAAAATCCAGAATGTCCGCCTGGCCCACAGCTGTTGGCCTGCCTTTCTCCTTCACTGACTAAAAACAGCAGAGGGCTAATGTAACAGAGTAGTAGTCCCCAGTGTATATTGTTAAATTATTGAAAATGGTGCAATGGCGCCCTCTAGGAGTAGCCTGGTACAGTAAAATTGGAGGTAGCATGAAGTTCCTCAAAGCAATTCAGGACACTGAATGGGTAGGTCACGTTTCTGAGAGGTCCGGTATAAACTATGTTCAACCAGAATATAAGGACACAGAAGTCATGATTTTTCATGCAGTCTGCTCATGTCCATTATTTAGAGATATTTTCATGATGTGTAAATCAGCAGTTTTAGGTTTATTTACTTATTGGCTAGTTTTCTCATACCCACGTTATCTAGACCTGTTGCACGAGTCAGCTAGACCAGACTACCTCCGACGTCACTGTGCCTTGTATGTTCCAGGTAATGTGTTTTAGTGTTTTCTTGTTTTATTATATGTGGTTTTACCAAGAGTTTTGGTTATTTTATAACAGTCATTTGTATTTGTGAGTCTCATGGTTCTCCGTGCTCATGTGGTTTTGTGTGGGAAAAACAGATCACTTGATTTATCCCTGCTACTTCAGACTAAGTGACTTAAAGTAGATATTAAGAATTTTGAGGATATTTCATTTAAGAGTCATTTCATACCACTATACGATCACAAATGTAAGAGACCTTTTTCTAGCTTGTTTATTTGTAAATTTTGTCATTCACATACACTCACATACACACACACACACACACACACACACACACACTCACACACACACATACACTCACACACATACTCTCACATACACTCACACACACTCTCTCATACACTCACATGCACACACACTCGCACACAAAATGAGAAGTTCCAAAAAGCAATTCAGGACACTGAATGGACTTGTTACACAAGCCATCTAGACCAGACAACCTCCGAATTCACAGTGCCACTTGTATGTTCCAGAAACGCAAATAAAAGGAATCTTGTGATCCACTTGTCCCCGCGTCTAATGCTGTGTTGAGAAACAGTAGAGTGGTGCTGCAGAGCTGAACTCGCCACATTGGTGCCGTGACTCGTCAAGTTGGATCTTCGCCCGACCACTCTACTTGGCATTTCCTGCATGTTATGTGGTGGGCAACCATTGTGTCATATTACTGTTTTGGTAGATAACAAGATATTTGTATTTATTTATTTATTTTATTTTATGGTACATTTTGCTTTGTTGGACTTATATATTTGATACTGGTTTTATTGATTTATATATTCAACATGAGTCTCAGGCCACAGTATTTCAGCACTCCACTTAGCCACTCCGTAGGTAGGGGTAGGGGGATCCCAGCATTGAGGTTTGATAGTCCTGTTCAGAGGGGTGATGCTCATGCCGTGTTTGACAATCAAGGTGCTGCAGAAGCCCTTATGGTAAATGGGGACAGAGCTTCTTTTCATAGCCACCGCACTGAGCACTCACCAGTTACACAGGTTGTTGATACATCTGTCTCAGCCTCTACCCCCGAGGCCCCCACATTAGTGAGTCAAATGAGTGACTTAATAAGAGATGTTGGACAGCAGCTGGCGGATAGCATATTTGCACGCCTAGGCCCACAACACACAGCACCCACGCCTAACATTTCACAAACACATGTCAGATCCACACAGAATCTGGACCTGTCACAAGTCCAGTTTGTGCCTCACAGGAAGGTGAAAGAGCCACCTCCTTTCAGGGGTGATGGGACAGACACCGTGGATGTGCGTGAATGGGTAGATCTAATGAGAGGTTACATTAAGAAGACAAATATCAGAGTTGAGCAACAAGCAGAGGAAATTCTCACTGTGAAGTTTGGAACAAGGAATAATGGCATCAATATCATTCAGAATCCCGAGGCTGTTTATGGTCTGCTGTGCAAACATTTTGGTGCTGTCCCCTGTTCACCTCTCCCTTTAGCAGACTTCTACACTACTTTGCCAAAGAGTGGTGAGGATGCCTATGACTACTGGCTGAGACTCAATAGGGCAGCTGATGTTGCTGCTGATCATCTCAAAGAAAATAGTAAAACACTAGACACTGGTTTGGAAGTAACACGTATGTTTATCAGAAACTGTCCATCCAAAGAGCTGGCCATGACCTTCAGGTCAAAGACAATCGATAAATGGTCCAATGAGGAAGTCCAGGCCGTGCTGGATGAATACCACTCTGAGGTCAGTTCAAAGGGTGGTGCCACAGCTGTGAGCAGGAAACCTGATAACAATGTGCATGTGAACAGGGTTGGCCTGATGGAAGCTGAGGGGCCTTCACCTGACAAGCAGGACTCTCAAGCAGCCAAGACAAGTGAGTACCTAGCTCTTGAACATGACATTTCCATGCTGGAGAAAGTTTTGCTAGAATAGTCCAACCCCTCTCAGCCTGCGTCAAACAAGCAGTTCAGACATAAGCTCCCTAGGATAGATGGCCTGGACAGCCTGCCATGCACTGTGTCTGGAGATGCCACTCATTCTGCTTTATCACACTGCCGCAGCAAGAGGCTCTGTTTTCAGTGCCATTCACCTGACCAACATAGGCACAACTGTCCCTTGCTTAACCATGCACAGTCGGGAAACTGATGGATCTGCATTCAGGGGAGTACAATGCAGATCATGTTAGTAAACCTCCCATTGAAAATGATTATGAATCAACGTACAGGTCATTTAGCTCTACAGCGTCCTCTAACATGACTGTTGTATTTTAGAATTTAAATAAAGTTCAAAAGTCTGACAGCTTGTTCTATACCACTGTGTCGGCAGCAAATGTTCCCTTGTCAGCAATGATAAATAGTGGCTCCATGGTGTGTACACTGAGTGAAGCAGCAGAGGCACGCCTCCTTCAGCATAACCATGACCTGAGAAAGTGCCCTGCTGACAGTGTCATCATTGTCGGATGTGGAGGTCACCAAGTGACGCCCAAGGCAATGTATGATGTTGACATTGTAGTGTATGATTGTAGGATGGTCGTTCCAATGCTTGTTGTGCCCAGGCAGACTGATGACCTGATACTTGGCAGCAATGCCATTAAGAAAATACTAGAGCTAATGAGAAAGACTGACAGCTACTGGCGGTTAATGGCTGCACCTACAGATGGCAGTAATGAGGACTGTTAACGTTTTTTTTCTCTCCTTTCCAACACGGAGAGAAGGAGAGGCGAAACTGTCCAAAACAAAGTTGGCACGCTTAAGCTGCAGAAGTGTGTCACCCTACAGCCACAGAGCGAGTATCTTGGTTGGGGAAAACTCCCTGTGTCAGTGCCTATATCTGTGGGCAGCACAGTAGTAGTGGAAGCTACCCAGTCAAGATGCAGGCAGAGCAAAGTCATTGTTAGCAGAGTTGTTGCACCAATGTCGGGTGACAGGTGGTTGCCAGTGAAGCTCATGAATCCCACCACTGTGTATGTAGTGTTGAAAAACAAAACGCAAAACTGGCAGATGTGTTTCCATGCATCGCTGTCAAAGATCTCTCACAGCCTAGAACCATTCAATCCTTTCCCCAGTCCTTGGCTGGCACCCCAGCAACTATGTCCAAACAGGATGTGAGGAAAGCATTGGTTGAGCTTGGTCTACAGGACTTAGACCTGGATGCATGTGAGATCTCAGACCTGTGGAGAGAAAAGCTTTTTCAAACCATCAAGAGGTATGAGACCATTTTTTCACGCCATAAGTTGGACTGTGGCGAAGCATCCAATTTTGTGCACAAGATACATCTGGTGGATGAAAGACCATTCCGTCTGCCTTACCGCAGTGTGCCACCAAACTATTATGAGAAGTTGAGGACAGCCATCAATGACATGGAAGAAAAAGGCATAATTCAGAAGTCCACCAGTGATTATGCGTCCCCACTGGTCCTTGTGTGGAAGAAGAATGGTGATGTGCGCATCTGCTCAGACTTCTGGTGCCTCAATGCAAAAACAATGAAAGACGCGCATCCACTGCCTCACCAAGCTGATGCACTCACTGCATTGGGAGGTAATGCCTATTTTTCCACCATGGACCTGACATCCGGAGTCTATAATGTGCCTCTTTTTGAAGCTCATAAGAAGTACACTGCTTTTTCCTCTCCCTTCGGTCTGCATGAATATAACCGTATGCCTCAAGGATTGTCGAACAGTCTGGCTACATTCATGCGCATGATGCTATCCATCTTTGGGGATGAAAACTTCACCAGTCTGTTATGCTACTTAGATGATCTCATGGTCTTTGCCCCAACTGAGCAGCTGGCACTTGAGCGCTTAGAGATGGTTTTCTCTCGTTTGAAGAATCATAACCTCAAGTTGGCCCCTAAAAAGTGTTATCTGATGCACAAGACTGTGAGATTCCTCGGACATGTCATCTCTGAGTCAGGAGTGCAGACAGACCCTGCAAAGATTGAAGCCATAAGCCATATAAAGGTTTCTGACCTAATGGACAGTGATGGTGTCACGCCCTCACAGAAGAAAATTAGATCCTTCTTAGGCATGGTGCTATACTATCAGCACTTTATTGAAGATTGTTCTGCGAAGACCAGGGACTGGAAGTAAAGGCCACAGGGGGAGAAAACCAAAGAAAAGATGCCACAACATTAGGGCTGCCCCCGACTAAAGATATTCCTAGTCGACTAACACTTCCACATTTTAGCGATTAGTTGAATAATCGTTCATTTATGATATTAATATAATAACTTATATATAGCGTATATACAAGGAAAGGTACAGTCCAATGGGCTTGGCTCGGCTCTACCCTTCCACTACAACTGGTTGTGCAGCGACCAAGATGCAACTTGAGCGGAACTGAGGTAAAAAGCATGAGGTACAAAAATGGATATACCTTATTTTTCACCTTATAAGACGCTCCGGAATATAAGACGCACCCAAATTTAAAGGAGGAAAATAAAGAAAAATGGTGTCCCAAAACTTTTGTTCACTCTAGATACATTTACTTTACATTAGAGCCCAGATCGGCCCCAAAAAATGAAAACCGACATGACCCAAACCCGTGCACTTGTGTCCGAAACC
>JBBMFX010000011.1:4441135-4451691 GCA_037832545.1 Rhabdalestes septentrionalis
TGCAGCCTGTCAGTCAAACATTTGTTCACATTTCTTTCATTTCATCTCCTCAGTGGGACACAGATCAGACAGTCTGAGTGGAGATAGGAGTTTTACACCAACAAGGAGATTCAAACTAAATACAAAGGAATGAGGGGGGTCAGGACTTTTGCACAGTTCTGTAGGTGTAGTTCTCACAAATTAGATATATAATTAAATTGAGGAGGTGGTTTTGTAAACAGCAAAGCATAGGGCAAATACAGGTAAAAATAGAATACAAATAAAAATAAGCAAAAAGATAACTTCATAACCTACTCTATTCATACTAAGAATTAAATGAAGCAAAAAGATAGTAAGAAAATAGAATAGAATAAGGTATAAAGTTAATAAGATTAAAATAAAGTGAAAGGTTATAAAAATAAATATTCAAAACATGTCACCACATAAATATTCAGTTATCAGTCTTGTTTCCTGTGCAGATTATTCAAGTGCAAAGTAGCACACATGCAAGTTCACAGTTCTAATCTGGGGTTTTGTTGGGTTGGTGGGGGAGAGCGGAAGCTTAATTAAAAATCATGTAGGAGGTGGAAAATACAGATAAAACAACTATTTAATAAGTTTGGCGCTTACTTATGTTCTCCTACTGTTTCAGGTATTAGCCCAAGACTAGTCCACTCGGCCCGATGCTGCGCGCTGTGAAGACTTTTTTAAATTATTTGTCTGAGTAGTGAGAGTTTCTGGCAGCAAATACACCAACAAATCCAAACAGGAAATCGTTAAATATTATAGTAAAAAGTGCTTGTTTGTAAGAAGTGTACTTGACGTTTTGTGGGCTGAGTGTGAAGTAGGAATATGCTGGTTTGATCTGAAAGCTCAGGTTGTGAGCTGAGCCATGCAGGTTTGAATGGGGCGCTTGATAATATAGCAAAACAGATTTCAAGATGAAACATATTTTCTGTTTTCCTTCTTACATTTTTAACATTTTTAAGAAGTTACCAAAAGTTTTATACGCTAGAAAAGGAAAAGGGGTGTTTTTTTTGTATGGAAAGACACACACACACACACACACACACACACACACACACACACCTTCTATCATTGTGTTCTGCAGCAAAACGCTTAAGTCTTCAGGGGGTCCGTCTCTGTAATTAATGACTGTCAGTCGCTCTGGGTGTCTGAAAAATGCCCCTTTTCTGATTTGGACCTTGGATTCAGTGATGAGCTTTAAGAAGTCAATGAGTCGTTTGGTTCTGTTGTGTGAGTGATGGATTTTGCTGTGACTGTGTTAAAACGAGCTCTTCATGATCAATGAATTTGCATTTTCTGTTGTTTTTGTGTCTGGCAGGTGATTCCTGGAGCCAGCTCTCCTCCAGCATGAGGGTCTGTGACTGAAACCGAGCACGTTCTGTGTTCTGTACGCTGCCAGCCGTCTCAACCATGCCTGAAGATTAGAGCACCCCTCCTTGCTAACGGCATAAGAAAATAATTCTACATGCACATTCATGTAGGCCTCCCCTCGTCCGTCCCACTGGAGTAGCCGACTCCCCAGGCCGAGAGCTGCCCCCCGTCCAGCCGCGCCCCCCGTCACCCTCTCGAACCCACCCGAGAGAATGCCCTTGCACCTGAGAATGGCTCCCACCTAGAGTTCCATGCGTCCAGTCAGCGGAGAGTCGTCCGGTCCTGCCCCCCCTGAGAGCGTATTGCGGCCCTTCCCCGTGCTGGGCTCGCTGCCCCCCTCGGAGATGTCCCTGCTGCAGTCCCTGGGCCCGGTGCAGAGCTGGCTGGGCCAGGAGCTGGAGAAATGCGGCATAGACGCAATGATCTACACCCGATACGTCCTCAGCCTCCTGCTGCACGACAGCTATGACTACGACCTGCAGGACCAGGTGCCCACATTTTTATTTATTTAGTCATTGGTTTAGTTTAGTCCTGGTGGCCAGGTGGTTAGGGATTTGCATTCAGAAGGTTGTGGGTTCCAATCCCAGCACTTCCGGTGTCGCCACAGAGCTTCCTTTGAGTTCCAACCCCACACACTGGTCCCCGGTGCCCCTCCCTGGTGGCACCCCCCTGCTCCCGGTGGATGGGTTCAGTGCAGAGAAAGAATTTCACGCTGTGTGCTGTGGTGTTGTTCACACAAGACCATAAGGGGCCACTTTACTTTACTTTACTCCTACAGACTGTCCCAGACTTCTGAAGCCAATTTTAATTAATTTAACAGGTTTCTGTTGATTATGAATACATAAACTTTTAAACGAAAATAATTTGAAATTGGCCACACAGCTGACACAACAATCTTTTGTTTTTATGTATTTATTTTTTTACTGTTACAAACATACTCAAACTTATCGGAAATCATCAGCTCACACACATAGGGTATTATAATAAGATTTGTTGGGGGATAAAAGTTAAGTTTGTATTTATAGTACTACACTGCTTCTGAACAATCACCCTCACACTCAAAGCCCCACCCTCCTCCCACACACACTCCCTCACACCCTTCACACACACACCCCTCCTGCACACACTCCCTCACTCGCACACACACACCTTCCTCTCAGACCACACACTCACATACACTTCCTGCAAATCCTTTTTAAAGTTTGAAAAACTTTTGAAATAAATGAGATCTATGATTTTACAAGATGTACAATCACGAAACAAAGTTGCCTGTGATGCCTGAGGCTCTAATGTCACACGGAGGCTCCAAATAAAAACGTTATTTTATAAGATGACATATAATAAAAAGTTTATTCGTTGTGTACTCAGGTCTCACTGAAACAGTGTAAAATCTGAAACCAGGATGAATCCGCCGCATTCCTCAGTTTTCACCACTGAAACTGTCATTCCCTGCTAGTTACGATTACGATTACAAACGATTCATACGTAGGTCACTGTGTCTTAACCAACAGAAACAATCCTCTGAAACGGGTCCGGTTCAGGGACTGGAATGGAAATGAGTCTCTTGAAGTCCTTGAGTAAGCCTGGAGAACTCTTCCTCAAGAACACATTAAAGTACAAGAAAGGCTGGATCTCTGCAGCCAAACCATGAAGAAATGAGCGACAGTTCTGTATTTTTGTGCCGCATCGAAGCTTCTGTCTATTCGCTCTTTTGAAGATGGTGTCAGATTAACAGTGGCTGCCGCATAAAGAACAGCCTCTTACAGGAAGGCCAGACTAGTCCGTCCCAATACACAGAAATGTATGATCTAGCGGCTGTATTGCTTTTTCGAGAAAGTATAAGAGAACTTAAACGAAGCAGTAGAACAGTGTCGTATTGTTCCAAGCCAAGTAGCCCAAGTCATGTGTGTTCTGTGCTGACCGACCAGTTTAATGACGGTCAGGTTTTACAGTGGACCAGGATTTTAACGGCTGCAGCAGAAGAGCTGTACAGTTTCACAGCTTCAGATCAGCATGGTATAAACTAAAAGCAGAATTTTAGTTTGGATTGTTTGCGAGCAGTACCACATTCGCTAGTGAACATTAAATCATGTATTTAGACTGACTTTACTTTTTGCCAGGACAGATACCCATCACTGATTTTAGTGCTGCTGTTTATAGTGCAGCCTTCCCAAAATTAATGTGAATTTGAGAAGGAAAATAAGAAGCAGCAGGACATCCCAGGTTTACGTGGAAAATACTTAATGTGAACCCCACCCATGTACATCATTTGGCAGACGATTCTAGCCAAAGCGACTTTCATTTTTTACGTATTGCAGCTTTTGTGAATGTAGTGTTAGGAGTCTTGTCCAAGGACAAAGGGTAGTGTGTGTAACCCAGGGTAGGTATCAAACCCTGCTCTCCTGCTCGGAGGGCAGTAATGTTACCTGCCTCACTCACCTTAACCCTCGAGTTTATATTTATACTGGTACACACACAAACACACGTTTTACATTTATACTATTATAATCCAACAGTCCATCAGGAACTAAACCACACCAAACTCGGGCTGCGGCCAAACAGCCGACGCACCAACTGACGGCACAACCAAGAAAAGCAAACACAACCATCAAATGCACGCCCGCTGTTTGATGCTGTAAAACAAGTCTTTATATTTTACACTCCTGAACCTCTTGACGGTGTCAGAGTGACTCCAGTCGCTCTGCAGAGCTACTGTTCTGGGTCCAGCCATTGTAAACGGTCTTTATCCAGAATAGATGTCAGCATTGGCATTTATCGTGAGTTTTCTGTTTGTATCCACAGGAGAATGACATCTTCCTGGGGTGGGAGAAGGGAGCAGGGAAGAAATGGGGGAAGAGCAGGAGGAAGGGAGGGACGGACCTTAGTCTGGAGGAGATGAAGAAGCAAGCTGCTGTCCAATGTCTGCGCTCTGCCTCTGATGAAGTAAGAGTTCCTGTTCCTTCACCAGAAACCAGAAGATTGCACAGATGGTGTTATGCTGTGACTGCAGCGGCATGCTTGAAGTTTTCCCATTCCTAGATATGTACTGGTTTATAGGTCTTCCATGTCTACTTTGCTGTACACATTGCTTTACTCTTTCACCTAAATAATGTTTGTTACACATATCCTATAATTAATTACCAAAAGCTTTTTGTAGTGGAGTTGGGTTTTCACTTGGCCTTCCTGAATGATCAAATCACTGAAGATTTTGAAATACCTAGAGGGACACGATCTTCTTTTTGTCAGTCATACAGGATAAACAAACCTAAGTTGGATCTTTGATAGAAATTTGTATATTTTGTAAGGCGTTTCATAACACGTACTATCGCCTAATCTAGATAAACCGGCTGTCCTTGTAACAGAGCATAATATTAGTCTGTGTTGTTTCAATACTGACCTATATCAGTAATATGTTCAAAATGCTAATCCCAAGGTAATTCAAGAAAGAAAAATTGTTGTAAACACAAATTTATTGGGGTTGTGTGACGCAACTGACTTGTTTTACACCATACATAGATATTGGTTTGTTAGCAGCATTTTCTGTGTTTATTGATCATGTCAGAATATTTTACATGCCCCTTCTGTACTTACAATCATCTAGAATTTTGCTGTTAGAAATAGCCAATGAGTCAATTACTCTCAAAATGTACATACAATTCTAATTGTAATATTCTGTTTTTCCTCAGAACTCTGGAATTGAAAGCTTGGTAGAAGAGCTATGCTCCAAACTCAAAGACATTCAGAATAAACAAAAAGGTTTGTTGCAATTTCCCTTTTACTTGAAGTTTAATTTGCTACATATGCCTCAGTTTAGTCATGCGCTAATATGATTAATTGTTTCACAGAAAAAGAAAAGCAAACAACTAAGAAATCTGATGGATCTCGGTCACCTGAATTAGCTGAATCACCTTCCTCTAAAGACCAGGTGGAAATGTAAGAGTTTTATTTTATCATTAACACATAGAAAATGCATTATTAGTGATTCTGTTTACATTTTTCTTTCTTGTGCTCCCCCAAAGGTATTATGAAGCCTTTCCACCTCTTTCAGAGAAGCCTGTTTGTCTGCAAGAAATAATGACAGTGTGGAACAAGGCTAAAGCATGCACATATTCCAGCTCATCCTCATCTGCTGCCCCTCAGACAAGCACGGACACCTCTTCCCCAAAAGACTGCACCAGTGAAGGCGAAGTCTCCAAGGAAAAAATCCCTGATGCACCAAGCACCACCGCAACTAACGAGAAGGCCCAGCAGCGGCGCAGCAAGAAAGAAAAAGAGAACCGATACCACGGGGGTGCGACCGGGGTATCCGATGACCAGGCCGCATCCCAAAACAAGAGGCAAGCCAGAAACCGATCTGATTTGGGCCACCGTCCCCGATCCTGGTCCTCCGGCTCCAGTGAGGGTGGCTCAAGCTCCAGTGGTAACCAAGGTGACCCAAAAACCTCTAATATTAAGGGAATCCGAATCAGACACAAGTCTCGTGAGGTCAGTGGCAGAAGCAAAAAGGGGCGCAACAGTGGGCAAGTCAAACTGGCTCTGAAGGCTATAGACAAAGAAGAGCGCAGAAACATAGGTATCTGTTGCAGTGCCACTGAAGTCCCTTCAAAGCAACAGCAGCACTACATGAAAAAAAGCAAAAGGCCGTTGAGGGAGATTCGAAAAGATGCTGGCTGGGCCGAGGTGAAGGAGTCTGGAGGTGAGGCTAGTAACAATAAGGAATATATGGAAGAGCCCCTTTGGTACACAGAGCCCATCTCTGAGTATTTTGTCCCATTCAGCCAGAGTAAACTGGAGACAAAGTACCGAAGCAAGCCAGACTCCCCCAATGACATGACTACATCCTTTGACATGGACTGTCTGTCGGAGAGGGTACAAGGCATCTGCATCGCCAATTCTTTTTTTCAAAGGGCGTACCTCGCAGCAGGTACTTTCGTGGATGGGCACTTTGTCGAAGTGTCTGGTGAAGGAAACGAGGAGGCCACTGAATTGAGTGGGACCTCAAGCTGCCCTCCTCCTGAGGATGGTCAAGATTTAGATGATGAGCATCTGTCTGAATTCACTCACTTCTATGAAGTCGATATATATCAATCCATATTGGATCCTAGTGCCTCAGATGCAGTACAAGAGAGTCGAATCTTAAGCATGATTCGGCAAAAGAGCAGTGAGCCGAGAGACATTGAGGCAGGGTGTCGCATAGTTTTAGATGGCCTTGAGCTGCAAGGGGAAAGTGCAATAATGGTGGATTCTCTGGGAGCTTCAGGAGCCGAGGTGACCCTCACACAGGACATGGAAAACATTGCGCATGTGTGGGAGTGCTGCTCATCATCTACTTCAGAGGATTTGGATGGTGAAAGCTGTGCAGGTGACTCTCCCGTTAGGCTTTCCCCGATGCTGGGCAGTGTGCCGTTTAATATTAGCAGGCTGCCTGGGGCCCTCGGGGAGCCTCACCTCCAAGAATACAGCGGAAGCACGTCTGCCCTAAACTCCTGCTTCTCACTCTTTGAGCTGCAATGCGATAGCTCCGCTTTCCCCTTTCCCGGTGACTCGCTTACACCGAGTTGCAACAATGTAGATTCAAGTAGCTGTCTAGATCCCCTCGGAAACAAACAGTCCCGTTTGCTAATTTGGACCAAAAACAGTGCCTTTGATGAAACTGAACACTGCTCTAACCTGTCGACAAGGACCTGCAGTCCATGGTCCCACTCGGAGGAGACACGATCTGACAGCGAGCAGATCGGCGCTCAGGTGGACGAGTCGGCTCAGTTTGGCAGTGAGGAGGTCAACTGCATAATTCCTCCTATTCCAGCTTCGTACCTGGACGAAGAGCTTCTGGATTTTTTGCAGGAGAACCCTAGTCACCAGCAAGACAAAATGAGGGTAGGCACAGCGTCCAACCAGACCTTCAACAAGGTGTCTAAACTGGAGTCTGTTTGTGGAATAGCATTGGAGCAGGATGACTGCAAACAGTACAACCCTGTTTTGTTTTCCGACGACACAAATCAACAAAACGATGATTACAGCTCAGGAATAATAAAAGACCTCTGGATGGCTATTGGAGACCGAGATTGTGTATTAGCCCTCGGAGTGGAGAAAACAGATGATAATTTGTTTTCAGAAGAGGCACCTGGCTACCAGTGCGGCTGTCTTGATGTTGAGGTGAAGGGCGAACCCATCCAGAAGAAAGCTGTGCAGCGTTCGGAGTACCACCTGTGGGAGGGTCAAAAGGAGGATCAAGGCCTGGCCAAAAGTAATGCATCCAAGGTAGATGGAGGGGATTATACAACACCTGCCAGGCCTTGGGATGTGCATTCGGAGAAGGACAACACGTCATTCATTCTTGGCGGAGTGTACGGCGAGCTGAAGTCCCTAAGCAATGACAAAGAATGGACTGTGGTTCCACCCGGAGAAACTTGTGGCAACTTGTTGCAGTGTGCAGCAGCTTCCTCTTCTGACGTGGTAACTATTGCAGGGACTGATGTGTTCATGAACACAGGTAGTTGCTTTGCTCCTGGCCATAAGCCTCTGTGGAGACCTTTAGTTTCCTTTGGACAGAACGATCAGGCAAACAAAGGGGCAGGGGATGGACTAAATAAGGGATTTTCTGTTATCTTCCATGAAGATTTACTTGGATCCTGCGGAAGTTACTGTGGAGAGGAGCAAGGACTGGATTACCCGTTTTCGTCCTTGGATCTGAATAACCCTTTTTCCCAAGTCCTGCATGTGGAATGCTCCTTTGAACCCGAAGACATGGCCTCGTTCAGCCCAGGGTTCAAGCCGAAGTCGATATTGTGCTCAGAGTCGGATAAGGAGCCCTTCTGTTCACGGTTGTACGGCATCAACCGTACTCAGTACCGGGCCATCCGCATATCTCCGAGAACTCACTTTCGGCCAATATCTGCCTCTGAACTCTCTCCGGGTTGGTGCAGCGTTTCGGATGCAGAGTCTGAGAAGGAGGAAACGAGTCTTCCCATTCCCGGTCAGAAGGACCTCTTCGATGATCCGCAGGCAGACCTTAAACCCCTGGAGGATGACGCAGAGTGTGAGGGCCCATACTATGGGAAGTCTGAACTGGAATCTGGTAAATTTCTACCCAGATTAAAGAAGTCTGGCATGGAGAAGAGTGCCCAGACTTCACTGGATTCACAGGAAGGTGGCGGCGGTGTGTCCCTGCCAACTGCAGAGCAGGAGATTTGCTTAGACTGTGAGATTGCAGGAGCATCTGGAGCAGTGTCCGAGGCGAGCTCTTGTGTGGAGGTGCCTGCGGAACCGCTCCAGAAAGAGGAGTCCTGCGTCGAGAGACAGGCCTGCAGGTGTGTCGGGACAACCCAGATTCTGGACTTTGAAAAGTTATATGATGATGTTCAAGATTTGCATGAGGTAAGTGAGCATTACTGTGCAAGTTATTTATGTTAAAACTTGCTTATGTGACCATACAGTTAAGATGTTTGGTCTAATAACGTCTGATCAAATGTGGGATACTAACATTTTATCAGCTGAAAGGAGTATCCCGATTATTTACAAAGCTTTGCTGGGAGTTGGATTTGGGTCGTAGGCATCTGGTTCCATTCGAACGCCACTGTAAATGGATTAGAGTCCCTAAAGTGAAACGTTTCACACCAAACCCACTCTGAACTGCTGTGTGTAAATGTTAGACTCTGAGCTATGGACGAATTTTCAAAATTATTGTTGCTAATTCCAACAATACGAGGGTTTTTTATGTGAAGCACTACGTTAGTGATGAAACAGAAGCTTTGCGCTTGTCAAGAAGCAACAAACCTAACACTGAAAATATTTCATTAAACAAAGATTTTATACAATTTGTATCTTAATTGTACTTAATTCTTCCTGCTATCAAGTTAAACTGAAATCCAGTCAGACATTTGTCTCCTTATCTGAACATTAACTCTCAGCATAACATGATTTTTGTTGCATAATTTGTGAAAAGGTATGTGTAAAGGTATGTTTCAGTTGGTAATCTGCAGAACAAAGTGAAAATCTCAGAGCTGAGACACATGGTTTTGGCAAACCTCCTATATCTCAGCCCCAAAATCTTTGAAGAGCCATGGTTTCTGATCTCAGGCCTTACACTTTCTTGCAAGAATGAAGTACCTTTGTCACTGTCAGTAAGTGCAAAGGCAAATAGAGTGGTGTCCATTTGCAAGGGGGTATGGGTGGATGTCTCATAAGCATTTTTGTAGTTTTGTAATTGCGTCTATAATTGACTGTTAGTTACATGTAGTGCTAAGACCTGCTTTTTAACGTCCCAGTGGGATTAACGCTAATCGGATTAGCCCACTTCTTGGCTGTCTAACCCTATTCCTGGAGATGTGCCTCCCTGCCGAGTTTAGTTTCCTAATCTAACATACCATTCCCCAGTTCCAGCCCCACAGCCCTGCCTGCCTGCACTGTGTAATTTTGTGTTTTACCTCTTGTAACGCACCTAAATCAAGTAATTGCCTCACACACAGTCATGCATTGCAGGAGGCGGAGATTCAAATTAAAGCTGGAACTCTGCAAGACAGCGGGTCTCCAGGAGGAGTGTTGGGTAGCCAAAATGTAGGCTAATCTGATTTGTCTTAACTGGACTGGAAAGCTTTGACACGATCCCTCGCCCCACCAAAGCATCATCTAACAAACTTTACAAGCGCGTTTAACGCAGAAGAAAGTTTCAGCTTACAGCAGTCCTTTAACTTTATAAATGGCTGCTGGCAGGGAGCGTGTTTTGTACATTAACTGGAAATTAATCTGTTTATTCAGGACGTTCTGTTAAAGGGACTTTCATGGTACATCTACTCAAGGTCTCAAGGTTTGAATGACACAAATCCTGAACATTAGCAGAAGAGCTTAAGGACCCTTGGGTGAAGTTACATCTAATGGTGGTTGCATTAGATGTTTTGCACAATAATAGCCCTGTTTTGCTAAATAATAATACATTTCTGTCAAATTCTAATCCAAGTGATTGTAGTCTTAATATCTGCAGTACTGTTATACAGTACAGTATGTTATGAGCCACCCATGATTTCTTAATTTGCTTCCAAAGATTTTTTTTTTGTATTTTTACTGTGTCCTTGAGGAAGAGTTATTCAGGCTTCCTGAAGTGCATTCAGAGACTCTCATTCCCAGTCCAGTCCCTGAACTGGACCAGTTTCAGAGGAATGTTTCTGCTGGTTAAGACACAC
>JBBMFX010000011.1:4552864-4576484 GCA_037832545.1 Rhabdalestes septentrionalis
ATTGGTTAGGGATTTTCCACGTATGTTTAGCAGTACAAAACAATAATACTATTCTGCGTATGCTTCGTGTATTTGCTACTGTTTCATTATTAACTCTATTATTATGAAACTATCCTTTAAGAAAATTGCAAATACCTCAAACTCAACATCACCATTGACTACTGAGGAGAATTAATAATACTAATAGCTACTTACATCACCGCTACTGTGTATATTCTAAGTATAAATAAACAGACAGCAATAGTAATCTTGATCGTATAAAGACATTTTGGACAACACCATGCTTCCAGTTTTGTAGGGTAGAACCTTTTCTATTCCAGCATGACTGTGTCCCAGAGCATAAGTCGACCTCCATAAAGACATGGTTGCATGAGTTTGGTGGGAAAGAACTTTACTGGAACACACAGAACCTTGAACCCAACCCCATCCAACACACTAGCAGTGCTGGGATTCAAACACACAACCTTCTGATTGCAGGGGCAACTCCCTGACCATTAGACCGCCAGTGGCCTAAATAAAAGATGGCAGTGTTACATGTGTAATTAATGTGCTGTGTATTTCATATGTCTGTCCACAGGAAAAACGCCGTGGCCGTGGCTACCATGGTGGGAAAAAGAGCGGACGAGGACACAAGGGTGAACGACAACGTGGCAACCGTCCCCGTCTGGGCTTTGAGGGGGGACAGACTCCTTTCTACCTGATTATTCCTAAATATGGCTACAATGAGGGACACAGGTAGGATAACTAACCCTGCTCACTTCATGTAGTTGAGGTGTACTTAAAATATAAAATTTTACTTCACTCACTCTTCCTTCTTTCTTTTCTTTTATTCTTTTCAAGCCTTCGGCATCAGTACCCGCCTCTGACATTGCGGAGATTGCAGTATTTGATAGATGTTGGCCGATTGGACCCATCTCAGCCCATAGACCTCACCCAGCTGGTCAACAGCAGAGGGGTCACCATCCAGCCCCTCAAACGTGACTACGGAGTCCAGCTTGTAGATGAGGTATGTGCAAATGATTATTAATTTGATTGTTGTTTAACAACAGGGCAACAACTTTGGAAAGAACATGAGACACTGTTTCAGCTGGATTAGTTTAGTCAGTGGCAGTCCAGTAATGTGGTGTGTCTTCATTTGCCCCAGTAGTTCCTATAGCCTCAGTTGGAATAGGCCATATGTTCAGATTTTTCCTGATCACCCCCATGATGCTCTGAAATTTCAGCTGCTGGGGCAAAATTTTGACTGAATTTTTTTAGTTAATCTAGTAGGGCTGCACAGTTTTCTGATTGTTATTCATTATCGTGATATTGTTCTCTGCCGTGCTGATATTGCAGAAGGCTACAATATAAAAATGAGCCCCTAACCAGTTGACCAATCTCTGCTCAGATCAAAAATATTGTTTTTGGCCAGTTTTTAATCATTAACGACAGCATTTAAAAGGGCCTGTTTTACCTGAAGTTTGTATGGTTATTAAGGTACAACATTTTATAAAACACACAAATTATAAAATGTAATTTATGATTCATTCTTATATGAAAATTTTGAGGATTTAACAATCTCTGACTATCACTTAAAAGTAATACTACAAGCCTACAGAATTAATTCTTTAGTTATGATATGGGCCCTTTAATATACTGAAAGGCATCACACTCCCAATATGTAGCAGTATAATCACAGTATGAAAGTTTTGTATCTAGTGAAAGTTGGGCAGGAAAAAAGCTTTCAACAAAATATTACAAATCCAGGTTTATTTGAACGTTATAGGATTATTTGAACGTTAATGAAACCTTGATAAATGTTTCCTTGCTCTTTCTGCTTTCTTCTTCTGGGCAGAATGTTTATTTGTCTGTAACTGTAGTCACAGTTTTTGAAATAATGTTAAAAAAAAAAGAATAGCTTAAAAAAAAAATGGAATTCATTGCCAAAACCAAAAACACAGTAAGTCCTGGATTTGGGAAAATAAACAAAATGTTTGTACATCATCAGTGTTGAGAGGTGTTGTGGTCTAATACCATGACTTATTATTTTATTGCTGTAAACGGAAAAGGAAAGCAGATTTTGAGGACAACTCCAGGGTCAGTCGATGCATAAGACTAACCTTTCATTGCAGAATTAGTTCATTGTAGAACTGTCAAAATGGTAAAAAACATTTGACGATTCAGTTTCATGCTGGAAGAATCGTGCAGATTTTGCCAGGTGTAGTACCTCAATACATGAATGAATCCAGCGTAATGTGGCTTTATAAGATGACAGAGCTTCTCAGAAGACAGAAAATACCTGGTAAAACAGGTTGAGGAGTTGAAATTTATGTAGTGAGTCAGAATGTCCAGTGGGTGGCAGCAGTCTGTCATAATTGAATTCAGCCTTCTGGCTGCATTAGCAGTTCTACTTCTGAAGACGATTTATCTAAAGTGTGTGTGTGTTTGCATTGTTTCTCTGTATGTTTACACATGGCTATTTAAGGGAGCAGACATCTTCTGCGCTACTGTGAACCTGGAAGTACAGATTGCATCTGAAGCAGCCATTGCTGCAGTTGAACGCAATGGCGGTGTAATTACAACCAGCTACTACGACCCCCGGAGCTTACGTGAGTCACCAGCCTAAAATCACTGTAGTGTCTATTCAGTATGCACTGCAGACAGCATAACCTCATGGGAACATAGTAAATGACACACATTGCATGTTTTTAAATGTGGAATGCCAAAAAAAAAAAAAAACCTAGCCGTAGTTGACCAGTTAACTGTCATTTTTGTAGTGAAAAGATACAAGGCTGATGAAACAGGTAACTTTCAGTTATCACCTGAACTGCACTAGACATGCCTGTATAGTTTTGCTGCTTATATGATTCAGTGCAAACCTGAAGTAAAACTCAGGCACCAAACATCTTTGCTGATTGATCAGCTATACATAATATATAACTCACTGTAAATCATGTAATTATTCTAAACCACTGTGGTGGTCAGACAGATTAACACATGTGTTTGTGTGTGTGTGTGTATTTAGAGGTCCTCATAAAGCCAGTGCCCTTCTTCATGGGTGGGCAGCCCATTCCAAAGCGAATGTTTCCTGGTGAAGACCTTCTGCCATACTACACAGACGCCAGCAACCGGGGTTACCTTGCAGACCCAGAGAAAATTCAGGCCGCTCGGATAGAACTTGCAAAGAAATACGGCTACACATTGCCGGACATGTCAGCGGAAGCGGTGTGTAAGATGTTAGCAGAGCGGAAGGATCCACGGCAGATCTTTTTTGGTTTGGCACCGGGCTGGGTGGTCAACATGGCTGATAAGAAGATTCTCAAACCTATAGATGAGGACCTGTTACAGTACTACAGTTCATAAAGCCTGGTTGGATCCAAATGTAGAACTGTTTCTTCAAATAATCCTTAAATATGTAAATATGTATAATTGTTTACATTCGTTAGTAATAAAATCATCTTGCTTAATGCTTGGCCAGGCTATAATGGTTTAACTTTCCTTTTTTGTAAGTTTATATGATTTCCACCAGGGATGTCCCGATCAGGTTTTTTTTGCCCTTGAGTCCCAGTCCGAGTCTTTTGATTTTGAGTATCTGCCGTTACCGAGTCCCAAACCGATACTATATACTATACTAAGGCGAATGGCAGGTCACTCATTGCGATCATTTGTGCTATTTTGGCTGTGATGTCCTGCGCCTTCATGCTGTCACGAGACATTTTTCTCTCCTCTTCAAACTCTCCTGCAGTGTGAGCTGACTTGTTTTCGACTGGGTTGCCTGGGTAAACATATATATACACATGTATACCCGAGTCCTGATTGGGAGGTAATGTCCAATTCCGATTGAGTCTGAAACCACATTGTCAGGCCCGATTTCCGATCTCGTGATCAGATCTGGACATCCCTAATTTCCACTCTACAGGGTGGGCCATGGAGAAGTAATACAATATGGCTGCCACACTGAATTAAAACTTGGAATGCGGTTATGGACTACGGCATCATCTACGCTTAACGCTGCAGCCGGATAACGCTGACTTATGCCTAAAACACTATTGCCGGAGGTGGGAGACTGCATATGCCTAAAGTGACCTGAGTGGCTGAATGTCTTGTTCCCTCTCTAGGCTATATGGACAGAAGTATGTGGATACCTGAATGACTTTCTCCACAGCATTAACATAACCTTTTGGTGGAACCAGGGGGCCTAGTCCAAACCCTGAAAGACAAAATCAGGCCTTTGCTTTTCCTCTGCCAAACTTCACTGTTGCCTGTGTCAATTCTGGTGGGTGATGTTCTGCTGGCATCTGCCAACCAGGTTTTCCTTCAGGACTACTGGATAGGGAAGTATGATTCAGTACTCAAGTGAATGTTTCCAGTGTGGTTTCTTGGTCTAGGAAACCCTTTCCCTGCAAATTGCAAACACAGAACCACAGAGAAGGGCAGTTTGTGTGGTTTCCTGCTTCATGGTGAGGCTGACGTTGGTCCCAAACATCTCTATTTCCTGATGAAAGAACTTAAATCTAATTTAAAATTTATAAACTTGTGGCAAAGGTGGCATCTTTGACAGTGCCACTGAGCTTTTCAGGAGCAAGAAGTATGTGTAGTCTCTTTTTTTAAAAACTGTCCAATGCCTTTTTATAAAAACTTTTTAAAAGGCTAATAATAAAATGTCAGACAATACCATTGCTTTCTTCCACAACAAGGTGTTAATTTTTGCCTATTGTTATTGGTCCAGATATTCCATGTATTTACTACAACCACTTGCTGCTTTTCCTAACGTGGCTCACGGAGCGGTGGTGGTGGAAGAAATGTAGAGCGGAGCAGGTGAGCGGGAAACAGGAAAAATAAGCCTTCAGGGCCTAAAAACAGGAACCAGCTGCATTAGTGCGGGTCAGTGTTGTGTTTGTATGTACAACACAGCGAGTGGCTGTGAGCTTAGTAGCCCATTACTCATATACAGCTGTATCCGGGCCCTACAATCCACCGGACCAGCAGCTCTTCACTAAAGCCACCGAATGAAGCCCAGGCAAGACGGCTCACGGACACAAACATTCGGTGTCCAAGGGACTGTCCCATCACATCAAAAGCATTTTTACAGCCACATTTCCTGAATATTTTCGTAAGGACCATCATAAGTGCCTCCTCTAGCGTAGCATCCTAACCTGCTGGAAAGATTCTTCAAATTCGT
This sequence comes from Rhabdalestes septentrionalis, assembly GCA_037832545.1. Lineage (NCBI taxonomy): Eukaryota > Metazoa > Chordata > Actinopteri > Characiformes > Alestidae > Rhabdalestes > Rhabdalestes septentrionalis. The sequence continues at coordinate 4,558,026 of JBBMFX010000011.1, forward strand.
TTTGAGCTCCACCGTAGTATGGGTAACCTCCAAATGAAACAAATGACACTGAAATTAGGAATCATCAGTCAAACACATCTTACTACAAAAAACTTTATCTGTCAAATTTCAGAGAAAGCTAAAATGGAGCTAAAATGGATCTAGATACAACAAGAATTCTTTTCAGCTGACTGTGTGCATGCCTATATTGATCAAAATGAATAGTCAAGTTAAATTTTATATTTTTACAGTTTTAATCAAATGTAGTCAAGCAGCCAAGACCTGTTTGGTTCTAAGATTTGCTTCTTTAAATTAGTTGGAGCTACACACCACAGTCAATCAGGACAAGAAGTCAAAACCCACCCAAATCTTTTCTGTAAATACACACCCTAAACTTTTCTCAACCTGCTCAAACAGCATCCAGCTGTTCGTTAGTGTGGTTGATGTGGTTTATGAAACAGTATGACTTTAACAATGAACAAAATTTCATCACTACAGTAGGAGTGGTGCTGACAACGGAGTAGTGAGAAAGACTGATCTTGGATCACATTTGTCTGCACTATTGATGGACATTGTCAGAAAAAGTGATTCTAGATCCATACAGTGATTCGTTAAAGAGACCCTCTTGTCTAAAATAGGTGAGACACACTATTAAATGTGTTCTATACTACAGAGCTATCTGCAATTTAGGAGGAGTTTTTGGGGCTGTTTTTACAGAATTGGTTTCTGTCATATTTGAGTCGTTATTCTCAGAGCTTCAGTTTTAGATTAAGAAGAAAATTCTGAGCTCTAAGTGGGTTAGCTGATTGACAGATGTGAACGACTTGAGCACTGATGTACGTTGCTGCGGATAAGAGTGTCAGCTAAATGTCATGAATGAAAAAATAAATAAAAATAAAATCTGGGTTGAGGGGGAAACTGTAATTTTGTTGTTTTATGCGATAAAGTTAAAGTTCTCTGATTCTGATTTTGCTGAATTATATCTAAAATATAGACTAAGGCTTCAGTAAAGAACATATTAAGCAGACCTGGGCTATACAGGCCCATTAGTTTACATATTTCAGACAGTTATGCAGGGGTGCATTAGTCTTTCTTTTTGAGGTGTTTTATTGTATTCGTGAGGTCACTACAATCTATAATTAGCTCATGCTTACAGATATTGTCCTGAGGGACTCGCCTTCAGTCTCTCTGCTGTGAGTCTTTTATCGAAGGAAGCACATGTTTGTGTTGTTGATGTGTGTGTGTGAACAAGGCAAAAATGTATTGCCCGCTTTGTGTAAACCAACTAATAATTCTCTCTCTCTCTCTCTTGCTCTCTCGCTCTCTCTCTCTCTCTCTCTCTCCCTGCCCGACCTCACTCTCTCTCTCTCTCTCTCTCTCTCTCTTGCTTTCTCTCTCTCTCTCTTGCTTTCTCTCTCTCTCTCTCTCTCTCGCCCTCTTGCCCTCTCGCCCACACTTTCTGCCCTTGAACAGGATGCATTTGCCTCAAATTATTTCTTCACTACTGCAGTAGCAGTGTTTGTTTTTTTTGGTTACTGAATCTATTCTTTCAAACTTTTATACCCTTATGGTCGAGTTGCTGACAGGGATTTGACATGGAGTTTTTGAGATCTGAGCGTATCTCTGAGAACATTTCTGTTTGATTTGGGTGTTTTTTTCACATGTCCTTTTGTATACTGACGGAACCCATACATTTCTGAACTTTATTTGGATTTTTCGGTCTGAAAAGCCCTAAAATGTTTCTGTTATGCTTGGTACTTTCGAGGCTGTGAGGGGCAGAAAAGGCAGGAAAAGCAGCCCAAGCCCTTTCAGCCCAGTGTAATTGTGTAAATACAGCAGAATCTCAGGAAAGCGACTCACAGTCAGTGTTTATGAGTGAACACCACAGCTTATCTACAAAGGAGCAGAGAGGCAGCATGAGGGCGCTGAGATTGGAGCGTCCAGAATATGGACCAACACTCCATGCTTATGTGTGCGCATAGAGTAAAAGTTCATCTGAGCTCCCTTTTTCAGTCCTTACTTTCAGCTGTATGTCTAAAATAAAAGCTTTTATTTGAGGCCAAGTTAGTAGTTGACTGTGTTTTGACTTGATCAACATCAGGTCAGAAGTGTTAGCAGCAGAGATATCAGGAAAAACATAAATGTAAATAATTAGAAAAACTGTTCAATACAATGACCCTAAATGACTGTAGATGGACATACGTACAGTAAATTTGTAGTTGCAAAATGTTTCATACCTCACCGTATACTGTATATTATTTACAGTACATCACTGTTTTTGCCAGGCTATTTACTTTGCCTTTACTTACACAATCAAGTTTTTTACTTTTACTTATTTGTGTTGATTTTTTTTATGATTTTACACAAATAGAAAATTGCAAGTTCCATTAACGACATTGAGAGCTTGATAATTTGATAAATTCTCTTCTGAAGTGTTACTGGAGATATGTTTTTTTTGCAAGCTGTATTAAAGACAAATCACATTTAACAGACTATCTACTGTAGGTTTAAACTGGAAAACACTTGGAAAAATAGCTACTCTTGAGAGTAAACTTTCTAAAGGATATCTCAGATTGTGCTATAAAAATTAGAGTAATTGACAGATTCCTGAGACATTGTCATTGAAAATTTGATAAATCACTCTGGGCTGATAATACAGTTATATTATGTTCATTTTAGTGTATTTACATTGAACCTCTTGAAACTGCAGTGTAAGTTGACGGGTTGCTTAGACTGCAAATTCGTTTAGGCCGCAGTACATCAGACAGAGAAACTCGGCTTAATGTGACAACAGTGTCTGATGGAGAGGAATTTTATCTGCGGTTCTGATCTCCTGTCTGAGTGGGCCATCATTAGCTCTACTGATGTAGCCTAATTAAATCTCAAAAGCCAGACCCAAAATAATGCCAGACAAAGGTGAATAGCAGGCTGTGTAAAATCTTTAGCTTTAAGTCTCCTTATTTGCGTGAGACATCCATGCCACCCACTTATTAACAGTGTAACATAATTAATTAACAGACCAAAAAACAAACTTCAAAGTCTGTAAATCTGACTCTGTGTAGGCATGAAGACGATCTGTCTTCAAAATGGCTTCAAATATCATGATATTGCTCACTTGATGCTGGAGCTTTACCCCAGCCTTTGCTTATATCGCGCCAGTGTGTGTGTGTGTGTGTGAGAGTTCTATTTTTTCATTTTATTTTACCCTGCACCTTGTGGGAACCGAACATCAGGAAAACAAAAAAACATTTTACATTTTTTCAACATTTAGCTAAAAAAAAGGATAAACATACTAACCATCATACATGCATTTAGGAAGATATACAATTGTAACTTTTAAGAAGAGAGAACAGATATTTCTAAATTTTAATGTAATAAGATTTTATTGTTAGTAATTCTGGACCATTTCTTCTAGTCTGTTCATCAGGAAATTTTAATATAATATAAATAACAACAACAGTTTTCAAACTGTGATGACATTCAGGGAGTGAGCAACAATAATATACAGTTATGCAATTAAGCCCCCATATGGATAATTCTATTGTGTAAGTGTACTTTGATGGCTCTTTGTATGCATGTGTGTTAGTATCGGAGCTGAATACAGTGCAGTAGCCTGCTGGGGCATACAGTAGTTGATCACATGTGGTTGAGAGGTGAACAATAGATTGAGGAGGGCCACGGACTGATTATGTGGCCTTATCAGACACTCTAAGCGGAATACAATTAAGCATTAGCACTGAATGCTGTATAAATCATCACAGACACACACACACAATCTTCAAAGGTCTGTACGCCTCAAGAGTGGACTGGACCAAGGCAAAGGGGTCAGCAGGAGTCAGCAGGGGTCCTGCTGAAGGGGCCAGCAGGACGTCTCCCACAAGTTTGAATGAGGAAGGGCTTTTTATACTGAGTCAGACATTTATTATTCAGACAATGAGGGAGTTTCCCATTCTATACCTTACATACTGTCAGTGAGTCCGGATTTCCCTTCCTCGCCCATCTAAATACATACCTTCCATATTAAATTTCATATATAAATGATTAGTGCAGCCCCTGGGCTGTCAGAGCTTCATGACTAACAAGGGATAGAAGCCTGTAGTGACAGTGTGCATGGTGGAGAATAATCATTCTATTAATTATGGTATTTAATGTAAGTGCATTGTGTGAAACCAGTGCCAGTCAAGAACTCAGTCCAACGCATTATGTTATAAATCACTCCTTCCAGCTCTTGTTTCATTTGCAAATAGTGTCTTTATTGTTCATACAGACATCATTTTTCTGTATTCAAATTCATTCTAAACATTGTGAGAGTGCTGAATTCTTTTCAGTCTTACTTTATTGAAAATATTGTGACTGTTTCAATCCACTGAACTGAACCATGAGTTTTCGGTCATTACACACTTAAGACTAAATGCTGAATAATAAGAATAATAGAGCATAACTGAATCACTTGTTATTTTGACAGCTATTAGCCCCATACAAAGTAAAGCATATTTAAGATGTTTCTTTTCAGGTTTCAGGTATCTTTTTGTTTTCTCCATATATTTTCATTACACAAATTTCCTGACCATATTAAACCTGAAGAAATAAGTTTCCTGATTTTGAAGCATTTTCACAAAAAGCAAAAAATGTTTAAAACTGAAAGGGTAAAAACATTTATTTTTGGGTACAAAGATTAAGTTTTAGATGTAGAAAATGATTTATGTATATATAATCATGTCATGTCCTGACATTGTATAAAAAACAAATGTGTGTGTGTGTGTGTGTGTGTGTGTGTGTGTATTATCTACTTTAAGATGTAGGGTGTCGTTGTGTTTCACTAATGAGGGCTCTGCAAGCAAGGTGCCCCGGGGGTCTTGTAATCCTGTGGGTGCGTGCGGGATTGTGTGTGTGAGTGTTTGTGTGTGCGTCTTATAGGCCAGACTTCTGTTTGAGGAGGGGGTGTGGGGGCAATACACTCACACTGTGTTCATACTCACCTGCTTATCTGCTGGAATGGGAAAGAGAGAAGGAGAGAGAGAGAGGACGAATTGAATAGTGTCTGTTTACCCATTTGATTCTGCCACAATGCACCACAGATACAAACACAATGCCCATTTAATGCAGCACTGTGTGGAGATGCTGTAATATCTCTCTTTCTCTCTCTCTCACACACACACTTACACTGCATGTGATAAAGTCCTGTATGGAAATAAGGCGTTAACTTCTCTTGCTTTTTCTCTCTTTCTTTCTCAGAATTAAGCACGTGGCTACATATAAAATGTACCTGAGTGTGTCATTTATAAAAGACCAGCGTGTCTAACCAAGAATTCATAATACACAAATAAAATCTACATACACACAAAATAACACAAACTGCTTGCAGTACAAAATCTCCCTCTACTGAATTCTCATCACTTTGACAGCTGTTATTATACCCACCCACACACACACACACACACACACACACACACACACACACACAAACACACATAGAAAACATCCTGACACAAAACATTTGCTTGTAAATCAACTCAGAATATTCAATTCAGTTAAGTATAGTTGTTCCAATTCAGTTCAATTTCAGCTCATTTCAGTCCAAGCCCATTACTGGGTGTTCAGGCAAATGCAGTTCAGTCAGAGAACACTAGGTATTCGCTTCAGAATATCCAATGGATAGAATATCCGTCCATCTCTGTGAGACCCAGTACTTCCACACAGTATATCCCAGGAAGAGTGACCTGTTCAGGGGGAACGAGTGTGAGGCTCTCCACAGCTCCTCACTGACAGCAGTCGCGCTCTGGTCTGATGCTGTTCCACTCAGTCTCATATATGTCCGCCGTCCAATACAATGGAACATTGTGTTCAAGACAATCCCCATTCAGACAGCACAGAGCCCACACACAATCTAGCTGTGGATTACCACATTCCCACTGATCCGAGCCAAGAGTCAGCATGTGCACACACACACACACACACACACACACACACACACATATATATATATATAGGCTACACCTACACAAATACACAGGTACATAAATGTATAAGGAGCCATGAAGTGGCATTCACATTTTAAGGTAATAAAACGTACAGTGGTATGCAAAGATTTGGGTGCCCCTGGAATATATGTGCCCCTGTTGTATGCTCCTCAATAAAGTAGATATTAATGCACATTTGCTGTATATTTGCTGCATTTCATGAATTTGAAAATATAAAATACATTTTATATTTTGTCCATTGTGAAATACATACTGAAAGAATACAGAAACAATACAGAGCAGATGTCACAATTATAGTGTATTATTTGAAAAGTCATTTGGATGGGGTTGTTCAAACTTACTTTATTTTACAGCATTAGGTCAGGATGGAGTTGTTTTGTTATTATTGATTGTGTTTCAGTTTAGAATTCAAGGAATCAAATGAGGAAATGATGAGAAATTATGCAGTATGAAAAATGTTAGATATTTCTGACTGAACTACCAAGAATTCCAGAGCTCTCAGAAAGCACGCTGGCAGAATAGACCTGTACTACGCCTTTAATAAAGATGTAAAGCTAATAAAGATGTTGTCTAATGCCACTGAAAAACGGGTTTTGGAAGAACTGGGAGGATTCTGCCATAGAGGATAGTTTAAATGATAATAATAGTTTAAATATCTTCAGCTTTGTATCTGCTTAAAAACCAAACAGGAATATTTGGTCCTATAATGTTCTGTATGTTAGTGTTTGCAGCAAAATTTTATTTTATTACTCTGAATATTTCTAAATTAACTATTAATTCAATCAAATGTGGTTGTTAGAAATGCTAGCTATGCTTCTCCAGGAGTAGTTTACCTATATGAACTTAAGAAATGTTGGTCACATTTCTGACTTTATTTTGAAAAGCTTTAAAAAATGAGTTGGAATCTGCATGATATCCTGAACTGTGTAAAATGTTACACAAATGATTTGTAAATTATGGGTGTGTGTACCTGTGAGCATGTGCTGATGTGAATAAGATTGTATATAAAAATAAAATATGTTTTTAAAAAATCACACAGATAGACTCATTTGTCATAAAAGAACCACATTCTACAAGGTTTAGACTGTACTAAAGCTTGCATACTCAGATCAGTTCCAGTCAAATATTCAAATGCATGACAGAATTTTAATCACTCGCAATTTGAGCTTAATTGAACATTTAAACTTCAAATTAAGATCAACACACGTGCTCAGTCGAACTCAGATCACCCAGTGAATTTTAAAATAACCTTTTTTACATCAAGAATTCCAGTGACTGTTGGTTGTATGGGGCTGTGACTCTCATTTTAGTGAACAGACGCTGAAACGGCGCTGATGGTGCGGATCTTCGACCGAAACCGCGCTAAAGTGCGTTATTGTTTCCCCGCTGTGTGCGCGCGCTAATGATCCGCATGCCGTTAGCGCCGTTAGTGGCGCGCGACTCATGTGGATTCCGCGCGTTCAGAAAAGAAAGGAGAGAAAAGCGCGAGTGAGTAGAAAAGGAGGCCATCATCAATCATTTATTAGTGCAAACCCGCATTACGAGCATTAGTGGGATGTGTATTGGTGCGTTGTCATTCCACCTCTTTCGTATGCAAACGCCTCCATCATAAGAAGAGAAGAAGAGTGTGTATTCTCGTCATGTCAGCGCGAGGAAGCTAATATTTTTTTGGTTCTTGTTGATTTGCTACCTCGATCCGACAGCAGGACCAAAACTGAAATGTTTCACCTCCAATAACAAAAACTGAACTCTCTCTCTCTCTCTCTCTCTCTCTCTCTAAGGCATTTTATGCTAGTATGACTGATCTGAAACACTCGTGTCTGTCGTGCTGTTGATTATCAGCCTGGTTTTGGTGGAGTGTGATTAAGGCTCTCGTGTCTTTGATCAGCTCAGTCTCGGTTTTAATGTCGTTATGGCGCTTCTTCTTCTCATCATAACCTCCATCCCTGCTCGTCCAAGATCAAATTAGTCTCCAGTTTAACAAAAGCTCGGTCATCAATGATGAACCAATTCGATTACCTGCAGTATCATTAGACTGTCTAACATGCGTTATTCCCAGATTGTATCGATTAACGAACACTCGTCTCTGCTTTGTATGCGCGCACTGGCGCGTGTGTGTGTGTGTGTTGGGGGCAGGTTTCGCTGGTCCGGCGCGCAGACAGACCTACAGATAAAATCTCGATCACTCAGACTGAGCTGTGTTTGATCGAGGTGTCAGGAGTGCTGCATGAGCGCGGGCTCTCACACACCTGCAACAGGTGCATTACACACACTGCCCTGCGCCTAGCCTGAGAGTGTGTGTGACTGAATGTGTGTGTGTGTGTGTGTGTGTGTGTGTGTGAAAGAGAGTGTGTGTGACAGACGCTGCTACACTTTAGCAATTTTCAGTGAGAACAAAACCTGAACAGAGCTCCACTTCCTTCCGCACACACACACACCGAACACTGCCTGAGTCTGAGACTTAGCTAACCCTCTCTCTCTATCTCCCTCTGTCATACATACACACTCACCAACTCTGTACCTTCGTGTGGCTTTCAGCCGAAAAATAAGATACGTCACTTAAAGTAATCTCCCAGGAGACAGACACGAACTGTTGCTTAATTTTTCTGGCTAACTGCACCGTTGAGCAAATAAGTCGGACTGCGTCCCTCTTAAATCAATTTGTACCCTAGTACAACCAGTAGCCAGGAAATAAAGAATGCCCCATAAAGAATGCAATATTAATATCTAGAACTCGAGATTCAGATTGAAACTAAAATCTTTAGGATGTCATCGAGACAAAACGGCGGAAAATTTATGGGAGAAAGAAAAAGTATTTGAATGGAATTTAAGGCAAATTTTGAACCATTTCTATTGGTCCATTTGTCGTGTATTTTTAGATAGATAGATATATATATATATATATAGATATATAGATAGATAGATAGGTGGATGGATATATGGATGGAGAGATGGATAGAAACGTACAAATGGATAGTATGTGTGTAGATAGATAGATTAACAAGGAGAGGAGCTGACCAGTAATCAAAAATTGAAAACCAGATACAGAAGAGATTTAGAAAAAAAGCATGAAACACACAGAAATTCCAGACTTCAACGAGCAGTGGGAAAAAATGCCCTAGAGGATGTCCTAGTCAGGACAGGTCAATTCAGATCACATTTCCAGGACGTTTTTACTCAGGAATTGTACAATCTTCGCCAGTTGTTTCCGACCAACTACAAATATCATAACTGGCAGGCTTTAGTCTTTACTGATTTACTTTAATTGTAGTTTTGATGTTGATGTTTGATGTTGATGTTTTTTTATTTCATTCGTCGGGAGTTCGGTGTCGACGAAAGATGGCCAACGAGCTAAACGTTTCTGGAACCTAATGACATATTTTGTCAGATTTGATACCGAAGGCGTTTTACTTGATATTAATTGATGTTTTAAACTCAGTTCTATTCCAGTCGAGTGAACTTTATTCATGAAACTCGACTTTGACATTGACGCTACACGAGTGTTTGTCTCGAGCTGTGGCTCCTCGCACCTTTAATCCACTCCTCCGCGCGCTCATTGGCCCGCGTGCTGCTTAAAGAGCCCGGCATGGCCGCAGGTCCTCAGAGCCTCACCCTCCCTCCGTCAGACAGTGGTGATGATGTTGCCCAGTATGGAGATGGTGCAGCTGGAGCAGGGCTGTAAGCAGGCCGAGCTGGAGCAGTTCCCCCCGAGCCCCCAGTCAGGAGAGTCTGAGCTCAGCTGCTCGAGCCCGGAGGGAAAAGCCCCCAGAGTGAGGAGACCCCTGAATGCCTTTATCATCTGGACCAAAGAGGAGCGCAGGAGACTGGCCCAGCTCAACCCTGAACTGGAGAACACTGACCTCAGCAAGATACTGGGTAAGCACAGTAATACACACACACACACACACACACACACACACACACACACACACACACACACACACACACACACACACACACACACTCCAGTATCATCTCCAGTGCCCAATTAACAATCAGTAATATCATTAAACATAGCCATATCTCTTGTATGAGAGGATCAGTGCCAAGAAAGTTTGCTTTGATCCTTTGCTAATCAAAAAGTAATGCAAATCTGATCTTGCTCTTTTTCTTGTTCTGTGCAGGTAAAACATGGAAGGCCATGTCTCTGGCTGAGAAAAGGCCTTATATGCAGGAGGCAGAGAGGCTGAGGGTTCAGCACACCATCGATCATCCTAACTACAAATACCGTCCTCGCAGACGCAAGAGCAACAGACGCAATGCCAAAACCCCGCCGAATGACACCAGCACATCCCCTAACATCCAGCTAAGCTACATGCTCCAAAACCAGGCCCTCCACTACCCCCACACATGCACACACACACAGGACCCATATGGGTACCCACACATTCTTGCTTTTCCCAGTCATCCCACTGCAGCTCCGAATGGAGTAACGTTTCCAAACAGGGGCGCGCCTTTCTCAGACGGAGCCTTCCGAAACGCCTCTGTGCCGTACCCACAGCAGGCCATGTACTCAGCAGAGCCTCAGCTGTACTACAGCGCCCAGCATGCAGCGCAGCATAGGGCAGAGCACTGGGACTGGCGAGGTACGGAAGCGTGTGGCTGTGTGCTGTGCACAGGCGGACCTTCGCTAGAGTTTTACCTGGAGCAGGTTCAAGCGGACATGTTGGACCAACTGGACCGCAGTGAATTCGACCAGTACCTCAATCCAGTATTACCTAAAGACCAACAGTGACCACATATATCACAACACTTGTGGCACCCTAAAAGGGTTACATCAGCTCAACAGACTCACCACAGGACTCACCAACTGTTCAGTGTAAATGTTCCGGCCACCAAGTTTACTTTTTCTACTAAAAGATTTAATTTTTTTACATGACTGTGAATATGTTTATATAAAAATGTGTACCTATTTATGATGTTACAGACCAAAGACTAAATGACATTATCAATGGACATTTTTTTACTGTTAATATTTGAATTTTATTTGTTTTAGGGATGGTGAGATCTGAGCTGATCTGTATGACTCATTTCCTATGGAGAATGTTCAATTCATGTTCAGCTGCTATAAATAAAATGTGTTTAAAATATAACGCTGTGTTGTTCATTTCTGAATAGACGTCATTTGTGATGGAATGGTTCAAGGTTCAATTGAGGTCACACGATGAAGGTCTATTGCTGTTCTTTCATTGTTTTACATTTACACCCGTTTGTTTGAATGGTTGATCAAATCAGGGCCTTGATGATGTCATGGTTTAGGGAGACCTAACTGGTCGAAATGCATCTTGTGATGACACTTACTAAAGAATGACCAGGTTTAGGTAGAGAAAGAGATTATCACACTACATATTAAATATTTATGACAAATATTAAACCACACTTTATTCAAAAAACATAATTTCTGCTGCACGTTTTCACACAAACATTGAGGAATTGCTGATGTAAAATAGTGAAATTGTACATAGAGTTTTTTATAGATGCAATGTTTTTATTGTTTGTTTTTGTAGATTAGATATTTGTTAATTTACACGTCAATATGTTTCACTATTCCAACAAGAATAATGTGCTCATTTTCTAAAAACGTGCAATTTTTAAAAAGCTAAATGCTCCCAAACTCTTGACTGACAGTATTTATGACCATAGTTACTGCAATTATTCAAGGAAAATAAAATGACTAAAGTAATATTTGTTTTAATTAGTAGGTCAGTATAGTCTCCGAAATGCTAGGGTAGAGCCAGAGTTGTCAATGCTACCAAAGCCCCTCACTATGAGAATCCCCAAACCACACCCACTAAAGACAGATAACAAATCACAACCAGGAATTACACACTCCAGTAACCCCTATCCAAAATTCTAAATTTATAAAAATATCAGAACTGATGTGTCCTCCAAAAAGGACACAGAATTATCTGTATGAAATCAAACAACACATTGCACTGTAGAACAGTGTCGGCATGTCCCCCCTTCACACTCTAGTGTCGCTCATATGAATACAGTTCATGGTCAATAATTCCCCCCCATAGACAGTTAGATGGCAGCCTGGTAGATCCGCTGTGTCGCCGGCCCTGCTGTAGAATCTAAGGGTGTAAAGTGGTCCTTCAGGACAGGAGTTCGACAGCCCTGATCTAAAGTATAGGGTTATAAAAAACAACAATGAGGAAGGCATGTTATAGTTTTTCTAAATCTGAAAACATGAAGCTGCTTAGTGCTTCTTGTATCAGCAATATTTTGTCACTGCTTCTGTAGTGGAAGTATTTCTCAATCAACTCAAACTGTTGACTGAAACGTATGCATCATATCTTTTTTGCACATTTTCATTTATGTAAACTATCTCTGCTATCTGCGGAATTTCAGGCATTCGGAACTTGATATGTAAAATATGTGACGAGCACAAGGCAACTTTCCACAATAAAACAAAACAGATACATTCCATTTCTTAACTGCTAAATCTCTGGAATGTGCAAAATCAATATCTAGAGGGCGTCTGTTTACAACAAGACTCTCAAAAATTACTCAATATTTGCCTCACTATTACCTGATATTCTCTTCTGCTTAGGGCTAAAAATTAAAGACCTCTCATTGTAACCCAAACAGAAGTAAATATTATATCTTGCTGGATGACATTCAGTGGGCTTACGCTAATTTTGTAGCTGTGTGAGATCAGGTTTGAGTCTTAACTCTTTGGGGGGAATTCCAGCACGGTTGAAAAAGATGTTGGTGGAGACCAAAATGGAAGCTGAAACATTCAGGATACGCTGGACGGGTTTTTGAGGACATTGCAAAACAAACAGAAAAAGAAATTGTGGGAGTGAATCTGGACCAGCACCAGCAAGGCGTTAATGATAGTGTGGATTGATAGATTTACAAAGTCATAACATGAGCAAGTATGATCACTTGATACATACTTACCATATCTTTTTTCTTATAAATCGTAACACTTTAAGAGAACCTTAAGGTACTTAAATGTAACATCACAGCACAACATCCCTGGATTCGGAAGTAAATGACTTAGGCTTACTTGATCAAGGGCTGATTTTCTTTCACTAATGGGACATTATCAGGCAGAGTTAATAAGTGATATACCTACGAAGAGATTTGTTGGCTTCAGGAGTGTGACCATCCACAGTTCAGTGTTTACTGAACCTCTCTACATTGATCGTCTTCCTTTTTGTGTCAAGTCTTTGATCTCTCACTGGTATTTTTATACCCTGGGAGCCCAGAAGCTTAAGGGTGAAGGCAAGTGTATATGTATGTGTGTGCATGTGTGCGTGTGTGTCTGTGTGTGTGTGAGAGAGAGAGGGGGGGGGATCCTCTTCATTTCCATATAATGGAAAAGATAGGGATTCTGTGTTAAGCCACAAATAAAATTCTAGCTTTATGTAGTGCTGCATTCCATTATCTCTCATAGTTACCGTGCTACATAATTATGAGCGTGTGTGCGCTAATATGTATGTGTGATTTTACACTGAATATATGACTTGAGGAGCTCTCACATGCACACATTTTCCAGAACATTTTGAGAGCCTTCTGTGAATGACCATGGTAGATCAAATCTCTTTTTTCCTTTTTACCCCCAGATTGATTCTTTGCTTTGCAATATTTGTTATAAGAGAAGTTCATTTAGATGTGCATACATGGCGCAGCTGCATTTGGAGTAATCTTTTGCAACTCACTAAATCTTCCTCATGGGTAAAGAATACAAGTCAAGGAAAAGAGAGTGGTAATTAGAAGACAAGATTATGTTAAGAACACTTTTAAATGGCCACACACAATCACCACCAGATGATGGTGCATTCTGTCTGTGTGTATCCTTTACATGACAGGACATTGTCATTAACATAATTTTATCATTTTATGTTACATATATATTGTAACACTTTTTTGGCTCAGCATACATTCATTTGTTACTTGCTTGATTTGTTAAACAGCGAATGAAAAGAGAAATAATGTATTGGTAGGTGTGCCAAAAGCGTTGAATTTTACTACATATCTGTCTGACAAAACCCCGCACTTTAATGTTGCTCCAACTCCATGACTCAGATCCGCGGGGCAGTCAAAAGCATGTTCTTCTGTTACTTGCTGTTCCATCAGCCACCATGTGAGGGAGCTATCAAGTTTCATTCAAGTGACTGAATACTAGTCTGTCAAAAAGAAGAGGATAAAAAACAGAAAGTCTCAGGAAAACACCGCAGGACAAGTGAAAAACCGCAGGGCTGTGGGAAAGAAAGCAATATTTATCAGTTGTTAGTTAAAATTCTAGGACAGCCCTAAGCTGAGGAATAAGTACACTGACAAACCTATAAGAAAGAATGGATAGTGGATTAGCTTCAGTCTCTAAAAGTGTGAGCAAGACAACTAAAGGTAAATGAGATAATATTCACCTGCTACTTCAAAGTTGAACACATGTTTAAAAGTAAACAAAAAAACCCCCAGCAGGTTCGGGCATCGGGTGCTTGGAACCTTAATTATTGTTTACATAGAAATAATTTGCAAAGTTCATTATTATTATTATGTGAGGCAGGTACTATTTAAATACATACATAGTAGCATATGGATATAAATTTACCCAGCATAACCACACACAGTCTCATGAATATGTCTTCATTTGTGACTGTTTGGCCTACATTGTGTGTCCAACAGAGCATACAAAGCTGTGAAAAAATTAATTTTGGAGAAAGGGCTTCCACAGGCATTATTTATTAGGAATGTGTGTGTGGGAGTGTGTGTGGGAAATTATGAGGCAGCTCAGGTAGATAGAGTCATTTACCTCTCCTGCTAGAGATTAACAAAAAATCCAGATTAAACTCTCAAAATAGAGAAATCCATTTTAGAAGGATGGCATGATAAATAAATAAAAAGATACACACACAAGCCAAAACTCTTGAAGGTGTGTGTGTCTGTGTTCAAGGGGGGGGATGGATCATAAGTCAGGCATTTCCAAAGAGCATTTTTATCTGAATAAATATACATCCCACATGTATCCATATAACAGTTCAGCTGTAACAATTAATTTATAGTAAATTATTTATAAGGTTGTGAATTTGTCACATTCAGTCACTGTTTTGCAGCTAAATTCAGATTAAAAAACAGAAATTGAGCTTCTTTAATGTCTTATAGATCAAATATCTAATATCTATGTTTTGTTCATTAATGGATGTTGAATGAAAATAAATAATTAAAAAGCAATTATAACACATGAAGAGAAAATAAAAGAATGACCAGTTGTTTGCCAAATCTACATGAGTCTAATCTGCTAAACCTCCTGGTAACTTTCATTTTTTGTTCAGTTAGCATCAGAGGCATCATGGGAGCCACAGTTTTAAGGGGCATCAGTTCACATAAAAGACTATAACCACAATGAAAATTGAGAACATAGACGATAAAGCCACAGATTAAAGGAATCTGCAAACATGGT
Source organism: Rhabdalestes septentrionalis (assembly GCA_037832545.1). NCBI lineage: Eukaryota > Metazoa > Chordata > Actinopteri > Characiformes > Alestidae > Rhabdalestes > Rhabdalestes septentrionalis. The sequence continues at coordinate 4,573,401 of JBBMFX010000011.1, forward strand.
AACAGCTGTGTTTTCAAACACAATGCATAGATGCACAGATGAAACTGTGTAAAGGCTACACATAGCTCCATCGCCAATAAAAGCTCAGACTGATCCGAAGTAACCTGCCTCACAAAATGCTCAGCCTCTTTGAAAGATCCATCATGACCACTAGCATAAGTACATATGACCTGTAACTAGGTGTACACACACTGAGATTACAGGGGGGCAATAACAGCTAAGTGTAGAATGTTCACGCCCACCTTAATATCTTTCTGAAAGACTCCAAAAGAAATCCCAAGTTCACTTCTTGGCTCTTCTCTGCCTCGAACTTCAGTGCCCATTAGATCAGCCAGATTTTAATTGTTTACACTGCCTGATTATCATTATCATCATTACCATCATTATCATCATCATCATCATCATCCCTTGATTTTTCATATGTAAGAGTGAACAAGCCTTTCAAACGAACTATCACTATAAGTGTCACCTAAGAAAACCTAACTCTTGCACTATAAACCCACAGACTGAGCACAGCACTGGGCTTTTTCCCCCTCTGCACTCTGAACTGGAGATATCAAAAGTAATTAAGTGTTTTGCTAAATAAAACCTGTGATATTTGTCTAAATGCCATAATATTCACACAGCACTCATTTACAACATCTAGCTAGCAAACCAGAAGGCTAAACAACCAAAACAACTAGCAAAGCAAATTATGCCTATATTTTGCAAATGCAATTAAGTGTGTATGAATAATGGCATTACATTGTTTACATGTTTGAAAAATGTACTGATCTACTAACCACTAGAGCAACACGCCACAGGCTCTATCTCCTTCAGCATTAGCGAGCAACAGAGTGCTGCATCTGTGTGTACCTGCCTCTTTTGAAAGAAACCAATAGTATAAAAAAGATGTTTTTTTACTTTTTGGGTGCTCTATGACATAATTAGTAAAATGTATTTGATTATAAAAATATAATTGAATAAAATGAAACGTAATTTATTAAAAGTGCATCAAAAAAGTGATGTGCTCTTACAGTTTGAATGGTCATGTTGCCCTGTCCACATTATACCTGACTCACAGCACCAAGGCATTTTACAGGTCTACCATAATAATAAAGTCCTGTAGGTATGATTACATCAAAATGTAGGAAAAATCTATTTACGTCACAATGCCTTACAGCATTACCCTTTATATTTTATAGTAAGTATTAAAATACTGTTATACATTTTAAATTCATTGTGATTCTTAGTAAAGTATCATGGATTTATTTACAGTATAATCTATAAACTGTAATGAGTAATGTTGTAGCTGCTAGAGTGCATGTTTGTGTGTATGAGTGTGTGTGTATGTGTGTGTGTGTGTGAGAGAGAGCATTGGGAGGACACAGTCCGTCAGTGCAGGAGGAATGCTGTCTTGGGAATGTGTGTGGTTGGAGAATGAGCTGCGCAGAATATTTATTGTTGTTGTAGGGCCGGGTTGCCAGATTGAGCCTGCGCTCTGCTGATAGCGCATGTGTTATTGTAAGGCCACAAGGCCATCTGATAAGAGCTCACTGCGGCGATAAGGCCTGTTTAGGATGGTGCTGAGCCAGAACCCTCAAAACCCCACAGGAGCAAAGTGTAAGACACACACACACTCATAAGCAAAATCATACTTACTGTTCAAAATCATAATCACTATCGAGCTATTACAGCATATAAACATGGTTCTTGGATATGAATGACAGAGAGAGAGGGAAAGGAAAGAGAAAGGGAGAGAGGCAAATAGAGAAAGAGAGAGAGATTGAGCGACAGAGCAGTTATCTATGCAGGGATCAACAAAGGGAAGCTGGTCATCTGACATGCATTCAGGGAAGTTAGGGTAAGAGGCTAAAGTGTGAAATCACTTTTCATAATCTGTGTGTGTGTTTGTGTTTGTTTTCAAACATTTTCAGGCCAAAAATGTCCTGACAAGCCCTGGCTACATGTTTACTTAAAACTAAATGTTCAAAGATGTAAAAAAATTAAATACAATACATTTCCTCCATAACACTACAGCTGTGAGAAACTTTTTATTTGTTCTTAAATTAAAATTTTCTGCCAAGTAAAACATGAGATATACACTAATTATTGTCCATAGAAAACAGAAATATATAAAACAATGAAAGTAAATTAATTATTGACATCAGGAATAAAAAAGAATATTAAACACTGTTAATTAGTGATTGACAGGTACGAAATAACACCCAGATAATACTGCTGTAACACGTATTAATAATGAATGGCAGGCCATATGGGGTTTCATTTAAAATCAATGTAAGGTATGTGTGTGTGTGTGTGTTTGTGCACTAAAGGGGGGAAGCAGTTACACACACACTCACACCACACATTTCCTCCATAAAACTACAGCTGTGAGAACCAACACACTACTCTCTCCTCACATTGTGTGTGTGTGTGTGTGTGTGTGTATACATATGTGACTATGTGACTCTTAATTTAACAGAAGGCCAGGTTATAAACAGCAATAATAAGCGAGTGACAGAGTGACAAGTATGGAATGGGTACAATCAGAGACGTGAATGTGTGAGTGTGTGTGAGGGAAAAAAAGAGCGTGTGAGAGAGAGAGAGAGAAAGAGAAAGAAAAAGAAAAAAAAGAGATTAGTTGGGTATGTAATATTTTTTTTCATTAAATCGGGTATAAAAAGGGTGTTTTGTCCCAACCGATTAATCCAATAAATGTACTAATTTCACTGTATAGGCTTGGTGCTCATTACACCAATAATTTATGAATGAAGTACACAAGATCCATGTCATTAGTGCTAGAAGTGAAACAAATCACAACATTGTGATGTTATGAAGAAACGATGTAGATATTTTAAATGAGTTTTTTTTTTAATTATTTTATTTTGTGAATAACTTTTTCCAGTGCTTTTGAGTGCTTTTAAGTGTGTGTGTGAGTTTGTGTGAGTGTGTGTACACAGCCTTTCATCTTCACCTTTTTCATCCATTTTAACACACAACTGGGTGTAGCTCCCCACCTGACAACGGGGGAGGTGTGTGAGAGATCGATTCACACATGCACTTACACACACACACACACACAAACACACACACACACATACA
>JBBMFX010000011.1:4601239-4626342 GCA_037832545.1 Rhabdalestes septentrionalis
GCTACAGGACAGTTCACATATGTCCTTGTCCTTTTTATGTGGCGTAGTTATCATTTTATGTTCTAGATTACGATTTTACAGCTGTTTTAGAATTGGTAAGTGACTGAGGCTAGGGTGTGTTTCAAATAACACCAAAATTCAGGTTACATCACAGTCGGATCACTGTCCAAACACGAGGACCCCCTGTATTCTGAATTTTCCTCAGAGTGCCCTTCTTGAGTCTATCCATTATGCTGAAAGCCCAGGACTTGCGTTGTGAGAGCTTTGTGTGTGTAGCGGACTGCATACAGGCATGTTCTTAATTATCCAAAAAATTGTTAAAGATTCATAGCCTTGTTCTAGTAGAGAAAATTTTAAAAATAAAATGGTATTGATGTATGTGGCATTAAGGTTATCAAACTGGTTGACAAGCATTAAAGTCAGTTACAGTCTGTGATGTCTCAGATTTACAATTAATAGGTGATTTACTGACAGCAATTAGTTGTATTAGTGAGTTTTAATAATCAAAATTTATTCCTGATTTCAAATAAGCATTTTGCAGTTTATAATGATCTCATATGTGTTATGTTATAGCTGCCGCTCTTTTGTATAGAAACCAAGTTGAAGTAGTCTTTAAGCTTTTTTGTGTTTTATCCTTTACTTCCTTTTTGTGTTATTGCACAATGCCTTTCAAAAAATAAAATGAAAAAAAAAGACTTTGAGTGCTCCAATTATCTATCCAGTATGCCCCAATTAGCCCCAGTTATTGATCTCATAAATAGTAAATTATGTAGCAATTAACTAAGGTGACATTTTGATCAAATGAAAGAAAACAATTCAGAGAAAGAATGATCAACATTAAATGTAATCCACCATGTAATCTATAGTCATGTTTAGATATGTTGGGAAATTTGGCAAAACATATTATAAATATATAATTTATAATATAAAGGTGAAAAAAAAACTAAAATTAATATTAGCTTCACAGTCTCAAAACAATAATGCAAAGACTGTTGAGACCAGTGGGCTTAAAAGGGGTTATCTAAAAAAAACCTGACAAATTTGAACTGGCAGTAGTAGACACAGTGGTCTAATAAAACATCTAATGAAATGTGGATATTTTCAGAATCAGGATGCTAAAGATATATAGACTAATGGTTTATTTTAATCACAAAGGACACCACTGGTAAAATCAGGGGTTTTTCCACATGCGAGGACGTGATCTGAGGGGACAGAGAGAGGGTCTGTGTGTGTGTGTGTGTGTGTGTGTGTGTGTGAGTGTGTGTATGCATGTAGGTTAGATTTATAGTGAGTAAGCTAAAGGTGAGACTATTGTTCTGTAGAAATCTAGTTGGATGGCTATTTCCTTGTGACACAAAAGTGGGTGTATGTGTGTGTGTGTGTCTAGGAACATTTATCTATGCTGTCTGAGCTTTCATGTTTCAATTGAGGTATACATCTTTGTCTAGATCTATTTTTAACTGGCGAGCATGCTTTTGGTGCCATGCGTGTATCTTTTTGTGTGTGCATGTGTGTGTCTTCACTCCGAGGAAAGACCTGTGGATAACCCGGACAGATTAGCAGGCTGGCATGGTGTGGGGTTGGGAGGGCAGCCTGGACGGGAATTCCAGTGGAAGAGCGGTCAGGACCCGGAGCAGCAGGGAGCTGGGCAGGAGGAAGTGTTTTGCCAGGAGTCAACTGTAGGCCTGGAATCTCTGCTTCCTCCAATCTGCACGCCCACCTCTTACAAAGAAAATGATCTGGAAAAACCACGGTTCTCCTTCCATCAGTTTTTGACCCCAGTTCTACCATTCACAGGGTTTGGCCACTCAAAAGATCCTCTGTAGTCTTAGAGAATTCTGCACAAGGACAGAAAGTGAGGTTAGCTTATGGGAGAAGGAAAATTTCCTTTGTGATTTTTTTTAGAGTGCATGTGTGTGTATGTGTGTGTGTGTGTGTGTGTGTGTTAGTTCTACATGTCACATGTCTTGAATACAAATCAAAATCTAGGGCACCAGGGCATTCTGGATCATTGGGCCTGAGTCTAAATTTTTGAACCGCTTTATTAAACCTTGTTAAACTTCTGCTCAAGCTTTTTTAAATAACTCAGACTGTCATAGTTAGTGGAGGAATATGTCATTTGTTGTTTTGAGCATGCATGTTTGTGTGTGTGTGTACATGTGCAAGTTTCACATATCAAACCTATCCCTTATTTCATCCTAAATGTGTCCCGAATAGTTTCTCAGTAAGAGAGTGCTCAGGGATCTGGTGCCGGCGCCGAGACTGCAGTGAAGGGTTAAATATAGTCACACAGCAGCCACACACACACACATAGACACACATTCTGTCCAGATACTTCAGTACTGCAGAGCTTATGAGTAAAAATATTTGAATATCAGCTTGCTATGTGTGTGTCTACAGCTGAGGGTCTTTTGCTGATTAAGCAAAGAGAAGAAACTTTCTGATCACATTAATTGCAGATCTCTCTTACACACGCGCTCGTAGTTTTCTTATCAGTGAAGGTGAATGCAGCTCTGCTGGATGTTTGGCATTCCTCCTCTCTGTTTTGTTTTGGGAATGGTTTGGTCTCGGCAGGAGACCACACCGGCATTCCAAACTTCTTCAGTTCCTGCAGGTCCAACATTCTTTCCCTATGTAGACACACTTATGGAACATGTGCACATTCCCACTCATCATGGCTCCCTTGGGTACTGATGGTTGTTTGATCTTTCTTAGCCTTACACCCTGTATGTCTCCCTGCGTTTGTGTGTTGTTCGTGTGTAATAAGCTGTGTACATACTGTATAAGGATGTTTGTGAGTTGACCTGATTTAAATCTGTGTGGAGATTTTGACTTCTGACTGAATATTGACAAAACGAGACCATATAATGTTTAACATTTTGAATTATTCTGCCACCTTAACACATTTCAGAATTATCATATACAGTCTACTCTTGTCAAACCTAACAGTTTTCTTTTTCAAATTATCGATTGTTCCCTAGTTTTTTCTTCTTTCTCAAATTCAGAATTGGGTGTCATCCTCAACAGCACTCTTTCAAAGCCCACATTAACACTGTCACCAGGTTTGCATTTCCACCTCTTTTATGTAAATCATCGTCTGCTCCTCATGACTAACGGCGACGCCATGCTTGTATGTCCTTGGGTAACATTTCATTTGTTGTAAATTGGCCGAGCTCCCCACAGGCTCCTACCGGTCTTCAGTTGGTTCAGAATTCTGCTGTTGGTGTTTTTACCAGAATCATGGCCACAGAACACATCACTCCATTTCTTTTCAAACTTCATTTTATTCCTGTTAAAAATGACATTGTTTTTAATGTTTTCTTTTAATACTCAAAATTTTCTGGCCTCCTACACATCTAAACACCCTCACACACTCTCAGATCTTCCTTTTTATTAGCTGGTTAAAGCACCTGTCTAGAAAACAGGAGGTCCTGGTTTTTAATCCAAGCAGTCTGGCTCCAATTTTGGGCAGCTAGGGGTTAAGGGGTTAGGAAGTTGCCCCAGTTGTCAAAAGGTTGCGGGTTAAAATCCCAGGATTGCTAGTGCAACCACTGTGGGCCCTTGAGTAGGGGACCATCCCCTCACTGCTCCCTGGGGGCTGTGTCACTGGATGCCCACTGCGTTGCTTGGCGATAAATACAAAGAACGCGGCAGCTGGTGGCTTAGTGATTAGGGATCTGCACTTTGAAATTGGGTTTGAGTCCCAGGACTGATAGTGGCACCACTGAGGTACCTGTGGGCATGATACCGTCCCCATAGCCTGCTCCCTGTGTTCTTGGGTGCCTGCCGCTTGGGTGAATGGGTTAAACACAGGGAACAATTTTTTCTGTTCACACTGTGTGCTGTGGTGTGTTCACATATGACAAATGAACAGTTTACAGGTACTTTTTAAATCAGTCCATGGTCTGATACCAAATCTGTGATTATATATATTTTACACATTTCTGTTTCATTTCATGAATATCCTCTACTTGTACATTTTATCTGGCACTTGTTTATTATTTGTAAGGTGCCTTTGAATAAAATGGATGAATAAACAAATGAGTTTACTTTAATAATCCTGTGAAAAAGTCTCCTTGCTTTTCCCCCCTCTCCCACACAACAAACAAAACACACAACACACTCACACACGGTGTCCTTATCCTTATTAAGCATGCACAATGAGATTAGGCAAAGACCCAGTGGCCACCTGGTTCTAAAACACAGAAACACAAAGTTGGGCCAGTGTGACAAGAGCTTTATGAATAGTAAAAGGTAATTATAGGCCAGATCATTACATTTTAACTGATGATTAATTGCAATATAAATCATTGTCACCATCTTTGTCCTTTTTTTTTATTAATGCAGTTTTTCTTTTTCTTTTTCTTTTTTATTACAGTTTTTACAATCCTTTAGTGGCCAAACTGCCTAATTAGCTTTCTCGTGTACTTTGTGGCCAACTCTAAGGTATACTAACATGAAAAGATCCCCTATGGTATTGTAAATGTTAATATATACAGATGTCTACAGCTACAGAGAATCGTGGGTAGATAATCAAACTCATGGTATGCATGTTAAATGGGGTAATTGGAAACTTCAGCTGGGATATAAGGGATATCACATTTCAAACTTCGAAAGATAAGAGGAAACTCACTAAAATTCAAGCATAAAGAGTTGTGAAAATGAAATTTAGTACTGTTAGTTAGGACGTCTGTCTTATTTACGTATTTCTTTTGAGCATCTGTTAGCATTAGCTATTTAGCAAACAAATAAACAAACATTATTTGGAACTATCCTGGAATTGCACTGGAATTCAAGATCAGAGAATGTTCTTCTTGCTTCTATTTTCGTAATTTTGCCTTTCAACTCATAAAAAACACACCACAGGGCTGACAACTCTCACACAATGAGCATGAGACACACGCATCTGACTGTCTTCACACGCTCTCACGCCACACCTCCGATTTCTCACGCTGAAAATCTATTTTTTCTATTTTCCCCATTGTTCACACTCCTCAAAGGTAGGTGGGCCACCGAATGTTGCAGCAATCCTCACTGCGGCAAAATAAGAAAGTCCTAGGCAGCACCAAACATCCGCCCACTACCCCACCCCTCTGCAAGATGCTGGGGATGTAAGGCAGCCCACCCTCACGCAAAGGTTTTGAGAAAAGTTGGCAGCCCTGATACCATATTCACTTTATGCTTGGTCTGACAGAGTTTGCGAAACCTGCTGACTGGAAAATAACTGATGGCCTACAATAACTGTCTTCATCTCAAAGTGTTGTGATCAGGCAATATTTGTGACAGGCCTATACTTAGACTTACAATCAGGCCTATATTTAGACTTATACTCAGCCCTATACTTGGGCATCTATTGTACACGAATAACTTTTTAAGTACATAACCTTGTCTCAAAATCTAAGTCATTTGACAACTGTTCATTTATTCACATCATACAGGCACTGACTTAAATTTGCAACAATTTTTATTCCTACTGAACGCAGTCTGCATTAATGCGCAGAAACACACACAACTTTACCACGCTCACACACACCTAAAGAGGGCTCTCCTCAGTGTGGCCGGGATTAGTAGTGAGCAAAGATTAAGCAAATTAATGCTAAAGCCATCGCCCAGAATAACTCAGTCTCCATCACGGAGCTCTACAGCACAGCATGAGGGGGAATTCGCTCTACCCTAACTTTCTACTCAATACGGGAATTCTGGTGAGTGTGAAAATACTTTCAGAGCATGTTTCCCTTGAATAAATATGACAGTTGTGTGTTAGCTTCTTTTCATATTTTGCAGTTATTTGAAGATGCAGTTAATTGCTGTTGTTGTCCTGGTAATCTTCCCTGAGGTGAGTCTATATCCAGCACACTTAAGGGATTGTAAGTGGGCTATATAACTCTTGTGTATACCTAAAACACTGTGCAATATCCACCAATGGTATACAGGCTCTGGGAAGAATCTAAAAATATGCTAGGAGACGAAGATGACAGTGTGTCAACTAAATCATGAAAAAAAGAAATCAAAGACCAACAAAATTCTTGGGACTGTTGAAATGAGTATTTTCAAGTTTCAGTGGATAGTGAGTAAGGTTGTTTATTATTAGCAGTATCCTGTATCATCATGGATGTTTTTCCATCATCTATTTCCTTTAGATTTAGATTTAATGTGGTTTACCTGCCTTACTTTTGCATTAAAGTGAATGTTGCATCTACATTGAGAAACCCTGGATTTCAATGGTCTGACTGACTTGTCTGTCTTGCTTGATGTCATGACTGTGTTTAATCTGGTAAACACCTGGCATCAAAGATGTTTGGTCAGTCTGCTGCACTTTTAGTTACACTCACAAACAACGTCCCTTTCTGTGCAGTATCACTCGTATCAGTGTTACTCAGACTCATTTGGGGTCAAAATGCATACATGTATGGTGGTACATTAATTTGAATTTAATGAACTGATCTGAGCTTGATTGACTTTAATCAAATTTGGAATTTTAAACTGATTATAATTACCGTAAATTCCAGACTATAAGCCGCTACTTTTTCACCAAATTTTCTCCTATTTTGAAGCCTGCGGCTAATAATACGGTATGGCTAATGCATGTTTTTTTTTCATGATGCCAAAACCATTTTGCCAGACACAGATTTGCAGACGGACCTTTGGCGAGGCACACATTTTATAGGCTCGTTTTGGGTTGATATGTTTTATGCGCAACTCAGCCGCATCTGGGATGAGTGTTTAGGCAGCTCAAACTCCCAGACCAATCCCGGAGGCTCGTATTCCCATGACGAAGATAAGGAAGATGAAGATGGGGATTAATTACTTTTCCTGGTAGGCTGCACTATATATACGGGATATATTTTTACTGGACTTTAGGAGATAGAATGTTGTTCCTGCACTGTTCAGTAAAAAAGCATAAGCAACATAATGTGTGTGATACTAATACCTACATAAAGGGAGCCGTGTTACAGACACTGTTCAAAAATAAAACCATGTGCAATATGTATTGTTTATGTTACCGTAACGTTTAAAAGTAAAAGAATGCTATGTAGATATCTCATATTACAATGTGAGACATATGCGCCTTATGATCCGGTGTGGCTTGTACAAGTACAAAATCGATTTTCTTTCTAAAATTAGAGCATGCGGCTTTTAATCAGGTGCCCTCTATAGTCCGGAATTTACCGTAATCATCTTTCTGTCAAAATAAATAAAGGATTGCTGTAAATGTTTTGTAAATTTGGCAAATATTTGGAACTGCGTACTATGTAAACATCTCCTTTTTAATATGAAAAATTAATTAGCATTATGAGTCAAATCAAATTGTGATGAAAGTCTAAATTTCATGATGCACTGAATTGTTCCTTAAAGAATCTTAGCCAGGCCAAATATTGTGTGGTCTAAAGCAAAGTGGCCCCTTATAATCACACATTCTCTGCATTTCACCCATTCAATAAGTGAAATCGTGGGCTGCCTCCAACGTGGCACCCGGGGAACAGTGTTTTGGTTAAGGGTACCTCAGTGGTGCCCCTGGCAGCCCTGGGATTCAAACCCACAAACATCTGATTGCACGGGGATCTCCCTAACCACTAGGCCAGCTGCTACACCACCACTACACCACTAACCCTGTTTTCTCACTCTTGTCTTTCATATCCCTCACCTCTCATGTTCTCCATTACAGTGACATTATGAATGAAGGTCCAGCTGTGCGGAAATTCCCACCGCAGACTCAGTCCTCTGGAAGCATCCATACATTGATGACATCTCGGCAACCATACATGAGTCAGCCTATTGCTTCGAAGCATGTGTGCTTCTACAAAAGCGGCGATGCCCAGTTCAGTGGTTTACCTGTGGTCATCAACAGCCGAACTTTTAAGACTTTTGAGGCCCTATTGGACAGCCTGTCCAAGCGCGTTCCGCTGCCCTTTGGAGTTCGGACTATCACGACACCACGTGGCCACACGACAGTCCGCTCCCTAGACCAGCTGCAACATGGGCATTCCTACATCTGCTCTGACAAACGCACCGTGAAGCCCATAGACCTGGAGCGTGCAAGACGCAAGCCGCCGCCTTGGTACCACGCCCGACCAGTCAGCAGCAGGCGCTTTACCCGAGAGCGAAATAGTCCTCGTCCTCGCAGCTCTCGCAGGGCCAGGAGGAACCAGCAGGCAGCCCTGCTGCCCACACCCAAGCGGCTGGTAGTGTTCCGCAATGGAGATCCAGAAGTGAAGCATACGCTTTTGCTGCAAAAGAGGACCACACACTCGTTTGAGGCACTGCTGGATCATGTATCTGAGGTCATGTGCTTCCATGTGTTGAAGTTGCACACACCAGAAGGAAGAAGGGTGAGATGTCTGTCACTATTTCACCTTTTATTCTTTTGTTTTTTCCAAGTGTCAACCTCAAGTCTGCTTAGGTTTCCATCACTTTATAATGAAGTGATTTGCAGTTTTCAAACTGTTGAAATCAAAGGCCACCAAAGGCCATCAAAGTTTCAGCATGGAGTTTAACATAAGAACGCCAGCTAAACTGTTACATTTCTTATGAATTTTCATATACGGATTACTATGACATTAAGAGTCAGTTTCCCATACAGGGATTAAGCAGAGTCCTGTAAAGTCCTGATTAAGCAGAGTCTGTATTAAAAATAAACTTTCTAGAAAGAAATGTGGTCCAAGAAAACAGACTGGACAGTAGAGGAATATTTCTATAACCCTTGGTAATACTTATGGGACATAAATGTGACATAGAAATGGACTAGATAACTATAGCTGTGTTTGAAATTGCCCTTTAGTTGACATACAGCAACCACATATTCTTTCTGTTTAAAACTTGCTGATTATAAACTTAAATCTAGTCCTTTATTGAATGCCTTTATGCTTGCTTTGACCGCTCTGGTAGGTTTCGTGTTCATAGGATTATTTTTAGTGTTTATTTGGTTATGAGCCTTTCCCAAAGCTATGTTATAAGCATTGTGAAGGTCATGGTGAACAATTTAGTTTTAGGTTTTAATTTAGAATAAACCAATTTTTTTCCATCTTACATTTTTTACTTTAGCGCTTCTTCCTGCAGCAGTGTGCTAGTTTAAAATAATATATTATTACATTATAAAGCAAAGTTTATGTGCAATTGTCAGTTAGAATATGCAGCCATTGTGCTCTTACTCTTATTTAGTCTTACAACATTTTCTGGCTAGTCATTTTCATTGTCATTCTCATCACTAAATGTTACTGATGTCAGTAACAAGCCACCCAGACTGAGCATTTCTTGACTATAGGTGAGAAAGAGACCTTGGGTTGTACCAAATCCAATCATGATTTTATGTATGAGATGAATTTAAATACTTTGCAGGAGTGGGTCCAGTGGTTGTACTGCACTTTACCTTCTATACTGCTAGCTTCACTATAGCAGCTATGAACATAAATAACACAGAGTGGCTTACAAAAAACCCCATAACCCAGAGGCATTAAGCCTCTTTGCCATCTCATCCTATTATACTGCACAGTACCTGAAGTGGGCGATCACATATACTCTATATGTGACATCTCTACTCACAGACAACTAGCTATATGTGAGCAGGAGTAAGAGAATGAATAGAAAACATATGCTTAATCATTTCTACATTTAGGGATGATGTTTTTGTAGTAAATATCACTGGATCAGTACTCTGTAATATGTCATCTGTAAAGGTAGTTATGATGAGTTCGAAAAAAATGAAGATTATTTGTGGCATTGCAGGTGGATGGAATTCCTGCTCTGATCTTGAGTTCGGGGGTATTGGTCGCTGCTGGACGTGAGCCTTTCAGAAAAGGAAACTATGATGTCCAGAAACCTTCTGCTCCAACTTGGTTACCAGCCAAAAGCGTAGGACGACTGCATCCCGTGTCTCGTAAGTCTGAAACCTTATTGTAAACCTTATCTCTTTTACAATTCTGGAAGATCTGTGCCACAAAATACTGTATTAAGTCTACCATCAAAATCATTTTGTGCAGATTAGATTGAGATACATTCTGTGAAATTCAGAATTGATTAATCTTCTGCAATTTAGATTTTTCTTTACTATTCATCCGCTCTACTGTCTTATGTTTCTAATGCTCCACTGGCCTGTATATAGGTATGACTGTCTAAGGTTGAGATTATCTGGCTCTGTTAACACCAGTAATACCTACTATGACCTACATCTTGTTACATGCTTCATAACTGGTTCATATGCTTCCTTTCTCTAATCTCAGGCTCTTCCCTTTCTTTCTTTTTTTCCCCTGTCAATGCTTTCCTGCTGCTTGTGTGGACTAATCAAACTGCGTTTCATTTCTGCTTCTGGTAAAATGCTGTCTTCTTTTTCTCTTTATGTAAATATTTATGGTAATCCAAATATTAATGATTAACAATAACTTTTAAAGGAAAAAAGAAACCCATGAGTAGTAGCACCAAATCTCGTCCATTTTCACCATCTTCAGAGCGCTACATTGTAAATCAGATACAGAATAGTTTTGCAGGAAGCACATATAACTGCCCAAGTATCCCCACTGGCTCTGTAGAAATGGAGACTGGTCAGTTGCTAGAATCTGTGGCAGAAACAGACACAATCGCTTGCCTGGATGGTGATGGTGAGGAGGACATCCACATGCCAGCTGAAGATGACATTGAAAAGTCCTTTCGGGTCAACCAGGACGGCAGCATGACTGTAGAGATGAGGGTGCGTCTAACTATTAAAGAGGAAGAGACAGTTCACTGGACAACCACGCTTAGTCGCTCCAGCGTGGCCAGTCAAATGAAGAATGTTTCTGAATTGCATTCTGATCTGGGTGCACCCTTGTCTGACAACATTCAGTCTGATGTTGACCCTCTGGACTCAGAGGTAATTCAGGATTGCCCTGAAGATCATGCCTTCAATAAAGAAAGGGATAGAGAGATAGAGCCAGGAAAGCAAATAATGATGGTAACAGAGACCCATCAGCCCCTTCCCTCGACCCCTGAGTGGTGTAAATTTCAGCAGAAACAATCTGTCGGGAGCACCGTGACAGTCTCAGAAACTGGGATTCAGGAGAATGTGCTGGGATCATATGCCTACAAGGAAGAGACAAGTAATGGGGAGATAAAGCAGGAGCACTGTATGATACGGCAGAGCCGAAGTCGCCCTGTACCTAAACCCCGGAGCAACCTACCCTCTGAATTTAATTCCACCACATCACAACTGCAGTCCAACAGCTACAAATCAGCAGAGATTCTGCAACTGCAGGAGCAAGGGGAGGTCCACGAGACAGTGCTCCACATCTACGAACAAAAGACCTGCCAGGAAAATTTCTATGCCAACACACAGCTCCGCATGCAGGGTATGAACACTTTCAGTTCACCTGGAGTTCGGCCAGTGTCGTCTGACGCTGCATTTCCTGCATCTTCTGAAAAAACAGCGTACACCTCCAGTGAGGATGTGGAATCTGATCCTAGGGCCTCTTGTACATATGGGTCTCTAAAAAGACAGGAAAACCTGTTTCAGTCAGACCATGCATTAGGCAATAAAGATATGACTCAAGATATCAGAATCAGGAAGTCAGGAATTAGTAGTTCTGTCACGGAATTTCCAAAACATTCAGAATCCAAGACAATCTCAACAGCTGACAGCAGCAAGAGAAGAAAACCGGTGAGAGTAATTGTGAAAAAGAATCATATCTTCCAAATTGCTGCTCCTGAACAAAAGCGAAAAGATAACAAAACTGACCCACTGAAACAAATAAAGAAAATAAGGGCTGACACTTTCAGCCAAACTGGAACTAGGAGACGTGCTGAACTTTACCATGCAAAGGCTGCTCACAAGCCTCTAAAAAGAAGAAACAATCCAGCTAATCGTCAAGGAAGTATTCCATCAATGTTACACAGCTCTGTTCAATTGACGGTACAAAGTCTAAATGAGTCATCAACTGACAATGAACAGAGTGACAATGAAACAGATCCTGTTCAAGCAGACATGTTCAACGGGAAACAAAATGAAAGTTCATCCTCTCCAAAGAAAAACCTGCTGTATGCATCAGCTCATAAATGTACACTAATAAGGCAGACATCCATGCATGAGGAGCACAATTTTCAGAGAGAAACACGAGAACTTAGTGAAAGCATCTCCCTTCCTGCTCTTCATTCTTCTTCCACAGTCTTCAAAGAATACGTTGAGCTTTGGCTGCAGAAGAGTGAAGAGGAGCAGACTCAGGTCCTGTCTACCGAAGAGCTACAAGCAAACACAACCTTTCTGACATCTCAGGAGGCACAGCCCTCTTCAGAAGTACCAGTGATAACATGTGAGCCTAGGGAGTCTAGAGAAACATCCATATCATATTGTGTTTCAGTAGATAATAAGCCACCCCTTAAAAATATTTCTGTAACAAAATCCCCAGTGGATGAAAAATTATTATCCACTTTACCCAACAGAACTTCTCCAGAAATAATTTCCTTACAAGCCAACACATCAAAAAAGGATACATTTACTGGCAAACTTGCAACAGAAACAAAGTCCCTTGCAAGGAGCAGTTTAGAGGAAACACCATTACCAAGAAATCTATCTCTGAAAAAAACATTGTGTGATAAAATAACTTCAGATGACTTATTGAAAGAACATTTATCTGGGAAAATAATCCAAAATGTCTCACAAGACAACACATCATTGGCGAGGAATGTCTCTGCAAAAAGCACCCATGCTACATCTTATGATCATTCAACATGCAGTGAATTATCCCAAAAGGTCTCAAAATTACCTTCAAATCAGGAAATAATGCCAGTTCCCAGAAATATGAAAACACCTTCCCAATCAAAAAATTCTAGATCAGAAACGAAAGCTGTGGATAAAATTGTGGAGACAATACCTTCAGGTAATGGTCATATGAAACAGACACCTATTCCTAGGAATACTTCTTCAGAAAAGACTCTTCTGCACAGCCAAACCTCTGTAGAAAAAATACCCAAAAACAACACATTGACCATGGCATCAATCTTTAATAATCAAAACATGGAAAAAACACCAGTTTTTACAAATGTAACTTCAGACAAGAAGTTAGAACTTAGACAGTCTTCACTGACAAAGTTATCAGAATCCAAAAGAGTTTCCCAGGCAAAGTCACAAATTAATAATGATGCAACAAACACAAGTAACTTTCAACAAAATATCATCACACATGGAGACATTAGTACATCAGAAACTAATAAATGTACATCTTTGAGGGCAGATGCAGAAGCCCAAGTACAATCTTCTAAAGAAATGACAGTTTTACAAGCAGAAAAATTATATACGGTCAAAATGGCAGTAAGACCAGATATGAGACATGTTCTTGAGGAGCTCTGCCATTCTATTCAGTCACTCCGTGAAGTAAGGCAGCACAAACAGCGGTCTTGTTTAGAGAAGTCCAATAGCATGCCAGACTTCTCCTCACACTTGGCGTTCACATTTGGCTCTTCTTCTCGAGTGCTCTTAGCCTTCCTCTCAGTTATGACCCTGAAGGATGGTCTGGCCAATCTGAATTCACGCTGCCAAGTTCAGAACCTGAGCTGCTCTGAGGCTTTGCTTGTGCTTCAGTCACTTAAAGAGATGGCAGTCATGGAGGATGCAGAGCAGCTGAGGGCTAGTCTAAACGCCCTGCAAAACTCAATATCCGTTGAGTTGCTGCAGAGTTGGAGAGGTTTCCAAGAACTGAGCAATACAATAAGGAGTCACAGTGTCACACCAGATTCCTCAAGGAGTGGGTCTTTCAGTGAGTCATGGTCTGAAGAAGAAGTGATTCAGGGACTTATGGAGGATCTAGGCGTTCCTGACAAGGTCAGAGAGGAACTAGCTGCACTTTGTACCCAGGAGGAGAAGAGCATGAGAGGTAATCAAGCAGATGGATTCGAAAAGCTAAGCGAGTCACTCCCAGAGGTAAAGATGAATGGTTTCACAGAATCATTCCCAAGAGAGAAAAACATAATTTTCCCTGACTCTGTGACAGAAGAAAATGTAAATATATATGTTGAGTCTGTTATCGAAAAGGCTGTTAAAGCACATCTTGAAGACAGTGGCATTTCAGATGTCTCTATGACGCATTTATTGAGCACTGTTGAAAAAGAAATTGGTAAAGTAGTAACTAACAAAAATGAAATGGATTTCTCCAAAATAAAAAGAACTTTGCCAGCTGACTGTAGACTTGACTTGGAAATCAAAGAGGATGTATCTCCCTCCAAGTCTGGGAATGAAGCAATAGAAGAAGGGACTGTGTGCGAGGACTGGACCAAGGCAAAGTCCATTATGGATAAGAACATTAAAGATCCTGGGGTACTACATAATGATGAAGAAAAGGAACCAACAAAGAAGGAGATGGATCAGAGTGGCATTGATGAATGTAGGATTACTGAAAAGCACCCCAAATCTTTGGAGTCACCAAGTACCAATGAAGACAAACAGACCTCTTCCGAAGAGGAGAAATACAGTATAGAAGAAGAAGACAGCTGTGATGAAGAACTTTTGAGCTTTTCTCGGGCAAGTGATAAGGAACAAAATATTCAAATCAATCCAACAGCCATAAGTAGTATAGACCAAAAACTTACCATGATGGCCTTTCCCTCAAAGTGGCAAAGTGAAGACCAGGTGAGTTCAACACTAAGCTCACACAGTAAAACAGATAAGGAAACTGGACAACCTAAAATACAAGCTGCCTCACTTGCCATTCATGTTGAACCTCATGTGAAAGAGGATAAAACACACCATGACACAGAGCAGCCACAAATGATCTATGACCAGAGAATGATTCATTCTGAGGAGGAGCGAGTGGTCTTGGGAGCACCAGAATGCTATACAATTTATCAAGAACATTTTGTGGAGAAAAATGAATATGGTCTTGGAGAAGCTATAGAGCATGAAGAAAAAATAGAATGTTTTAAAGGAAAAAAGAAAAATTCAGTTGCAGAGCTCATGGAGTCAGTTGCTGCAGTGGCCAGCACTAAACCCAAAGTCAACAGAAACTTGGCTAACACCGAGATACAAGACATATCAGACATAGATGACTTAACTGAAGTTTCTCAAATTTCCAGTGAGCAAGACAGGATTGAGGAGTTTGTAAAGGGTCTCGCTGAGGTCCGATCACAAATCAAAGGTGAGAGTAAGAAGCACATCCAGCTAGTTTCACCAAAAGAAGTACCAAAGATGATGAAGACAACTAAGCGGTCACACATGGACTTGACTTCAGAACCCACATCATCTTCTTTAGCATTCAGTTATGATTCCAGAAGCAGCTCCCTGGCACAAGAGTCGGAAGGAACTGTTCAGGTTAACAGAGTAAAGTCAATTCGGGAGATGTTTCTTGCTAAAAGCAATGCTACAAACCAGAATCGGCAGCAAGACGCACACAGTACAAATTCCAACACATCTGGTTACCAGGCTGAATCCTCTGACAGTGGAGCAAACCAGTCTCAAACAACTCCAGAAACATCCAGCGGAGAAGATGACAGCAGCCGGTTGTCCATTGCCAAGGGTTTTGTCAGACGAACTATTGAGAGACTCTATGGAAGGGGGAATACGAATAGTACAGGACCAGATGAGAAGAGACCTCTATCTGCCCCCAAAGGAAGGAACAGCGAAGCTCCTGGAAGGACCAATGTCACTAGTCTAGCTTCCTTCCATGAAGGTCGAACACCAATAAAGACTGACTTATCATACTACAATGCCACAAGCTCTTTTGATGTCCACAATGAACCACCTAACTGTGTTACTTTGAATGCCCAAGTGGGACTTGGAGATGCTGTTCTGATTGACAAAGGTCGCTGGTTGCTTTGTGAAAACCAACCAAATTTTGAATCCCCAGAAAGACAGGAATCTCTGGGGAACACAGAAAACACTATGAGCCGATTAGCTGACCCAAAGCAGGACACTGTGAATGAAGATGTTCCATATTCCTTATTTTGCCCAGCCTCTCCTCATAGTACTTTACCTTCTTCTGAGCTTGAAGAGCCAGTCGGGTCTTCAGGATCAAAGTTTATCTATTTCAAAATTCCAAATGCAAGTGACTCTGAGATGGAGACAGAGGGACGAAATTCTGATACCCCGTCCAAAAAGGAGCCAGATTTGGCCCCTGTAACACAGTCGTTTAAGTCCTGGGCAGAAATAAACTCCTTTCTACCCGCCTTTAACCCACCAGTCCTCAAAAAAACAGATAATAAGGTTCATCCTTTGTCAGAAGCCATTACACCTCCTGTGGTTACCCATCCAGCCAGAGGACAAAGTGCACAAACAGAGGTGGCAAGGCGTCCTACAGAACCTGATGTCCTGGAAATGCTCTTCTTATTTTGTGGACAGCACTGTCCCTTACTTTAAAGAGTTATCATTGTACATCAGGATTAACTCATAATACCTAAACCTCATATTCATGTTGTTCAGCACTGCCTTACATACCAAGTTTGGGTTTCTCAAGGAAAACATTTGCTAGAGGTGCTGAAGATGACGATGTGAACCACCTTTATTTAGGAAGCACAGCTGTTGGTTACTGATTAGCACTTAAGGTGACAGAACATGAATTATTTAGTGCCTAATCTCTCAAAGAACTACTCAACTGTCAATCATTCAGTTCTCATGGTTTTTTTTGCAAAATGAGCTGTCATTTAAGTAATTATATGCATAGATAAAACACATTTGATATATTTTAGAGATCTGCCTATCTAAACTTTCACCTGTACTTATTTGCCCTGTTTGATTGCTATTTTAAGGGGAGAAAACAAGAGCGTTCTTCACACCATGAGTATACAACCTTTTAAAGCAAAGTAGAGAGTGGTATGTTTGATGTCTTCATGGCCATCCTGTGCATTACTGTAATCTCATTTTGACCAAAAGCTTTAAAGTGCTCAGTGGTTAAAGCGTGACGAAATCAGGGCGATCAGCTCAAGCTCCCAGCGTGAGACTGGGGCGAATGCTCAACTCACACGCAAACATCATGTGCTCCATCCAAACCAACAACTACCATATGCTGTAAATCTGCCAATCAAGTATAAATGTCATTGTAGCATTTGTCAGTGTGTTGCATTACTTGTGTTGGTTTTCTATTTTTAAATGTATGTATCATTGTTGTATATATTTAACTAGCATTTAGCATACAGTTGTTTCGTGTGCTTTGTTTTTATCATTTTTATCCACAGGTGTACATTTGTGCAAATGCTTTGTTCTAAAAACAAAACACTGTACTTTTTTTTTTTAATGAAAACAAAATGGTTGTTTAATTCCCAAAGTTTGAATTTCTGAAAATCAATGGCAGCTGACAATTAAGATTTTTTTGTGACTTGTTATACAAATTAATTAAAAGTTTGTTATATAGCCTCTTGTCTGTAATTTCTCTACAGCTTAACAAAAGAGAGTAATATACATATTAGCGGTGTGAGATTTTATAAATAATCTCTGCTGTTGAGAGATTTTCCAAAACTTTTTGATCGTTAACTTGATTTAAACTGAAATCAGTTAGCTGTTTACTTGGCATTTAACAGGAATTCTGTCAAACACTAAGTTTTCTCTGTACAGTTTAGCATTATTTTTGAGTGACACAAGCTGAGCTATATTGGAAAATAAATACACATATTTAATTCGTGGAGAGTAGACATGTGTTCAGTATATGAGCTAAAAACATATGTTAACAGCTGTTCAAATACTGTTGGTACATTTCCATTATACATGGTGCAGTTTCTTCAGGGATTTTTTGAGTGTGCCAGTAAAAGTAATTCAGTAATGGACAAAAAGAGTAATAATGCACCAAGAATTATTACACCAAGAATACTACACACTCTAGGAATATAAAATAGGATCAAATAAAAATATGTGCATGTGTATTCTAAAAATGTTTGCTAATATATTTGTTAACTATATGTAAACTTAGATAAGTATGTATGTACACAGAAAGCATATGTAAGGATAGAGTGTGGATATATAAGTAAATATTTGAACAGTGTGTGTACACACACACACACGCACTCTGCTTCACATCGTGGATGCAGCAGCCTGCCATGGAAAGAGCTGCTCATTGCTGTCAGAGTCTCCAGCATAGGTTGGGATATGTGCTGCAATCACGCTTTAGGCCTTTTTTGTGCATTACAGCACTTCACTACTATGTATGTTAATGCACACTGCACAACATCACCAGTATCAGCGCTAACTGGTGACTGAGGGAGAGTAGGAGAGAAATTTATTGATTCCTTATGGTTTTTGTTTGCAAAGAGGCTGAAAGAGTTTGACATACCGTGAGACAAGGAGGAGAAGTCCCTAACCCGAACCCTAAACCTAACTCTAACCTTAAACCTAACCCTAAACTTAACCCTAACCCTTACCATATCCCTAAAACTAACATTACCCCTAAAACTAACCCTAACAGTCACCAGTTAGTGCTGATACAGCTGGTGTTACGCACTGCAAATCAAAATACATACGGTAGTGAGGCGTTGTCCTAACATGAAAAAGTGAAGCATTGTCCCAGCACAAAAAAAGCCCTAAAGCATGATCGCAGCACGTAATTTGATTACAGAGTATATCGTGATGGCTTCACGAAAACTCACAGCTTTTAGTATACAGTGAGACCGGATTTGGTGGGAGATCTAACAGAACAGACTGGCCCTCCAGATCAGCCTGTTTACACTCTATCTATCCCCAGTAGAGATGCCACTTCTCCAGCAGACCACACTGCAAAAATTTCCAATATACAGATTCAATGAGCAGCTCCTTCCTTGAGGGAAGCTTGTAAACAATCACAACAAGAAACAGACAGAGAATGTTTTTCCAACCAAAAACATGAAAACTCAAATCCCACCAAACATGGAGAGGTATGTATGAAGTTAAACCAAACAGAACTTTATTGAACCTTACTTACGACCTGATTTGGTGTGGCAAGCATCTTGGCTACTTATGTGCTAACAAGTAAACCCAGAAATACTGAGTTGGGTCTTAAGTTGAAATGAATTTCATTTTCAGACATTTATTTTAATTGGTGTACTCAGGTTCATTAAGGTGCACCCAGCGCTGACACCACTGTACATTTGTGCCCAGACAGCATACAGTATTAGCACAGGAGCAACCTCATGCTAGCCTAAGGTCACGATGCCCAGTACATACACTGGCTAGAGGGGTATAAAGCCCTCCGACCTTGGACTATAGAACAGAGGAACTGAGCACTCTAGAGTGAAGGAAGAGCAAGACCATATAACCTAGAAGCAGATGTCTGCAACTTTACTATTTACTAAATGGTTAACTATAAAACTGGAACATACAAACTATACATAACACAAATTATAGTTGCAGGTGTTTTTGGGCTGCTAAAAGGCTACTACTGAAACAATATGGATCCTAAAGCTATTAATGCAGAACATAACTAATAGATAAAATTTCTTTCCTATGTATTTTTCTGATGAACTTCATTTAGGCTGGATATTATTTTCTGTACACCTTTTTAAATTACTTTGTGTTGGTAAATGGCATGTAGCAAAAATAAGGTAAACTATGGCCTAGAATATAATTTATATAAATCAGCAATTTTGATGCTTCTCATTGTGATGCAAATTACAAATTGCATAGAATGATACCAGAATACACTAAAGGCACCTGAACACTAGTACTAGGCAATATATCTTATCATTTGTACAGGGAAAAATGTTAAAAATTACAAACTGTATTCTGACATTCCATGCTTATTTTAATTGATGTTACGAACATGCTTTTTCATACTATGAATTATAATAACAAAATTTACCAATGCACTGTTTACTCATATAAAATGCAAGCACAATTTAGTCCTCTTTGAGTATAGGCATGTGTGTGGTTTGTCTGTGTGGTGTGTGTGAACCTAACCTACAGTGTGTTTTCTGATGCTTCTTAATCAAGGCCTTATAAGCATGATAAATCTGATAGGAGAGAGGGACCTTTAGAGATATGCTGACCCCATTTTAAGCCATCTATCATAATTGATTAATTACTCATGTATTGTAGATTAACAGCAGCAGCATTGGAATACTATTCTTACATTGCATAACTTATTAAATTAAATTACAGTACACACTGGATGCTGAAGAGAGACTCTGAGTGTGTTGGGAGGAGGATGATGAGGATGGTGCTGCAGGGAAGAGGAAAACAGGAAGGTCTAGACGGAGGTTTACAATTGAGAGGATGTAGAACATACAGGCAGTTGAGAGCGGTATATCCAGCGGATAGAGGGAAATTGAAATAGTTGATCCTATATGGCAACCCCTAATTGGGAGCACCCTAAATTAGAAGAGCAGTATTAACACCACTGTCACTGCACAAATATGTCCAGTTTGTACAGCCCTGCCCTGTTTGAGTCCCGGCTAAAATCTTCTCTCGATTCACCAGCAGGCGGCGTAGAGCGACATCAACATGAAATGCCACCTGACACGAAATGCAGTCTTTATATAATGTCTACCGAGTAACTACATTTCTATAAACTACCACAGTTTTATAAACCTCTTTTTGACTTTATTTTGTGTACGTCATTATTAATTTTTTGTCACGTATATGTGTTTGTATTTGTGTGCGTGTGTGTGTGTGTGTGTGTGTCTACACCGCCTGCACTGATCAAACCAGTCTCCTGGTCTGGAAACCTCATCTTTAACTTAAAGTCAGATTTGAACTGCAGGAAATGTATTACTGGGATTACAAGTTTTGAAGTGTCAGGTTCTTTGTATTTTGTCAATATAGCCCCAGTATAATTTTTTATGATAGTCAAAAAAAGCAACATTGTTACAGAATATTACATATTTATGATTACATACATGCCACCACTGTCCCAAAAACATTCTTCCTTAAAAAAACATCTTCAAAGTAATCCATTTTCAAAAAAGAATCGTGTGAGATATATATACATGTGTTTATACACACATATATTCACACACACACACACACACACACAGACAGAGACAGACAGACAGACAGACAGACAGATTGATAGATAGATAGATATATACACACACATATGCTGCTGCTGTGTATGTCTAAACGCCTCACTTCTGTTTTTTTTTTTCTCCAATTGACTGTATGCAAATAAAGTGAAATAAACCCATCGAGTTGAGCTGAGTTGACAGTCACAGTGGCCTGGCTGGTGAATGACACACACTGAGCTGTGCCAAACATTAAGGACATTTTGATAGACTCGCAACTGCAATATATCATTATATTTGAGCTAACATAAGGAAAAGAAGATTGGAATCTGGACACTGTGGGAACGTTATAGGATTAGGTGAGTAGAGTATAGTAACATTGACAACCTGATGATGCAAAGTATATAATGATGCAAAGTAATGAGTCCAGTTTGGCTGTCAGTCAGGCTTACTTTAGCTACCGGAATTAAAATGATGGGCTAATTTTCATTCAGTTTAATTGCTGACGTAACTTTACTGGATTTAGTCTGTGATAAAACTTCCTTCCTTGTTTTTCTTTATTCCCATACATATTGCAAAAGCAGAGTTTTATTTTTTCGCACAATGTCAAGTGTTTTTGCATTCAAAATACAGTTCTTGTCATAGTTAGCTCAGGTTGCCTCTTCAGGCTACAGGTCTTCTGTTGTTTTCACACTAACTACCTACTTCTGTTTTCATCTCCAATTCCCATTTTCATTTCTTTTTATTAGACAATCATTCAGTTTTCAAACAAGAGCCACCAACCTTAGTATGAATCTAAGTGTTTTTGTTTTGGCACACAGACAGATTTGTATCTTTCAGCTATTTATTCTGCTTTTATGCCTGTGTTTTATGAATGTCACTATTCAAAAACATTCAAAAACATCCTGGATCAAAGCTATGTATACATTTGTCTCCTAGTTTGGAAACCATTAAAGCACCCTTTAACATTCAACACTGTCTTTAAATTAAACACCCGGAAATGTATTATTTATTATTATTTTATCTTGAAGTGTCAGGCTCTTTGTCTCGTATCTTTTGAGGAAAACTACTTGGGTATCACCACCAGTTTAATTCTTTATGACAGTTAATGTAATAACATAAACATAGAATATTAAATCATAATAATTCGACATGTTGTCACTGTCTGAAAGAAATTCTTCAAAACCAGCATCTTCAAAACAATTGTTTTGTTAATGTGAAAAGGTTTTACCCTGTAATTTTAAATCATTTGTATTGGCCCGTTTATCATTTTTGCATCAGTTTTGTAAAATGGAATCTACTACTTTAAATAAAGAAAAAAATAAAAATAGAGACACATGATTTTCTTTGGAGAGCAAGAATATACAAGGTAGGATTTATTGTAATACATTGATAAATGTTGAAATAATTTCAGCAAAAGATTTATAATCATAAGTTAAGATAAATTAAACTCAATTCCTTTTTTTCAGTATGGGATGTGCGAATTCTAGGGAAAAAAATGGTTCCCTTGAACAGACGCAAAATCACA
Organism: Rhabdalestes septentrionalis; assembly: GCA_037832545.1. NCBI lineage: Eukaryota > Metazoa > Chordata > Actinopteri > Characiformes > Alestidae > Rhabdalestes > Rhabdalestes septentrionalis. The sequence goes on from JBBMFX010000011.1 coordinate 4,623,621, forward strand.
CACCCCAGAAAGACAGATACACCAGAGACCCCACTCAGCCAAGACCAAATACAAAGGTAATTACAATTTTAAATTATCTTTTGCAGTTTTACAGTGTCTTGAACAAAACATTATGTTGGATTTTAATTGTTTTAATAATTAAATGTTTTTAATATTATACTCATGCATTATTTTTGTCATTCGACTCTGTCTTTGCCATCGTTGACTCTTCATTGCTTTATGTTTTTTTTTGTCAGCACACACACCACAAAACATATTTATCAAAAATAGACTTTTAAATGAATAAGTAGAATGTATGATATTTTCATGCTATCCATCCCGACATGTTTGTCAGGTGTTAATCAGTTTATAGGCCCAAGCTGAAGCTCTGCTGCAGCACTGTATGTGTGGCATTTGAGGCCCTGCTTTAGTTTAAAGTTTCAAGCATTAAAATTAGTTAACAAACCAAAGACCAACCATGAGTTATTACGACAGTCTTCAACACTTTCCTTGCATTTGTGTGTATGTGTGTGTGTGTGTGCCTCCCTGTAAAACTGGCGCAGACTCAAGCTGTCTTAGATATACGGACCATAACTGATACATAATAATCATAATCAAAAAACAATATTTCCTCACATATTTTGTGCTATACTTTTGATTTTTCAAAATTGCTTTTTGCATCTTAACATTATTTTACATTTTATAACAGTTTGAAATCGGTACTTTGATCATTGAGTGGCACACTTATTGCAAAAATCACAAAAATAGGCATTCTGTTGTTATTCTAAAGAAAAATTGGTTGCATTGTTTGAATATAAAAGATCACAAATAACTAGAACCACTGAACAACATACTCCAGTGCATTAACTGCTACATGCTACTTTTTAGTTTTAGTAAAATTAACTCAGTATTGTGAACTGAATCTTGGGCAGGGTCTTCTCACAAGTCTAAATTAGTCACACACAAACACACGGTTGATAAATGGAACACTTTTTTTTTCATCACTCATCATTCAAGTTGTGTTCACATTCAAATGATCGGACGTAGTTCTTGTTAGAAGGATAAATACCCTGAGAATTTGCATATGAGAGTGTTCCACTGAATTTCAGCACGCACTCTGGTGTTTTGTTCTCTAGAATTCACCTTTACTGCCAGGACAGGCTTCGCAGATTTCTGACGGTATGACGCCACATGCAAACCTACATTCAGACATACTGTGGTTACAAAACATGTCTCATATCAATGTCTCACCTTTGACAGTTTCATAACTTGGAATTCAAAGATGTTAATGTAAAATAAAACTAGAGACTGAAGGAATTTTTGGGTCACAAAATGGTCAAATGATCTCAAACTGATGAAGAAACAAAGCTTATATAAACACACCTCCAGTAACTGTTTCTACAAGCAAAGTTTTCCTTGAGAAAGAAAAGGTCAGTTCTGATGTAAATCCAACATGTCAGGTCTCAGGTTTTGTATAACTATTCTCTTATAAAAGGCAGCCTTCGTGGATGCAACTGTGGGTTCAAGCATGCAAATGCTTTGCTGTCATATCCAAACCTTATCATTCAAAATTTTACACCATTTGAATACACATCAACAATATTCACACTGTGTGAATCTTACAAGAAATAGAAAATGTCCGAAAATGGATGGAGTAAATTTTTATTTCATATCATATTTTTTATGACTATATGGAAATATGTAGCATAATTTGATGATAAATGTTTTTGTGTGTCCACAGACACCAGTGAAAAAGAGGTGATTGTGGTTGCTTTGTTCGCTTATAAGGCCACAAGTAAGGAACAACTGACTTTTAAAAAAGGAGAGAAATTCCAAATATTGGATCAGTGAGTTTAAATTCCCACATTGTGGGAATATATCTGACATACACACATGTAATTGTTAATCCAACACATTCTTAATGATACAAACATGTGGTAACTGTTTGTGTATGTGTGTGTGTGTGTGTGTGTGTGTGTGTGTGTGTGTGCATTGTGTGTGTGGCAGAAATGGTGACTGGTGGAAAGCTAAGTCCCTGACTTCCAGCAAAGTAGGCTTCATACCTAACAATTATGTGGAGGCAGAAGAAAACATAGAGACAAAGGAGTAAGTCATTTGAGTAACTGTGGAACTTTTATGCATTCATTTTGTATCTTTAGAGACAAAACAAAATAATGAAACCCCAGATCAAAAAGTTTAAGAAGATGTTTAAGGAGAATTAATTCATTTATTTGTTTTATTTTGTAAATTGTGTACAGTCACTTGAAATTATATTGTACTGTTTATATGTCTATATACTTATTAGGGGTGTGCAAAGCAGTTGCTATTCGTATCTGTATTTGTATTAGTATTTGTTGAAAGAGGAATATTATTGGTATTCATATTTATATATTTATTTGTGTAAAATTCACCACGCAGTGCAAAATCTTCGTCCGCCTCCCCGAATTTACTCCTGAACTTGTGCGTGAGACGAGGGGTGTGGGGGAGGCGGAATATCTACGTGAACACACCACTGCACACAATGTGAACAGCATGAAATTCCTCCTCTGCATTTAACTCTTTCACCCAGTAGTAGGCAGCCATGAGTCAGTGTGTGAGGAGCGTACCAGGAAGTGGTGTGTGGGGAGTGTACTGGGGAGTGGTGTATGGGGAGTGCACCGGGGAGCGGTGTGTGGGGAGTGTACGGGGAGCGGTGTGTGGGGAGTATACCAGGGAGCAGTGTGTGGGGAGTGTACTGGGGAGC
>JBBMFX010000011.1:4627841-4644401 GCA_037832545.1 Rhabdalestes septentrionalis
TGTACCGGGGAGCGGTGTGTGAGGAGTGTACCGGGGAGCGGTGTGTGGGGAGTGTACCGGGGAGCGGTGTGTGGGGAGTGTACCGGGGAGCCGTGTGTGGGGAGTGTACCGGGGAGCGGTGTGTGGGGAGTGAAAATGACTACTATAAAAGCAGTTTTATCATTTCAGTGTGTTGTTTCTATTATGTTCTACTTAATCTTCAGAGAACTACATGATGTAATTCTTCTTAGTTGTTTATCACACACCAACACATAGACACTTGTGCGCTTTTTTCCTCTTTTTATTACAGTTGGTTCTTTAAGAACATCAACAGAAGAGATGCAGAAAGACATCTGTTGGCTCCAGCTATTAAACCAGGAGCCTTCCTCATACGGAAGAGTGAGACTTCACAAGGTCTGAGACGCAGGCGTACACACCCACTATAAGTTGTTTGACTTATAGTAAAATGAAATATGCCAGACAGAAAACAAAAGATCCAATTTCAGCTGGGCTGTTTAAAATGATTTCAGCACACATCAGAAAGACATGGATTGAGCTTTGTAATGTGCATGGGTTTTTCCAGGCTTTTTATAACGCCTTTCATGTGTGATTGTGTCTTCATGTGTGAGTAGGGTCTTACTCCATGTCAGTGAGGGACGTGAATGCTAACAGCTCAGCTGGAGTAAAGCATTATAAAATCCGAACGCTGGACGATGGAGGATATTACATCTCCTCAAGGATCACCTTCAAAAAGATGGAAGACCTCATCCAATACTACCAGAGTATGCAAACACCAACACAGAATTTTTACTATCCCATTTTATTGGGTATCTTGCACGTACGGGTCACAGCCGTAGTTCATGTGTAGCTGGTAGCCTAGTGGTAAGGGAGGTGCCCCTGCAATCAGAAAGTTGTGGATTTCAATCCCATGACTGCACCACTGAGGTACCCTTGGGCAAGGTGCCATCCCCTCACACTGCACTCTATTGCTGGCTGCCCACTGCTTCACTTGGTGAAATCATTGATTAATTTTCTGTAAGTCCTTAGTCCTTACCAGGGTCATGGGTAGCCAGAGCCTATCTTGGGGACTATGGGCACGAGGCAGGGACTCACACTCAACCAGCCCACCGCAGGGTGTACATACACACACCTGTCACTCACACACTCACTCATAATGTAGAATCCCCAGTGCAGCTCATGTGTATATCTTTGGACTGTGGGAGAAACCAGAATCCCACAACACCACAAAGAGAACATGCAAACTCAACACACACAAGACAAGCATCCTGATTCGAACCCCCAACCCTGGAAGTTGGAGGTGCCACCCACTGCACCATCATGGGACTGGGAAAGAGCAATTAATGAGAAATGGGATAGAACAAATGTACCAAACTGTACTAAAAGTTCTAAAAGTAACAATAATGGTAAAGTCTGTTCTCTATAAAGCATGTTACTGTATGTGTTTCAGAACAAGCTGATGGATTATGTCGGAGATTAGGCAAAGAATGTGTGAAGCCCAAAGCTGAAATTCAGTGGGATGAAGATGCATGGGAAATTTCAAAAGAAAGTATTCGGATGGTCAAGAGACTTGGAGCTGGTCAGTTTGGAGAAGTCTGGTTGGGTAAGTGTGTTTAAGGGAGATACTGTGCTGCTGTTTCTTCCTGTTTAAGAACTGATGTTGAAGTTCCTGTTTGCCATTGAGGCGTTGGAACCCCTCCCCCAACCCCTCACCCCATTTCTTTCTCTCAGAAAAGTTGACTTTGTCATTATTTCTAGAAACTGAACCTTTCGTGCATTAAAATTTAAAAACAATGTACAGCTCTGGTAAAAAAAGAGACCACTGCAAGTCATCTCTCCATTCCTCAATCTGCTTTATGAGATACTGATTAGTGATCACCTTAATCAAATCTTATTTAATGAGGAAAAGTATACATTTAAAAACTATACTGTGATTAACACCCTTTCCTTTACTTTTGTTTGAGTGAAAACAAGATTTTTTCTTGAAATATTCAGGTTCTGTAAACACTGCATAATTTCTCTTAATTTGATGTTTTGTCATTTCCTTTAAATTGCTTTAAAGAACGATAGTTTTATTCGGAAATTGGAAGAAATGTTGTCAGCAGACCTTAAAAACATTGTATTGTTCACTTCAATACATGTGATAAACTGAACATTTTTGCACAAAATGTGACAATTGCAGGACATAAAGAATAAAATAGTTATTTGGATCTAGTTTTAAATATCAAAATGTTATAATATTTCAAAAAATGTATATAATATAAATATAAATTATATATAAAATAAAACATGCTATGATTTTACAGTATGTAAAGGTAGAAGACTTTTTAAACGCATATTATGTGTCCTTTATAACAAGCTATGGGCATCTTTCAGATAAAGAACTTATGTTAATGGAAAAGTCTCTATAAAATCTCAAAAACAGTATTTTTTTGCAGTGGTCTCTTTATTTTTTTCCCAGAGCTGTATATTTGATTTCTTTATTGGATCTTTACTCCATGACAGTCTCAGTAGCTACATAGTTAACAGTTTTACTTTTCCACCTCTCTGTTATTAGGGTTGGTTTGGTTATAAATGAGCTATTTGAATAAGCTGTTTCTGACATGGCTTTGCTCTGTCTCTGTTCAGCGACATATAACAACACCACCAAAGTTGCAGTGAAGACTCTAAAGCCAGGAACCATGACGGTTCAGGCATTTCTGCAGGAAGCCAACTTGATGAAAACTCTTCGCCACGATCGCCTGGTCCGCCTTTTCGCCGTGGTCACGAAAACAGAGCCCATCTTTATCATCACAGAGTTCATGGCTAATGGTACACACTTTCACTCATGCATATACACACACTACTAAAAATCAATTTAGCTGGAGATAAATGTGTCCTTTGCAAGTTCACAAGTATATAGGATCATTGAGATGTGAGATATAATTATAATAAATTAATATACAGAATTTCAAATGTGGCAATCAAATCTCAAGGCACAGAATGTGACAAAAGACTACAGTCAGGTAATTGCAGTACATGAAGAATAAAATAGTTATTTGGATCTTGTTTAAAATGTCAACATTTACAATTTCAAAATATTTCAAATACCCTATATTGTATATAAAATTAAACATGTTAATTAATATGACAAGGGATTTCAGGACGATTTCATGATATCAGAGCCCCAATGATTTTACAGATCTTTACAAGTAAGTATGTACATTTCTAAGACTTTTTAAAAACCCAGTGAGTGTCCTTTAAAATAACCCATGGGCATATTTCAGGTAAAGAGCTTATTATTAATGAAAAAGTTTCTATAAATCTCAAAAACCTCCTCCCAGCCCACTACAACCTTGCTTTCTTTTGGAAATATGATCTGTAAAACATAATCTTTTAATTTAGTCCCAAAACATTCACTCAACCCAATTACCTGAAAAAATTAAGCTCTAAGGAATACCCAGAATATTGCAATATTCCTTATATCACCTGATATTTGGGGCCAATGGTGGTCTAGTTGTTAAGTATTAACTCCTGCGATCAGAAGGTTGTGTATTCAAATGCTGGGGCTGCCAGTGGCACCGCTGAGGTCCCCTTGAACAAGGTATCATCCCCCATACACTGCCACCTGGGCGCCCCTCACTGGTGGCAGCCCACTCTATCACTCTGTGAATGGGTTAAATGCAGAGAAAATTTTCACATTGTTCACACTCTGTGCTGTTCTGTGGTGTGATCACACTAGACTGTAAGAGGCCACTTTACTTGTGCACAGATAAATTGTATGTTCTTCTGGGATTCCTCCCAGTAAATGCTCTACATTGGTAAATATTACATTTAAAGCTGTGTCCTAGCCTTGTAGGCAATTAATATCAATAATCTAGATTATTTAGTGCTGGGGTGTCCAACTTTTTCCACAAAGGTGTGGTGTGTCTGCTGGTGTTCTTTCCAAACAAGCAGGAGCTCGTCTGACTCTGCTTGATTCACCAGTTGTCTTAGTTTTCCTGTGCCCTCCTTTTTAAAAAATAAAATCTGACTACATGCTCCTGTTTTCAGAGGCGTCCCAGTTCTAACTGCCTCTGTTTCTGGGTTTTAGGCAGCTTGCTGGATTTTCTGAAGAGTCCGCCCGGCAGAAAAGTGCAGCTGCCTAAACTGATTGACTTTGGTGCTCAGGTATGTGTTCATCCACATGTGAAGAAACATCTCCCCCAAAATGATTTCATGCTTTGAACAGGTGTGTGATATTTGTAAGGACATTTCTCAGAAATACAGAAATACATAAAGAGAACTGAGACTCCTGTGAAGCATGATGGTTGTGGTAAAGGCAAAAAGAGAAAAGAAGAACATTGTTCAGCATCAGTAGGGGCAAAGCCTATTTGTTTGTCAGATTGCAGAGGGCATGGCCTACATCGAGAAGAAGAACTACATTCACAGAGACTTGCGGGCTGCCAACATTCTAGTCAGTGAGAACCTGCTGTGTAAGATCGCGGACTTTGGCCTAGCTAGAGTCATTGAGGAAAATGAATATTCAGCCAGTGAAGGTATGGACACACATAACGCTACACCCTGAGATATGTTCTTGAAAGGATCCTCAGTAGATCAAATGGTTATACTGAGAACACTCAGAAAACTATATGAACGCATACAGCAATATTTGCATAGTTAAACTGTTGCATGTGGTGCATGTGGTTATCAGCCACAGACCTGGAACCTTCGCTGCTCCCAACACACCTAATCCAACTAACCAGCTCATTAATAAGCATTTCCTGCATTGATGGAAGTGTTTTAGAGCAGGGTTGAGGGCTTCAGGATGAGGGTTGGGACCCAATACTTTAAAGAACTTCTTTTTTTGTTTACATTTTGGCAACAAAAAGGGTCACTTTATTGTTAAAGGTCAAAAAAAGATATTTTGGAGACTCTAAAGATCACAATTTGCAAAAAGTGAAGGGTGGGAGTTACACCGATATAAAGTATGGTGTTGCTAATATTGGTGTGGAATTTTGACATCTGTGGATGTAGTCCTACCCAATGTACAAAGTAAACATTAACTTTGAAAAATGTCACTTTATTCAAACTGCCGAGTAATAATTAAACAGTTATAATGTTTGTCATGATATTATTGTTTAAACAGTATAAAGTATTAGTATGTTCATATTAGACACATCAACACAGTGACAATCAGTAATTAATGGCTCATATTATTCAATCAATTTAATTCATCAGTGGAAGTTAAATGACAGCTATTGCTTTCTCTTCTTTTTAAGGTGCTAAATTCCCCATTAAGTGGACGGCACCAGAGGCTATCACTCATGGATCTTTCACCATTAAATCAGATATGTGGTCTTTTGGCATCCTCCTTTACGAGATCATCACTCATGGGAAAATCCCCTACACAGGTCAGTCAGACATCACAGATTTTTCTCGCCCCAGTTGACAAGTTAAATATGTTTGGTATTTTGTGTAACAGACAGGTCATATTGGTTAGTAAAACCATAATGAATTATGGCTGAATTGGAATCTCCTAAAGGGTTTACAAAGCAACTCACTTCAGGTCCATAATCTACTGAGAAGCGACTACAGAGTGGTATTTGCTTCCCCCTAGTGGATAAATATGAATATTTGCGTGGCTCTTCGTAGTAGTATTAGTAGTAGTAATAATAACGGATAATCATAATAATGCTTTCCTTCAAAAGAATAGTTTCAGCTAGTAAACACGAAGTTGAGTTTCTTGTAAGCACTATTTTCTGGAACATTTTATTTAAAGTAACGCCAATAACTTTTAAACAGCCTCCAATCCAAGAATACATCCGAATGAGATATATTTAAATCCCAAAGCGAAATTATAAATATTCAAAGTTTATATTGCATAGCAACAAATGTGAAAATACATTTATTAAACAATTTTTAAAAGCCCGTGCTTTAGCGAGTATTTTTAATCCCAAATGTCTCACTCATTCCTACATCGTGTTATATTTTTGCTGACAGCCCACACACGTGCCTCGTGCCCGTCGGTCCCATACAGGGTCCGGGTACCTGCGATGTAAGTAAAGATTAAGCACAGGAAAATAATGAATGAATTAATGTAACTGTGCGCACATGGATCACATAAAGTAGTACACTGGGCACGCCAGTTCCATCGTGGCCAAGAAATATAAACAAGCAACATAAACCCTCACCCATAATAAAGTCACTGTAATGTACACATCACCTTAGTTTGTTCTTTGTGCTGTTACTGCCACTTTCGAAACTCTGCTGCAGGTTTGAGCAACGCTGAAGTGATGGCGAGAGTGCACCGAGGCTACAGGATTCCGCAGACTGAAAACTGCCCCAAAAAGCTGTACGAGATCATGACTTCATGTTGGAAAGCCAACGCAGAGGAGCGGCCCACCTTTGAATTCATGCAGAGTGTCTTGGAGGATTACTTCAACGCCACAGAGGATCAATATCAGCACCAGCCATGAGACACGCTGGTGAAGGAATGGAGTCCAGAAAAATTAGCCTCTCTCTTTCTCCGTAGATGGAGCTTTAAACTAACCAGTTTGCAAACAATCCAGTTCAGCAGCTTTCCCTCCACGACGATGCGGAGGCCTCTCATCTACACGGAATTTTTTTTGACCATCAAGACCCAAAAAATCCTCCTCCAATAAACTTTGTCTCCCTGCAAAAGGAAAGATGCAACCCAAGGATGTCCCAAAGTAACATCTAAAAGTATTCAGAGTTCCACAATACTCATGGTTGTCCAGAGACACTTACAAAAACAGAGCGATTACAAAGGTACATTGATGTCTCCACGGCTTGCACTAGAGAACAAACATTTTGGAGGCTTGTTACAAATGTACATGTGACCAGCCCTCTCCACAGCAGCTGTAGCTGCAAGTATTAGAAAATTATCAGTGGACTTACTTCCAAGAACACATTCAAGTCACCACCAGATTTGTTGATGGTGAAACTGATTAGCTGCCCTGTTTCACTAGTGCTTGGTCATTACATTCATCTCTGCATCTTTCAGAGTTAGAGAAGACCTTGCACTCCAAAGTGCAGATGTGGGTTCAGAACCCATTTACAGCTCCTCTGCAACAGCCACTTACGAGGAGACCATCCAGTAAAGACTGGCAATAGCTTACATCTGACCAGCCTTCACGGTGGTGCCATCCAAGCTTACTGTGCATGTTTGCTCCAGCGAATGTGTGGGTTTGGGGGGGGCATTCTTATAGGTCAAAATGTATTTAGGTAGGATGGGGCACACAAAGTAAACCCCCCCCCCCCCAATAGGTCAATGCATTTTTAAGCTTGAAGACTTTGCATTTGCCAATTTAACTATGCTGTGCCCATTTAAAACAAAAACAAAAAAAGGAAACTATTTGTATATCATTTTACATGAACAAATAGCTAAAGCCAAGATCACTTGACACCAAACAGGGGCCAAGAGGATAGAAATCCATGTTACTAGTACATGCTTGACCAATAACAGCAGGGATTGAGGGTGGTAAAATTTATTAAATAAAAAGCATTAAAACCTTGATCATACATAAAAAAAAACAAGTGAGCCAGTCAGTTGGGTTTTTTCCTCAGAGAATTCGTGGTCCGAACAGACTTTCGGATTGTGCGGCACAGGTTTCCGCTTGACTGAGTCGACATCGATTCCTTGATGTTGACCAAAAGTCCCCGTTTCGGACGTGGCTGACCTGAACAGTCAGCGGTTGCTTTGACCAGCTCCTCTTTCAGTGCGTTCACTTCTTCTCCTTTATTAGTGAGCTCACGCTGCAGACGCTCAGCTTCTCGCTCCTGTTGGCAACAAGGCGCATCAGCATTTATGTTTTAAAACAAATCAACGTGAACGTGTGTCCAGGCAGGTACCTGATAGTTGAGCTTGTTCTGCAGATTTTGAACCTCAGTGAGTTTCTCCATGTAACTCTCCCCAGCTTCCTGCAAAGTCTCATTCAACACGTGGAGCTGCTTCTCTAGGGACACAATCATCTAAAAGGAAGAAAGACACATCAACAGGCAGGTGTCAACTGATAATGCAGGTTGTGTTGTTCAGAAACTATTACATTGCCAATAAACTACAGAACAGGGGGCCCTCGATTTACGGCATAAGCCACTCATTCGAATTATGCCACTCATTTCACAGAAAAGCAGCGTACATAATTAAATTTGAGATACTAATCTACATGTATTGCAATTTCATTTACTTCTTGTTTTTCAGCACACAACTGTTCCACAGCACACTTCTCCTTATAGAGAAGTTTGAAGCGCTCCAACCCTGAAACGGGCAGAATGCAGAAAATAACCATTAACAGTCAGCTGAAAACAATAAGACAGTTCACACTTAACTAGCCTGGTTGAGAGGACAAAATTACAGGACAACACCCATACAGGATTCATCCTTTGGACAATGACTCTTCTAAAGAGAATCAGCCTCTGATTGTTCATCAACGTGCAGTAAAAGGAATGTGGAGGCAATCTTTCATGCCATTTCTTTAAAAGGGACCAGCTGCCTCAACACAACCAACCGGGCTCTTCTGGTTGAACAGAGTCAGTTTGAGCATAGTTGTCCTGCTTGGCAGCCATGGCAGAAGCAGCTACAGCAGTCGCAGAACTGTTTCCATTAAGCTTCCATTCCAATTCGTTTACACGCCTCTCAAGCTCCTGAATGGACACAAAAAGGCCAATCAGCAAATAGGGCAGTTAAGCATCATTCCTCTTTCCTGATATTTATTATTTTTCAAAAAGGTAACAACTAGTTTCATTTTACATTTACGGCATTTAGCTGACGCCCTTATCCAGAATTTAATGTTTGAGAGGCACTTTACACCTTGCATGTATTTCAGTGATCCCACTGGGTTTTAACTTGACTGAATGCAAAGCCAGTTGTAAACATTCAGGATGCACTGTGATCAGATCTAGCAAACCACACATTGTAGCTGATAAACCATGTTTACTCCATTAATAAAACTGAAAAACTCAGTTTAGTGTAAAATAACGGAGTCCATACAGTAATGTAACCATCACATTTAAGTCTCAAACATTCTTAAACATAAGGCATATTGCAACAGCAATAAAAAAAGGCTTAGTCATAAAGTGACTTATGATTTGACTACATCCACCTTGGCTCGGTCCTGCTCTGCTGTGTACTCCTCTATCTGGACGTAATCCTCTTCCAGCCGTTCCAGAGCACACTGGTAGGCATGCTCCTTCAGTGCCTCTTTATACATTTCAAAGGTGCTATCCATCTTCTCCTCGTAACTCTCCTTCAAATCAGCCATCTGACGGCTGAAATAAGCAGTTTATTCAGGGTGCACGGAGTCAAAGCGACTTCGACTGTTTACTGTTGTTTTTATTCACCGTTTGCACACATCCACACACCTGTGAAACTCTTCCATCTCCATGATTTGTTGCAGCATGGCATCACCCATCTCTTTCCGAATCTCAATCTCCTGCAGAAGATTTTTCTTGCGCTCGGCCAGCAGCTTCGCCCGCAGACTCTCCACCAAACTCCACAGCTCCTACACACAATCTGCCTCATCAAACAAGCTTCACTTTTTTTTTTTGGCAGCCTATATTTTTTTCTATACGGGCAATTTTCTTTAGATAGGTATACTTATACACATTATTAAGCAAGATTTATTAAGTTTGATTTCATTTAAGAAACCTTACCTCCTGGGGTAATATTGACATGTCTGCTTCTTCGTCCCCATCCAACAACTCGTCCTCAGAAAGGTAGTCCTCCACTGCCTGGCTGTCAATCACCCCATTGCTTAGCAGGGGCTTTCCATCCCGACCAATCAATCGTGGCACGAGAGACTCAAGCGAACGGGGTGGAATCACCTGAAGCACCTGTACAACAGTCCATCATATTTACATTGGAAATTCAGTCATTTGATGAGGCATCTTTTCAAACTGAGGTCCATTAGGAGTTTTCACATTCAGATTTGATCCCACTGTAGTCAGCAGCACAAATTTAATTAAAAATGACAGATTAAATCAAAGCTAAACATACCCAACATGACCAGTGAGGTCTAAACTTACATTTCAGACAGTCATGCAACCCTAACCAATTTGACATTTCTTCACATACACAGGACAACCAAATATCCCTTCCTTTCAGTGTTGTACCTGCTCTGCTGCGGCAGCTCAAAAATGTAAATGATCTGATTGCATGTGTGTGTGGCACAAAACACTAAAAACATGCACGAGAGTGCTACTCCAGGGCTGAGAAACGGATGTCATTACACATGCCACCGTACCTCTTTGGCCACAGCAGAGAATTTCATGACGTGGAGAGTCTCATCATAAGTAGATGCACACTGGTTTATGTTCACAATCATTGAGGCTCTCCCACGGCCACAGAACACTCCCTGGAAAAGGCGGGTCAGCTTGCTCTCACGAAATGGGATGTAGTTGCTCTTCGCCCTGGGAAACATACAAAGGTTGTTCAGAAACAACAGTTCACATTCGATACAAAGCTACTTCACCCAAGGTAATCCAAGCCACATTCAATTACTGTAGTAAATATTTGTGCAGCACTGCTTCTTCAAAGTTGCAATGTAACTGCTTGAGTCAGTATTGTACAAACACTCTGCTGTAGTTCTGTACACTAAAAACAGATTATGGCACACAGGTGCACCTGTCATTTTGGTTGTTGCGGAGGCCTGCGATGCACTTGCCCAGGATCAACAGAGAGTTGTTGATGTTTCCTGCCTCCCTCAGACGGTCTCCAAACGTTTTGGTCTTAGTGCATCTCTCCGAGCCAGCGAGGTCACACAGAGAAAGCCTGAGAGAAAAAGGCAGACTGCTTCACTACAAATTCAGCATCACACCCCCACCCAACACTCACCCACATCCAAACCACTCACTCAGATATTCCATGGACATCGCCTGTATCGATGCGCATCAGTTTGATGGTAAAGATGCTGTGGCTGTAAAACATTGTAATAAATTTACAGAACCGGTTATTTTTTTCCTGCAACAACTTACCGGTACCTGTTCTCACGGTAAACAGGCTGTTCAAGGAATACATTTTCACAAGCTACGATGGGACACATTTGTATTTATGAGCTTTTACTGTTCAAGCTAATTTGCCATAGGAACAGGTGTAAAGCGATGTGTTTAGTCAGAACACAGTAAAGCAATGTTACCTTCTACTGGAGGACTGGTTCATTTTAGTGGCAGCAGCACTGCGGTTTTTATTCCCCACGCGCAGCACCTTAGCTGCCTCCTCGGCTGTCTGTATATTAATCCACCTCAGGTCTACAATATACACAGGGCAGACACTCCGTACATCTTCCGTACATGTTTTTCATACACAACCACAGGGACTGATAGTCTGAGACAAGAATGAAAATCTGAGTTCTCAATTTGAACCCGTTTTACACAGTACCACTGATCACCCTTTCCAATAAATTAGAATATTAGAAAAGTTGCCCTTCCATAGGTATTTACTCATAAAATTTGGGCTGTTGTCTTCACAGTATTCTAATTTTTTTCATTCCTGTTATCGTAGTTTTTATAAACGGGAGGCCCAAATTATGTACTAATAAACTACTAAGTATTTAAAATCATTTAATTGAAGTTCTGAATCCATGAAAGTTTAACGTTTTCAATGGAATTATGGAAATTAATCAACTTTTCCATGATTTATAAATAAATAAATAATTGATCACAGGCATTCCACAGCACAAAATCCCCAATCTCCGGTTTCCTACTCCTAGTCACCTCTAACATAGGAGTTCCCAGCACTGTCCTCACACACACGAAGCGCAGAACGTTTCTTTGTCTTGCTGGTGAGGGTTGACTGAAGCAGGTCGTAAACATGCTCATTATAGATCTCATAGTATGAGACCCATAGAGAATAGAGAGATTGCACATCATCCACAGCTACTTCAGCACTGTCCACTGAGAAGGGAACACAAATGTTTTTCTGTGAAAAGTTCACAAGTGCAGCAAAAGAACAAAAAAGGCCCAGTTTCACCCAGTGATGACGATGACCAACGCTTTACCTGTCTGGTCATAAGAGACTCCGGAGAAAGACAGACTGTTAACGGATGAAGAGGAGGAGCTCCTACTCCTACTGCTTCTTGCAGACTCAAACTCCTGCAGATAAGCATAAATTATTCCTGAAAACACATCATATCAAACCAGCTTCTACAAAAATTCTCTTATTGTAGACCTGGTCTTGAACTGCTGAGTTAAGGAAATTGAATGAGAACAGACAGTATCTGACTTTAAGCAGGATAATAATTTATGCATTTTGATAGTGAACTGGCTTATTTGTGGCTTACAAACTTGTGGTAGTTTGGCTGAATCAAAGTTGTGTAAATATGGATTGACTGATCATAATCTAGTGAGACAATTTCAAAAGGTAAAATGATAAAATACCAGCCAACTGAAGTTAATAAATGTTAAAAAAAAATTATACAAGAGCATGGAATCTTTGATATGGATGAATAAAATCATTTTTGAAGGACCCTTGAAGAACTGGCATGAGGTTAGAAATCGATCCTTCAAGTGAGTACCTCCTTGAGCAGACTGAAGAGTGCTGCCTTGCCAGATCTCTCGGCTCTGATCTGATCTGGGTCCAGCCTTTGCACATCTGAGCCCAGATATGGCCTCAGGTCTGTGTGCTCATACATCCGCCCACTGATGTGCCTGAACACTGCATCCAGAGTGCGAGGCAAAATACCAGGATCCCTCTGAGACCCTACATTCAAACAGATGCAGGTCAAACATTTGAAACCAAACTTTTCACAAATAAAACCACCCGATGGCAATAACATGATTTCAATATGCTTGTCTTGGGCAATACAAGCACAAAAATCTCAGATGCATTCATAATTATGAACAGAGCTAAAGATAAAAGTATTTATAAAGCCAGAACCTCTAAGGTGTTGTGTCAATATCATGCATGCCAACAACCTAAATACCCAGTCACCATGAATCACAAACAATAGTTGGGCAAAGTATGTGTCTAGTTTATTGAGTCAACCAACAATTATTATTGTAAATGTTTGCAAAATGACAAAAGAACCCAGGGTAACCTCTGAGCCAATATAGGTCTCTCTCTGACTGGCTAATGTTAAGACAGAAACTGAAGTGATCGTTCATGCGAGTAAAGGCATCAATATTTCAGCTAAATTATTCTGTGAAAAGGAATCTGCTAAAATTCCAACAAGCCATCATGAAGGATGAATGAAAAGCTCCCAGAGATGTTTGGATGTTGTTATTGCTACACAAGGGTGAGACTTTTGCTGCTCTTAGATATGCAACATCAAAAAAGGGTTTTTTCCTGAAAATCTGATGTTAGCTCATTAATGAAGAAATGTAGGAAAAGACGGGAGAGAGGTGTGCGGTGTGTGTTTAAACGTCTCACGGATACACTTTGATAGCACATGCCTTGAATCGTATGGGTCTTCCCGGCATTGGTCACACCGTAACTGAAGACCAACGCATTTCTGCCTTGCAGGAATTCCTGTACTTGAGATTTGATTGTTCCCTCAAAGAACTCCGCCTGAGTCGAGTCGGGCCCAAAGATCTACATCAAAAACATAACCTACCATTACACTGAGCTATTCAGAAGAGAGGTACAGACTGTTTGCCTGACAAAGACAAGAGAATCAGAGCACCTTGGTGAAACTGAATTTGTGAAGCTGATGGCCAACCCCCTTCTCGCTGCTCTTCATCCTAGCAGAGCCTTTGGGAGCATGAAGAGCAGCGGTTTCTGTGCTTTCCAAAACCACACAGCCCTGCAAAAGGAGACACTCCTGCTTACTTGACCAAAGCTGCATATTTAAGTGTTAAGAAAATGAGTACACGAGTACACAAACCTGGTCCTCATTACTGTTGAGCTCCTCTTTACTGAAGGGGCGAACCCTGAGGTAAACACGAAGCTGCTGCTCAGAACCCTCAGGCTCACTCTACAGAACACCGACACCACCAAGTGTTAGATCATACATAGGGCTAGACTGAAGTGGGTTTGAGTCAGATGGTCATGAAGGAATAATACCCATACTGAACAAAGATAAAGGTCTTATGACCACAGTTATTTTGAAATTTTTTATGGCCTAGGCAAAAATTTTTATCCTGCATCTGAAGATAAAAATATGTCCCTTTTATGATGACTTGGAGAGAGACTCTAACCGGTCAACGCCTCAATGACAAAGAGACGAGAAGAAGTACAATTAATACCTGTGAGGTGATTGAGGATAGGCCAGAAAGTTCTGGTAAAGCAGTGTGGTGAGGGTCACATGCTGTTGACTCCATAGCCACCAGAACCATTCCCTCATGTGTCAGGTCAATAGTTGCTGCCATTTCTAAAAGATATGAGCCAGTAAAGCACCACCTTCAGACCTGAAAAACCAACACAACCCTGTTCAAATAAATGTGCTGGACTTACCAAACACAAGCTCGACCACTTACAGAAACAACACGAGTAAAACACCTTCAGCACCTCTACCGGTAAGTCACTGTTTTTGTTAAAAGGAGGAACACTAGTTCAACAAAACATTTCAGCTCGTTTCGCCAAACTTTTTCAAACTAACAGCTGGCAATTAACACTACAGAACACAGTGCATTAAGCCAGGTTTATGCACTTTCATTGATAACCTGAAGACCCGCCCAAAATCAGCAAACAGCCAATCACGTCTCAGTTACAAACACTCTAAATAAGCCACAGATGAGTAAGGACGAACAGGATGAAAAAATGCTGATCATTTAAATGAATTCTTTTAGGTCAGAATTGATGCCTTGAGAGAAACGTTTTTGGGTACCAGGTCTTTTCAACTCAATACCATCTAAGCAATGCTTTAGTGATGGGTCGGTCGCGAACGAAATGGCTCTTAGAGCCGGTGTTCTGAAAATCCGTCCTACCTGACAAACCATCCTACCTCTTGTTACTGCGCATGTGCGATGAGCTGACAAAACGTCCTACTTTGTCAAAACGTCCTACCGTATGATAAAATTACCATCGTACAACGGGAGCCGTGTTTTTTTCTTTCTCTTGCCCTCTCTCTCTCTCTCTCTCTCTCTCTCTCTCTCTCTCTCTCTCTCTCTCTCTCACACACTTTTTTCGCTTAACGTCGCACGAGAGCCTTGTGTTTGCTCTCAGCAGGGGGAGGGGCAGTTACCCTCGCAGCAGCAGTGGCACATGAACAGAGCAGGAGGGAGAGAGAGAAAGGAGAAACAGTGCCACGGGCAAAAACGAGACTACATCGACAGAATCAAAGGTATAGTAAAGAAAATGAGTGACACCAAAAAAAAGAAGCAAAATCTGGAACAATTTCAGTGTTATTGACAATAAAAAGGTAGTGTGTAGAGTCTGCAAGAACATGATATCATATAAAGTCGGCTCCAAAAACAACCTGCACAGGCACCTGAGAATTATCCACCCATCAGTGCAATGGGAAGATAAAACACAGTGAGTTGAGTGTGATATTAATGAAGGTGCCAGTGTGTTTACTGCAACTGTTGCTGCTGCTTCAGTATCTGAAGCGCCATGCAGTATACTACCACAACCACCTAAACCAACCCAGAGCTCTATCGGACAGTTTTTGCAGAAGTCTGTGACCCCAGCAAGACAGAAGTCAATTGATGAACTGGCAAATGAAGAACTTCATTTTTTCTTTTTGTTTTGCATATTTAAATCGATATTTTATTGTGTTGTGATATGCAGTGTTTGTGTTGTTTCAATTTAATTTTATTTAAAAGGGAAAAAGTAGAACATTTATTTAGTTAAATGTTAAATAGTTGATTTTTGTATTTTGTAATTATTTCGTGTGGAGTGAAAAGAAGATATTTACATCATTAAAAAAACAACCTGAAGTGCCGCCTAGGAGCCGGCTCTTTTTAGTGAGCCGAGCAGAAAGAGCCGAAATTCCCATCACTACACCGCATATTTGGAATAATGAAAAAAGTTCATATGCAATTCCGGAATATTCGCTAGATGGCAGTGATGTTCTTCCTCGCAATTGATTTGCCATGCAATTAGATTTTCACTGGCCGATTTCTCAAAACAATAAACTTGATTTGGTCCACTCTTCCCCTAAAGGCTTTGAGATGCCTTTTATGCATGGGCACCAGAACCATTATTTTTTTAAATTATTTCCAAAAATATTCAGAACCCGCACCCCCATAAAAATGCCCCTCACATCAGTGCTTCTATATCCATCATCAACTGCAGCTTGTGGATGAACTTAATTCAATCATTATTGCTGAAGCAGTTGTTTTTCCGCCTTAGCATGACTCCTCTTCTATAAATATTTCTCACTTCAAATTTCATGTTGTAACAGGTCAAATGAAAGTCTTTGAATTTTTCCTCAGAAGTGTCAAAATTCCCATATATAAAGGCAATTAACATTTAACTGCTTTTGTTTTACCAAATTATATATATATATATTTAAAAAAGTACCATGAGTGCTACACTTATATAAACCTGGTACTTCAGACCTTCAGTGTCCTGAACGGTTCTGGTATTATATATATATATATATATAAAACCCTACTAATTAACGAATTGCCCACTGCTGTTCTCCCTGTACACTAATGACTGCACCTCCAGGAGCTCAGCTGTTAAACTCCTGAAGTTTGCAGACG
>JBBMFX010000011.1:4644501-4662631 GCA_037832545.1 Rhabdalestes septentrionalis
CATTAACACTGTAGTTCTGTAATTTACTGTAAATAAGATTTAGAATTTTTTATATTGATTTAGAATGTTTATATTGTGTTTTTATGGATGTGCGAGAGACACCATTGACCGGAACCAAATTCCCTGTATATGCACACACACATACTTGGCCAAATAAAACGATTCTGATTCTTCTGATTCTGAATGTCGAATTATTGCCCTTTGTGTGCTCTTTATTGCATGACAGTATTACTAGAAGGGTCTGGAGGGCCACTCTTGCTCATTGACATTGTAAAACCATCCAGTGTGCAAAGAAAGGAAAAGACCAAACACATTCTATCCAAATTTTCTCTTTATTACGCTGACATAAGTTTGATCAGAGCAGCCCAATCTGGCAAATCAAGACCATTTATGCGTCTGCGATGGTAACCTCCACCTCGACACCAGGCTCGATGCTGATGCTGGTGATCTGCTTGACAATCTCAGATGGGCTGTGAAGGTCAATGAGACGCTTATGGATCCTCATCTGGAACCTGTCCCAGGTTTTGGAACCCTCTCCACAAGGGGTCTTACGGGTGGTGATGCGCAGGGTCTGAGGCACAAAGACAGGATTGCATCAGAATACATTTGGCCATGTCCATAAATCTACCCTCAACGCAACTATTTACATGTGATTAGAAATATTATCTAAAACATTTACCACAAGCTACAAAGAACTGCAGTTTGAACTAAAGGATAGGTCATCCTACACATTTGCAGTAATCTGTGGCTCTCAGTTGCAGTTCACGCAAAGACCTGAACATGAAAACATGGAGCATTTTATGACAAACACATGGGCCTTTGTCAGTAACTACCCATAATTTTCTGCTGTGAATGTTCCGACATCCAACAGATGGGCTATAAACATTACTTGTATTCTAATTGAGAATTGCTGGTGTCTGAAATTGTTTTGAGGTTAAGCAGCATGGACACAACTTTACCTGGTATTTTACAGGTATTAAACATTATCAGGTGTTACAATGCTTAATACAAAGTATGTGTAGGTAGTTCTGTCCACCCTGCTTAGCCCGAACTGCAAGTCATTACAGACGGTACACACATTTTAAACAATGCACTTCAGTATATATTTTAATCAATTTAGTTTTGTAAAACATAAATCCTGGCCTGAGATTAACTAACAGACATTCACACGGAGTCCTGCGAGCACGAGTGGGCAAAACACATGAATCATTTTAAGAGTCAGCAGAGAGGTGTAATGTCTGGTCTCCACATCTCAATTCGTCAAGGTATAAAAGTTAATCAAATGTTCTTGGCAATTCATTTCAGAAATCCACAGTGTATTACACTTTACCTTCAAAAGTGAGTGTGATTTAAGTGCATAAACAAACATTGCCATTTCTCATGGTTGTAAAAATATAAAGTTTGAGAATCACTGTAGTACACAACGACTGCCCATTCATTGTTGGAAGGTATTTTGACAGCTATTATATTTTTATACAGATATATTTTTAATCACCAACTCAAATGCAACAGAAAACAAACTTTTCAAAATGATCTGAACATTATTTACCTTGGTGGGCATGCGCACAGGCCCCTTCACCTTAAGGCTCTTCTCCTTAGCACCACGGATCAGATCAGCACACACTGCAAAGTCAAAATTTCACATGAACAAAACAAAAGCTTGGGGCAAAAACAGCTTCAGAGTTATAAAGGCTCAGAATAGCGTATTATATAATTCACAGACAATCATTCTACAATTGTCATCCTCATAGCCAGGGGTCGGCTAGAAAAAAAAAAAGGTATGACCGAAAACTGACCCTTCTCAAGAGACTTGACGTTGCGGCTGGTGAGTGTGATCCGGATGCGGTGAATGGCAACCTCAGGCTCAACTGGAGCTTTACCACTGTCCTTGAATGCCTGCAATTTTTTTTTTTAAAGGAATAAAGCATAGTCCTGAAACACTTGATTTAAATCATTACATTTCTAAATCGATACTTTGTTTTCATAAACAGACCTGAACTTCAGTAACATGGTGTAAACCTCAGTAATACAAGGTAAATTCAAGCAATATCATTAATGGAATTGTGACAAGATATTCTACATTTGGGATGCCAACATGCAAACCAAACCCAACAGATTAATGTTTCTTACATTAACTATGACAAAAAGAGGTGGGATCCCTTTTCATAAAGACTTCTTCAAAAATACAACAATTTAGCAGTGGGTTAGTCCTAACGTCACAGGTAATCGTATTAACCCTTTTTATGCTTGGAGTTTATCAGACCCTGTTCAAAACGTAATGTCTCTACATAACTAACTTTTCTACATGTATTTATGTAATTTATTAAATAACATGTCATACACAGTGTTTTTGGAGTCAGTTTGATTCCAGTACGTTTTAAAAGCATAATCCAAAGAAAGCAACATTTTAGACATGTTTTTGGATGAAATTGAGGACACTATAATATCCAAAATTAATGACGTCAAAAAAACTTTTGCATTAGGCTCAAAACTGAACAATCACACCTACAACAGTGAAAGATTCACAGGACATGGGGCAGGGCGAAACATTTTCCACAAGAACTTTGATGGTTAACAACGTGCCCGTCTGTCACATTTGAGCCCCTAATATTACTAGACATCCAAAACAATGTCTATAAAGCTTCACTCAATAGACACATTTAATTTTAATAATATTGAGGCCAGTGAGATATAAGAAATACGTTTGGGAAAGGAAAACATTTTCCACGACACATTATATTTTTGATACTCTGACAGATTAAATGTTGCCAGTAAATCTGAACAGACTATTGGCCTGAAGTCATGGCTTATTGATGCACAGCTGAACCTCTACTACACATAGGCTCCCAGAATAATGTCTATCTAATTTCACTCATTCGGTCTCACTCCTGAAAACCAGAGTTTAGCGTCTAGCTAGATTTTTAAAAAGCTAGAACATACAATGCCCCAACCTCTGACACATCACAACAAAATATGAATCCACAGTTAGTCAAGCGACACTACGAAGTACTATGCTAGAAATTAAATAGGAAAACTAGAATCAAGAGAACGTTTTAGTCAGAATATGTTAGCTAGCCGACTAGCTAGCAGGTGCCACACGTGTTATCAAAACATATCCAAACTGCTCCAGTGTTGTGAAAAGGTTTCACATACACGGATACAACAATCAGTAAACAAAGTAGGGGGGATTTACCATGACTGTGTGTTCCTGACCGACTTATTCGTGTATAAGAAGCGAACAGCGGTGAGTCAGGAGGCGTTAGCTCTCCTCTGCTCTTCAGGAAAAGGAGGAACAGAGGCCTGCTCGCATGCTTATATTCCACTATCCGGGTACTGGACTGCTCGACCAATGAGATCAAAGAGGAAAAGGCGGGAGAAGATGGGTCACGTGGTAAATACGAATCGTATACATCCATAAATCACGTTCCATTCAGATTTCACCGTGTCTGAGCCCTACACACTACGCCCTAACCCTTTTGGCCCCGCCCCTTCAGTCACATTGAGGATGTGAGGGAGGAGGATTAGAAAAATTAAACCCATTTGGAACGCGTCCTAACGGTCCTTTTGTCTAAAGCCACAATACCCATTTACAGACATTTTATGTAAACAAACATGTCAAACTTTTAAGATAAATACATACATTAACACCGAAACTGTTCCTTAAGCCCCGAAACTTCATAAAGCCCAATAAATGCAATGAATATCCTATCCAAGTTGGGTTTTGTCATTAATGACTGACCGAACCGTGGAGAATGTCGTCTGTTGACTTCTCAAGAAATTAGTAATAGACTTTTATTTAATATACTTAGTATATCCACAATATATTTAATATACACACGTACACTATATGTATAAAAGTATTGGAACACCTCTCAGCTATTGCATGAATTATTATTTTTTGAATACTTTAAGCGAAGGGAAATCTTAAGGCTTCATCAGACTTTTTGGACAACACAATGCTTCCAACTTCGTGGACAACTTGCCCGAGGGCCTTTGCTGTTCGAGCATGACCGCCCTTCAGTGCACAAAGCAAGCTCCATAAAGACATGGCTGGATAAATTCGGTGAGGATGAACTTGATTGGCCCGCACAGAGCCCTGAAACCACTCCAAAATCTAGTGGATAGCCTTCCACGCAGAGAGGAGGCTGTTATAGCTGAAAAGCGGGGACCAACTCTAGTCTATTTATTTGAATGCAGTGTAATCAACGTCCTTGCTAGTGTAATGGTCAGGCGTCCCAATACTTTTGTACATATTGTGTGTATATTAATATAAATGCCCCATGTCGTGTTTAGGGTCCCTTGAAAGGAATTTCCCAACACATCTGTTTGCCCGTTAGAACAAAATGGCTTCCCTTGAGACCTAGGGGCGTCACTGGCAGCAATTTGAATTAGCCGTGAGAAATGCAGTCTGATTTGGAAATGTGTTTTCTAACGTTCACCTGGAAAAGGAAGTACATGATTAATTTACTGGTGTGTTTATTTCATTCGCAGGTTAAGTGTCTGTGAAACAACCAGATGTTGAAAGTGTGTTGTGAACTCCACTAGAAAGGTAAGTATAGCCTCACGGCTTAACTAATGATTAAACTCCATATTAATGGGGAGGAAATGAAGGAATGAAGTACAAAAAGATATATTTAATATTTTAGGGCAAATTTTGTCGTTTTTAAGCTACTTGTTTTGTGTGAAGGCCTACAACTTTGTATTTTAGGACATAACAACTGGCACAATAATCTGAATAGCAATTCGTGGATTTGGGTCTTTTTCTGAATTTCCTGATTTTAATTTGTAGAAGGTGCAATAGATAATCGATTTGATTAATGGGTAAAACTGAAATATCAAAGTACAGAAATTCACATTTTATGTTTTCAGGCCAATTTTTTAGGCATTTTTTGAGCTAAGACATTCCATTTTAGTTTTTAGTGTCAGAATGAGCTTAATGGCAATTTGGGGAGTGTTTGCTTACTTCTCTGAATTTTCTTTTTTGTTTAAAATAAAATGGATAAAGATATGAGAACACACATTTTGTCTGGTCATATGAAAAACTCATTCTAAAGTAAACAAAAGAAAACTGGGTCCAAGTTTAGCTTGTTTGGGGGTACTCTCCATTTTAGATGGGCCTAACCACAAGTAGAATTATCTGAACAGCAATTTGTTGGTTTTTTTTGTTTAATTTATTGAATGCACAAAACAAATAAGATAGGATCTTTGGTGTCTGAAGTCAGACCAATAATATTGTGCAGAAAAGGGGGAAAAAACTGCAGTTTGCGGTTACTGATCAGACAGTATCATCAGAATCATGCATGGCTAGATCTATGTTCAGCAGTAAACAAGAATTTTGCAGAGATTATCTGAAAATTATTAGTAATCCTTAGCCTTTTAGGGAAGCCCCTGGGAACTGCTGTCTTTTCACAAATAAAAAATTGTACAAAACATCACTAGTTTCAGAAATGCACAGAAGAATCTTGTGCTGTAAATTTATCAATTAAAGGAACTACATCACTTGTCAGATACACAGTTACCACCAGTAGCAACCTGGAATGCCCTGAAGGGAAAAAGTGGGAGATTTTGTATTTTTAAGTCAATGTCCTGTGTAACAAAACACTTAGTAAGCTTACAATCCCTTTAAGTTTAGTTCAAATGTATGGTGTATTATTTATCAAAATGCAGAACTTAAAGACAATGTTTAGTAAACCCTTCTTTTTGTCTAGAAAGGTTAGAGCCCGTATTTATAGAAATATTTGCAAACCTTAAACACATGAAAAAACTCAGAATGAAAACTTTGCTGTAGAACGGGATTAAACAACAGAATTCTGTTTTGTCAGTGAAGTTCATTCTTTTATTTTGGTTGTTCTCAGATTTATGAGAAGAAAGTAACTTTTTATTCCTAATTATTTGTTTGTTTGTTTTTCATTATTTTTCATTTAGTTTTGTGATTGTCTTGGTTTCCTCCCTCATCACATTTTAGTTTTAAATGTATAACACCTTTTTAATTCGACCCATTCCTACATAAAATCAAGGGTTTCATTTTCAAGAAAGGGTGGAAAGTGAATGAACTATCTAATTTATAAAAGTGTACAATTATGTAATTCTTTTCATTTTTATTGTATTATAAAGCTGTTATGTCTATTTTAAGGATTCCTAATTACTACATTTATTCCAAATAATTATTTGATGTGACTTTTGGACATTACTGCATTTAAAGGCATTGCTTCTTCAAAAAAAAATTGGGAAGATCCATATTAGTAATTAGAGGGAAATATTTGCCTTTTACTCTTTATTCCTCAATCTGTAATTTAAACCACTTAAACATGACATTCACCTTCTCAAGATCATCTCCATTGACCAAAATAGGTCCCTGTTTAACTCAATTGTTTTCTTTTTTTGACTTTGTTTTTTTTAAATGACCAAACAAAGTGTATGACCAAACATACATACGCCTACCTCTTCAATCCCCTCAAATGTCCTTCCACCATTATCTATTTCCTTAAATACAAAATGCAATAATGTGTTACAGTTATTCAATTCATTTTATATGAATTTATATTATCTTTTGCATGCTTAATTTTTCATCACTTGTTTTCTTTCCAGCTCCTTATATTCTTTACTTTATTTTGTTCAAAGCTAATTTAGCACAAATTATTATAAAATATATGATGATATTCAATTTTTATGTATATTGCAGCTGTTGTTTTTAATGTAATTTAAGCAGTTAGATGATATTTGTAAACTTTATCATAATATGCTTTTCACAGTCAATCCTAGACATCCGTACAACTGCAAAAAATATTTAGACCAGTTATAGAGAGCTTTAATAACTGCGTAAACTTCAGTTACTAAAACCAATATATTATTACTTTGTTTTTAATACTATACATTTTCCCGTAAATGTATATATGTTGAATTAAAAATGTACTTTGTCGACTCTCAGAAAAACTAAACAATTAATAAAGATGTGTAAATTAGCTTTAACATGCTTTAAAATGAGTGTTCCTGTGGAAGCAACTTTCCTAATACAAGCTGAGAAAAGGTTCAAAACAATAACAAAAAGCCTTAAACTTATAGTACCATGTGGAACTGTAGAAGAACATCTTTCAGCATCACCTGAGGAACCAAAGTTTGTTAGGTTCTGTTCTTCTTTCTTTGACAATGAATGTGACGGCTTTATGATTGGGAGGTGTGACCAGTCACTAAGTAATTTGAGGTTTGAGCCAGTTTTTAATAAAAATAATGAAAAAAGAAATTAGATAACTAAATGTTAATTGTTTAAATGTTACTAAATAAAAAGTAGATTACTACTGCATATAACATTTGGAAATACTAGGCCTATTTATTATTACTATATGAAATTGAATCAAAAAAACTAATTTGATCCTGGAGCAAACCACTTATGTTACAACTGCACCCCACAGATATTACAGTTATAAATCTGTAAAGTGAAGTGACCATCTCAACAACCTATTTGTTACGGATTAATATCCATACATGAGGAAAACAGCATTTTTACCTTTACAAACCCCTTCCAGTGACACATTTTCCTGATATAGTTATTGCATACTTCAGAAAAATATTTAATTTATGCATAAATGTGTGAACTCATTAATTATTTCACACTTAAATCATGTAATAATGAATCCATTATAGGTTATAAAAAATTATAATTTAGTTAACATTCATATGAAAAAGTTGAAATATCCTGCAAGTCCCATTTCTTGGGACATTCATCTGACAATCAGAAGAGCAAATTGAAAATAAGATCTTCCTTTGCTCACAAATTTTTTTTTTTGAGTAACAAAGGGCTATGATTTAGCTCCCAAGTCATGGAATTGCACTAGTGAAAAATGGGTCATGCTGAGATATTTTGTGTATTTTCACCAATTTCACTCACTTTTATTTAAGACATTTACATATATGTTCAAAAACGGAGACAGAAAAAAATGCCTGGTAAAGTGAGTCCTTCTGGTATGTTTATTGAGCTCAGTACTGTGGACAGTATTAACACTGGACCGAATCTCTCCTCTCCTCACATAGCAGCAAAGGTCGTCTGAATGCACACAGACACACAATCTCTCTCTCCCTCTCTCCTGCTCTCTCGCTCTCTCAGACACACACGCTAACAGCCAGCCGTTCACCTTCTACAACACGCCTGGCTCACGCAGCCAGCCAATAAATAACTTTCTCTTTGGATGATGTCATCTGGAGGAGACGAAAGGAAATGCAGGCTGCAGCAGCAAGTTCTCATTACAAATACACACACACACACACACACACACACACACACGCACACACACACATAGAGATATATGAATCATTCTGTCTTGGGCTATACACATACAACAGTAGTTTGTAAAAGTACATTTAAGTAACATATACATGATTAGCAATAGCCACTATCACAGGATGGCATTACAGAAATGCGATTAAAAACAATAAGGACATAAAGGACAAAATGTAAAACACCATTATGGCTGGAATGCTGTCTCATGATGAACTAAACACTCTCCTTCTCTTCTTCAACAGGTAGTGAGATTGGAGGTCAGCTCCGCTCGGACCCCATGAACGTTGCTATGGCAACATCCAGCTCCCATATAGGTTTGTGAATAAAGGCTTCGCCAACTTCTCGACACATCCCAGTATAACACAGACGGACACGCCCCCGCTCCCTACTTAGCACGCATTCTCGGATTTAAAAGAACAACAAAAAAGAAAAGAAAACCACTAGGAAGAGAGAAGTTCCGTTGCGCCATCAGGGGCTATACTTTGTCCATTAGCAGCATTATCCAAAATAGAGAGATTGTGTTACCCTCACACACATACGCCACACACACCAAATGACGGTACCACTGAAACTGAATAGTTGAATTGCTAAAGGTCTGTGTCTCCCAGTGAAAACGCCCCGGAACAGAGCAATTCAAATCATATTCACTCTGTAATCAGCCATTCACTCAGCAGCATCAATGACATCACTGTTTTACACCTTAAAGTATTGAGGCATTCTGGTCTTCCCAGTTCTACACACTTTTGTCAATACTGAAGTATTTACAAACTGCTTTAGATTCATGAATAGATTTATAAAAACATTTCAAAACGTAATAAAAAAAGAACAAAATAAAGGAAGTGCTTTGAAAAAGTGTGGGTGGAATAAACTCTTTTTTGTGTAAGTTAAAGTCTCAGTGAGAGACACAGACATTTTGTGCAATAAAGCAAAAAAAAAGGAGAAATGTACAAAGTCAAAACACTGTATGAAGTGTACCTGTAAAAATATCACACATAGCATTTTATATATATATATGCTAACAATCTGCTAAAGCTAAATATGACATCTAAACTGTTCATGACACCAAAAACATAACAGGACAAAACAAAGGCATCAGATTTTTTTTAGAAAGTGCTATTATGAAAAATATGCCCAACATGGGGGCTTTCCAGCACCCATCAACCTTCAGCTCCCAATGTAAAGTCAATGCGATATCAAACAACCAAACACTCAAACTCTGTAATCTCTGCCCTTTATATGACTGCACACACACACTCTCTCGCACACACACACACACACACACAAATCTAGTCCTAAAGGGATTTGGCTGGGAGTTTTTGGGGGTAAAAAAGGATTGTTTCATTCATAGGTTATTTTCTACAGCCTATGTAAATGGCCTGTTTAAATGGGCTGTAGAAATGTTTGTAGAACTGTGTTTGTCCTTAAGAGGTCTGTGCGTGCACCGATTATTACTGAACGCGCTTGTTTTAATTGGTGACATCAATCAGTGCAATGGACAGCATTCTGGTGGATGAGGTTCAGAGTTGTGTTGGTATCTGAAAGAATAAGAGAATAAGATCTGAGGTGGAAACGGCAGGAAAAGAGGCTGAGGGGGCGAGTGTTTATGGACTGTTGGTGTGTATGTGTGACAGTCTTTGTAAATTTTTTCCATGTTTCCCTTTATTGCTTTGTATTGTGAAGCAGATCTGCACTGATAAAGTTTCAGGCCCTTAAAATGAGCAGCAGCATGAAGGCAAATGGCCATCAAAAAAAAATCATAAAATAAAAAAATAAAAGCAAAACGAGATGAGCCTTCCTCACTCTGGCTCTGAGGGGTTTGGTTGCCTTTGGCTGTGAAGAGTTCTGACACTGTCACTAAAATGCTGGCATTTCAGTACCCAACAGCTTATGGGCCAACAAACGAACAAACTATATAAGAAATATTGGAAAAACATTTTATAGCTTTGATGGAACTTCAACATCACTAGAAGTTCAAAGTGCGAACTGGGAGGGTTTTGAAAGCTACATGACCTCAGCGTTTGAGAGTAAAACCTCACTGCAAATGGAGCTCTGCTTTGCAGACACACGTGCTTGTTTTGTTTTTTTCATCAACGTTATTATTTCATTTTGAATGACAGCTGTCAGATGATGTTCAACATCCTCTATTGCTAAAACGCCTCCAGGTATAGACTGAAGTAGATATAAACAAGTAAGTGATATGTTCTCAAAGGCACATATTTTTAAAAACATTTTGTTACTGGCTTGAGAAATGAGTGTTGCCTTGTTGTGTTTTTCATAAGTGCCAAGTTGACGGTAAAGTGTAGGTATGCTTTCGAGTAAGTGCTAAAGTAGCTAAGTACATGTGTACGTATATATTTGGGTCACTGGAAGGCCTGGTGGAAGCGAGGCAGGGTGGTGGTTGTATTCAGGCTTTGTGAGTGTGTGTAATTAACAGTGAGCCCGTGCGCCTGTGTTAGTGTGGGTGGGTGCGGCAGCGTGTTAAGCGGGCCAAGGTCAGGCACATCTTGGGTCGAGGGTGTTATAACGGGCAGCCCCTCCTCCTGGCTGTAGGAAACCCCCAAGGCAGACCCGGCCCCTTGACTATAAGGCAGAAAGTTGAACAGCGGAGACAGGAAGTCCAAAGATGGTGTTGTATCTCCGGTGGACGTGCCAACAGCAGCATTCATCTTGGTCGTATCCTCCGCTTGCAGTTCTAAGAGATAGCTTTCGAGCTCCGCCCTCAGAGGGGGCGTCGGTGAATAGGAAGTGTGACCTAGGGGATATCGTAATGCAAGGGACCCCGACATCGGAGACTGGTGTGACTCCATCGGCTCCACCGGCTCTGCTTTCACCCGCAGCAGCTCATGAGCGTGGCTCTTCTTCACATGGCGTGTCAGATGGTCTTTGCGGCCAAAGCGCTGGGCACAGTACTGGCACAGGAAGTCCTTGCGGCCTGTGTGCACCACCAGGTGGCGCCGGACATCCTTTCGGGTGTAGAAGCGGCGCTCGCAGTGTTCGCACTGGTGCCGCTTCTCCTTGGCTCCTGCAGCGCTCTTGCCGGCGTGGCCACGTAGGTGCTCCAGCACCAGCGGGGTGCTGGGGTAAGGCTGCAGGCACACCTGACAGGTGAGATCCCCACGGTGAGCCGCATGCAGCGCCTGATGCCTGCGGAAACCCAGCTTGGTATTGTAGCTCTTGCCGCACTCTGTGCAGCTGAAGGCCTCTTTGTTGGGGTCGTGTGTATGGAGGTGGTTCTTCAGGTGGTCTTTACGATGAAACATCTTCTCACAGTAGCTGCACTTATGGGTCTTCTCTGGTGAGTGTGTGGCCATGTGCCTGTAGGAACAAGTCATAATCCATGTTCAGTGAGAAGGAAACATATGGGGTAGAAGAAAATATTCGAAATTTCTTGTTATTATGCAGTTATTTAGATGTTTTATTTAAGTCATGCTTTGTGAATAGAGACTGTACTTCCTCCTTTTGCTAAAAAAGCTACAAAGCACAAAGCTCCTTGTAGCTCTCGTTTTTGCACTGTCAAGTAAGAGTAAGGGGTTATTCTGGTGATGATACAGGACAGAGCCGGTCATCAGTTTTCAAATGGTATTTGGGATGTGACCCCTTGAGAAAACCCAGCAAGGTACCCCAAATATATGGATCTCATTTTATACTTGCTTGTCTATATGGGATACAGACAGCACATGCTGTTTATATGTTTTAATATCTCTGTTTAGTCACAGTGAGACTGAGGGGAATATCACCCACCGTAACAGTTTGTACTTGGAGACGAAAGCCTTGGTGCAGTCAGTGTGTGTGCAGCGATACGGCCTCTCGCCTGTGTGTGAATACGAGTGCACTTTTAGCTTCTCCACACTGTTGAAGGCCTTCTCACACAGCTGACACAGGAAGTTCTTCTTCCCTTTGCCCTCCGGCCTCCTCTTCCTCACTCTGTCGCTCTCTGCCGGGTTAGGGCAGTCATCTTCGGGAGAGACTGTGGCCATGGCAACTTAGCACGGACCGGCCACGCGGTGGACACGTGCAGTGTGTCCGAATGCTGACAGAGTAAGAGTGGCTGAATCTTCAACACACCAGAGAGACAAGGCCCTGAGGGAGTAAAAGAAGATGCTGGGTGAGTTCCAAAAAAGACGAAGATAAATAGAAGAAGCAGATCAGAGACTAAACATCCTTCATTTCTCTTTAATAACACAATGGATCCTAATCCTGAACCCTCAAATTCAGAGTGGTTTCCCTACATCAACTACAGCTTTAAACACGCCTGAAATTTGGAACTGAAACCAAACATAACCCGAGAGCATTCTAGTCTCACTCTAACTCACAATACCAACTTCTGAATCTAAAGTTTACTGTTGACTGATAAGAATCTGTCCATGCCTGATCAAACTCAACATTCCTAATGATAGCATCTGTAGCACAGGTCTTGATGACTACAATGCCAACAATGTGCTAAGCACACAAGCCTGGGTTCCAGGTTAAAAAGCAGAGCACAATTTCATTAGGAGACACTAGTAAGAAACCAGGGAGGAAAAATAAAAAAGGAAGAAAAGCCAGGGTAAATGCCAGCTCAGTTAAGAAAAAAAATTTAAACCCAGCCTGAACCAGCAAGTATTTGATAAATTATATCTAAACCTGAACAAACACAACCCAACAAATATTAAAATTTTTGATTCAGCATCTGTGAAGAGATGTTTTCATGAAAAGATGAGGTGTGTTCAATCAGGTAAACATCAATGTTTGCTTTATTGAGCATGCAGACAGCAGAGAATATAAAGTTGAATTAACATATATTTTAAGTTAGGAAAATCAGTGTAAGTTGACGCAGTGCAGCCTGAAGAGACTGGAGCTAGATGATAATTTATTAATTGTACACACATTAACATGCTATTGATATGAAGTTTCAAATTAGGTTTGGGCATTTAAAGCAAGTAAACTGTTCATTGCTGGGAACTTTTCATCATTCTTCAGAGATCATACACACTCACACAAAAGAAAGGATGTCCCTTTCATGCTCAGCTCTCCTTTCATAATATACTGTAGTGATGTAATTCTTATCTGATTAAGCTAGAATCTAATTAAATCTGATTTTGGAACACAGGTTGGTAAAATTGCATCTGTTATTTACAGCTTACATCTGTAAATAACATTCTTTTTCTTTCGTTGTTTAATGGCAGTTGGCAAACAGATTTTGTGTGCATTACTGCCACCACCTGACAGTAATTATACATTACTTGTAATATATAAAATGTATATATTTAATATAAGATAGGCACACAAACAATTGTATTTTAATTATTTAATGACTGTCCAAAAAATGCATACACAATGATTATGCTACAGAATTACAGCTCACTTTACACATTTTCCCAGGGTTTTTAGAACCAAACAGGAGTCGAACAAATTGTAATCATTGTAATGTTTAGCACTTGACTGAAGAACTTAATTAGTACTTGACTTAAGCCTGTGGTTCACAAGTACAAATTCTGAACATCTTCCTTGATGATGTGCCAGGCAGCCAGTTTCAGTTCCTGTTCGTTTCAGGAGCATTTTGACCACAGTCTTGTAAAACATATGCTCAGTGAGATCCAGGTCAGGTGACTGACAAGGCCAAGACTGACATGCTCATTTTGCTTTTTGAGTTTTGTGGTGTTTGATTGGATCTGAGCGGGTAAAATCCACTGTACACTTGAGGGTGTGTGTGTGTGTGTGTGTGTGTGTGTGGGGGGGGGATAATTTGCCATGGATAATCTTACTATTTACAACATTACAAACAGTTTATACAGCTAATATCATCCTCATTTCTTCTGCTTTTTCCATGCATATTAAGCAAAAAGTGGCACACAGCTGGCCAAGAATAACTAACTACTTCACACTGAAATATATGTATTTGTCAGAAATGGTCACTCTACATTTACCCAGGGGAGATCGGGGCAAGCACTAACATGGACGTGATGTGGATATTTATGCAGCTAAACGGGTTCCAGTAGAACAGGCTCTCAGTCATGTTCTTATATTCTTAATAATCTTATCTGTGAAATTTGACAGCAGTCTGAAAGATATTTATTGAGATTTCCCCTAAAGAGCCGGCTTGCCCCACACAACTACATTTTTTACATTATTAGGGCCTGTTTAGAGTAGTAGACACGCAAAGTTGTGTTTATGCATCACAAAATTTGCATCTATGTCACTATTTTTTAATAAACTGTATAATCATACTCTTGGTGACTGTGATGGATGTTTTAAAGCAGATAAACAACACAGCAAGAGCAAGCCAGTCGAGAAAACATCTTCCACTTCGCTTTGTTAGTTATAACAGTGTTACAATTAGTCCTCTAAAAGTAAAGAGTGGATGGAAGCCCCCTGTTCCCCATATGAATTCAAAAATATTTTTTGTAGGTTTTGAGGTAGATATCGTCATATAAATAAAATACATACATTTAAAATGTATTGCTTTATTTTCAGAAGTAAATTTGCCACAATTTTCATTGATCAGGATTTATTTGGGTAAATATATTTTTATGTATTTAGGTAAAAAAAAAAAACATCTGATTCAGACTTAGAGCTGCACTGCACTTTTTACGGACTTTAACAACTAGCTAATTTAGCCATTACAAAACGTTTTGGGGGAAAAAGTTGGAACTCATGCTGCTTGCAGCTGAGTTGTTTGTAGATGGTTTTGTTTTCTTTTATTGCATACGTATAAGTTACATAATCAAAGAAATCATTTTGCACAAATAATGTACAAAATATTAAGCAAAAACCTGCTCTCAGATATATACTGCAGTGCATGTCACTATAGAAGATGTGCTAGAAGTGAGGTACTGGCTTGCAGTAACATCGGTGTTCATATTTTTGACACACATCAGTGTGTAACCTGTCTCAAGTCCAGATTAGGGAGCAATGTTGAAGGCACATATGTGGCATTTTCTTAGCATACAGAAGCCAGTGTGGAGTTCATAGCATATCATCTGGAATATACTCTGGAATACAGGAAACCACAGGAATAAAGAATGCCATGTTAAAGTGAGAGGCCAGATCACATCAGTGAAATGACAGGAGTCACCAATATCTCAATAATACATGGGCAAACCTCAGCAGACCAGTGTTTGGGGCTATTGATAAACAGGCAGAGGACAGATAGAGGTAGTAGTCTGAGCATGATATTACAGAGATCAGACACTAAAACTTGGCCAGCTTATAGCAAGCAGCTTTCAGGCTTTGACAGCTTGTTGCAGCTATTTGCGACCCCACGGGAAAGAGATTAATTATATTCTATGTATTAAGCCGTACATGCGCCGTTGGTACAGTGTAACACCAGGTGGCACGGCTCACTTCAAGGCAAACTGACACGCAGTCTGATGAGCAAACAACTGCAAACTCTACATTTTCTTCATATTTCCACAGAGATACTACCCTGAAGTGTCCTTCACTAACTGCTGCCCAGCCTATTACAAACCCTCTTCCTTTCTGTTAATTCATGGGCCATTGAGTAATGAAGAGTTTGTCTGGATTTATAACACGCATCTAGTTTATTTTAATCTATTCACTAGACAATGCATTCACTGGGAGGATTTCTGGGACATCTACCAGTAGATTCCACACTGCCAAATTATTCACTTTTTAAAAAGAACAAAACAAAGTAATGCATGTTCTATGCATAATAAAGGGGTAATTAAACTAAGAAAATGTTCAATAATATAAAAGGTATGTAGTCTAACATGATTTGAAGTCTGCAGGATTCTTTTTGGAGGGATTTTTAATTTCCTGAAACAAGCGGCAATTGATCAATAGGTTCATGTAATTTTTGGGTTGTATGGAACAAAACAAAAGTGTAAGAACGCCCTGAAGACATAAAATTACATTTTAATGTGCAAAAATATACTTTTTTTTTTCTCTTTGACTAACAATAAATACTCTATATTAGTCTGCTTTATAATTTCTGTATTCATCCATAACTCCATGGGTTTAATTTGTATAGAACCTTTCCATGATGTGAAGGATTTTAAAGCTTCAGAAACGTCCTTCACACTCACAGCTCTTTTACAGAATGGTTCTATTAAGAACCATCAATTGAAAGATTCTTAATAGAACCTTTCTGTTTAAGAGTTTGTGATATTTCACTCTGTCATTGTGGGTATTTATGAGTTATGTCTGAATTCACCAGCATCCCACATAAATGTTAATACTCTGCTGACCTTCTGCAGTTTAGTTGTCGGACTCTCTTGCACAGTATTTCATTAATGTACCAAGAAAAGATTGGTATTAAAATGAACAAACATTTTAATATAAAAACAGCAACTTCAAAATTTGTATTGCTAATATTCTTCTTTTTAATTGCTACTCATTAAATAAAATATCAAATATTTCCTGCCAATGAATTGTAGAAATTTCAACACGAATTATATGATGTAAATCCTTTAAATTTGCAAATAAATATTAATCCATTACTTTGGTGAAACTGCTACTTGAATTATCGATAAAACATTTCTTTTCAAGTTTTTTTTCATGAGCTGTCTAATAATAATCCTAATATGTATATTTAGTGTCCTATTAAGATCATTTCCTATGTAGAATCATTAAGATTTTTAGAAGAATCATTTACTGATCCATCATCAGTTAAAAAACAGTAAATATTTGATTTATTTATAGTCAGAAGTGAGTGTCTAAAAACAGAAATGACTCATCTTTAAATAACTAAGGGAAATATTTTACTGGTTAAACTTTAAGATGAACTATTTGTTCCTAAATATACAGGGTTTTACATGCACACTTAAAATAGGTATATTGCAAGCACATACCTATATTTTATCATTCAAAACATGCTTTCTTTAAAGGCAGGTTCAATGTTTTTGCTCAAAACACAATGACTAAAAAGTTGTTTTTTTTACCAAAAACACAAAAATCAGCAAGAAAACAGCATTGGGTTTTAAACCAGCCAAGATGCCTTTTACTTTTACTGTGAGATTTTCATTCTTTTCTAAAGTGAAAAGCTGCAAATCAACAAAGAAAGGTTTAAAATGGAAACTCAGCCACACACTATTAACAATGTTTTCATAAAAGTATGCACCTTTTTCACTCTTTATTACATGAAAACTATCAAAACCCATTAAAATCAAATGAAACAAAATTAACAAGAAGTTTCAGAGCTGACGGTTAAAACACGGTTTTCTTCAACAATCCATAGCAGAGCTCTGAACGCCTCACAATCCTTTTCCAAACTCGGCCGTTTCGTAAAATAACTTTTATGAAATATAAAAGTTTTTAGGAGCCTGATGTCGGGGCTCGAGCACGTGGAGACCGGACAGTCCCAAAAAGCACGTAAAACAAGAGCAGCATCAAAACAAACAGGGAAAACACGCAAACTCCCTTTTCACACTAGGATTTAACACATGCTTACCCTCTCATACTCCCCCACCCCCAAAGACTACAGCCCCCATACCACCGGCAGCACCACTTTAAACCCAGCCGCTGCAGAACCATACACACCGAGGATGGGGGTGAGGGGTATCAGCTGCCCCCACTACACCCTCCACTCCTCCATCCCACCCTCCTCTACAAACACCCAGCCATGCCACACGTGTTCCTCCTTTCACCCTTTTACAGAAGCAGCACGCTGCACTATGAGGCTGGTAGAAAATCACAGATTTGCATTTAAACACACACACTCGCCGATCACGTGCAGGAGCTGATGGTGCGCGAGAGACACTTCATCATCCCTGATGTGCCCAGTAAGTTCACTCTGCTCATATGACAACCGAGCTACAGGCTAAACCTCACACACACACATACACTCACCACACGACCACCACTGACCACTCAACAGGCCCTTAAGAAAAGCCCCTTCCTCTCCTTCAATCACAGAAA
>JBBMFX010000011.1:4663976-4675444 GCA_037832545.1 Rhabdalestes septentrionalis
AATAAAAGGCTTAAAATGCACAATATACACTGTTCAGCCACAAGGTTTAAACCACGTCTAATATGTAGGGTCCCTCAAACCACTAAAACAGCTCTGACCTATTGAGGCGTGAACTCCAGGAGACGTCTGAAAGTGCGTTGTGCTATGTGGCACAAATTGTTTAGCAACAAGTCCAGTAAGTTGCGAGTTGTGGGCCATCACGTCCCACAGATTCTCAAATGAGTTGAGATAAAGGGATGTATTTGGTCTGTCAAAGTAATAACGCATATGCCAGAACCAAGAGGTTTCCCAGCAGAATATTGCCCATGTGTCCTCTGTTCCACTGGTAAGAGACACAGGCAACCATCCATGAAGAGAACATGATTCATTAGACCAGGCCTCTTTGGTTATCCAGGTATGATGATCACACGCCTATGGTATGGGGACTCTGACCAGTTCTGCAGCTCTACCACCCCTATATGCAGCAATCTACAATTTACTGTGTGTTCTCACACCTTTAAATGTTTCAGCAGTTCATGCTACAACAGCTCCTCTGTGGGATCAGAACAGACAGGGCAGCCTTGCCAGCACTCCCAATGTGCATCAGTGAGCCTCGGGCACCCACGACCCTGTGGCCAGTTCACCAGCTGTGCTTCCTCGGACCACTTTTGGTAGGTAATAACTACTACATCCCGGGAAGACCGTGTTGTTTGGAGAAGCTATGACAAAACTGACAAAGCTGTTGCAATTTGTCCAGATGTTTTAATTGTCCCTCAGATCCATACACTTGCCCATTTTTCCTACTTCCTAAACATTAATATTTTGAATCTCCTCACTTTCTGACTTGTATATCCCAAATTCTGACAGTTGCCATTGTAATGAGATTCCAGCTGCCCATGGTTTTGATGCTGTGGCTGATTGGTGTATATGTAAATACAGATAAGTAATAATTATATGTCCCGTTTCTTATAGAGATATTTAAGTTTCTGTATTAAATGAGAATTTTCCTTGCCTAGCCCTAATGTAAAAACACCAGTCTTAACCTCAGTGACAAAATGACTTTTCAGTTTTAAAGAAAATTAGTGACATTGATAACTTTGGATAATTTTGTTCACACTGTAGGTTCTCCCTGTTTTTGGTGGTTTTCCTATAAAGAAAATATATAAAAATAAGCACACACACACACACACACGCACACACACTGTGTCTTACTTTGTGTTGGCTCCATCAAACATTCCAGTGTTGATGAAGAAGGGGCAAACTATGGTGGTCTTCACTCCACCACAGCCTGAAGCCAACAGCTCCAAACCCACAGACTCTGCAAAGCCTACTGCGGCAAACTTACTTGCACAGTAATCTGTCAAACACACACACAGCCACACACCAGCGAATGTGAATGCTTTCTGAATGTTGTGGGTATAGGAGAGATTCCAGTGTTTACAGTCAAACTCATAACCGGGGGAGGGTGTATACCTGCCAGTCCATGGACTCCAACAAGTCCTGCAGAGCTAGCGATGCTGACCAGATGACCGTGGTTTCCAGCGATCATGGCTGGGAGGAATGCCTTGTACATCTAGGGAGAAAGAATTACCACTGTTGCACATTATGTTGTACATTATGCTGCCTAATATATCAATTTTCTGTTCTTCTTCTCCAAAGCCAGAACACACAAGTACACAAGTCCTTCACAGAAGGCCTTTTATTGTACAGCGTGACAACGGTCTGTGGAACAAATACACTCCTTACAATCCTGTGTTTTTATTGGATGATTTCAGGTAATAGGAGCACAGTCAGAGGCTGAGAAAAAAATGTAAAAGCATTCTTGTGTAAAAACACAGCAGACTGTCCCATATAAGTGTTTTTTTCTGCAAATCCTTTTAATGTGAATAAATTGACCACCAACTTAAGAACATCTCATTTATCAAATATGCCGTTGATTCCTCCATCCTCACATCTTATCCTTGCATCCCATCCTAACATTATCAGACCAAGGCGCAAGGAAAAGATGCAACGAAAGGAAATAACAAAGAACAAGTAACAACAGGAGGCTGAAAATCAGATCAAAGCACTCCTCTGAGTCTGACGTTCAGTTCCCTAAAGAACCTGCATGGTACATCCAGCATCATTAGTGTAGTAAATGAAGTTTACTAGGTGCTGTGCTTCCCTTTTGGGTGCCTATGAGCAAAAATAAAACAAGAAGTCTCGAAAAAATGAGAAGTGTGAGTAACAAAACAGTCCAGGGGAATGAACCAACACAAGAGAATGAAATAAGAAAGTAAAAGAATCAAGATAAAGGAGATACATCACATTGTAGAACTCTCACTCTCTATCTGCAAGTGAGTAAAATGCTATCTAAAATATGAACCAATTTGCAATACAAAATTCTAAAAAAGGAATATGATTAAACATCACTAAAGTTCCTATGATGTTGTGAGCCTCCATGTATATTTGTGTGACACAGAGAGACAGAGAAGGAATTCCCTGAAGCAATCATGCTTCTGATTATGACCGATTGAAATGCAACAACAGGTGTAACATGACTAAAACGTGAATGTGACTATTCTTGTACATTCTAAGCACCATTTTCTTCAGTATGAATAAAGGTAAGTCAAACTGACCCAGAAGTGGGCCAAGATGTTGACATCCATCGTCTTCTGTAGGAGAGTGTCTGGAGACTGCAGGAACTTCTTGCCTGTGACGATCCCTGCGTTGTTCACCAGAATCGTGACATCACCAACTTCCCGTTTGACCTACAGAACAAACTGGGTCAGTGTTAGCTCTCTCCAACTGGACTTCACACAATGACATAAGTGTTTTCAGCATCTACAGCTGTATTCACCAGATTCAGGACAATGTTACAGTGATGATCTTCTTTTTTTTTTTTGCAATTCTCTTTCAGTTGCTTTTTCTCGCCATGTCCAGTGCCACTTCCCCAGTCACATGAAACTGACAGATCTGAGTCTGAAGACTTGCATGTGTTTCCTTTGCAGCATGTGTTCGACACGCTTTGAGAACACTCTCAGTCAATTCTGTTACATCAGCGACTCTGGGTGATGGGGTGTTCCTTCCCACTCAGAGAGAACCAGGCTGGTTATGCTCGCCTGGACTCCTGGCCATAGATAACTGTGCGATCACCGGGAATAAAACTTGTCATATCCCAATAACAGCATAGCACCTTGTATATCACCACCGAGTCAGCAGGCTGTTTCGCTCTGATGACACTTTTCTCTTGACCAGCTGGTTATGCAACCCTAAACTGATAAGGACTGCCCAACTGTGCCTGGGTCTGTCAATATTTATTACTGATCATGATTAATTACTACGTTATTATAGTCAGTTACTCAATTAATATACTGTAATTAACGTATATACGGTCGTGATAAGTTACGAGTTTGTAGTTTGAATGACGAAAACAGCAGAGGACATTGTAAAACAGCAACAGTTTGTAAAAACACAGCAAACTGGTAGGATTTCTATCCAAATGTGTCATATTTTTCCTATGTCTGTCCATACAGACATTTTAAGTTATGCAGTGGTTTGCCTGTGTGTGTGTGAATGTGTAACCCCCCTCAGATACACCCCTCTCTGTTGATATAAAAACATAATTTATTTCAAAGGTCTGATGTTAATTATATCTGCGTTAGAGAGAACACCTTAGTGCCTTAAATTAAAATTCACAATAAAGCCAGAAAGCACGCAGTTTTACAGGTGCATGGTGTGTGTTTGTGTGTAGTCCCCCCACCTTCAGAAACACCCTCTCCCCAGTACTCCTTTATTTGAAAGACCCTATATTAGCTACACTAACCAATAAATGTGTGTGTGTATGTTTGAGTGTGTTTCTTTGTGAATACTCCCCCTAAGATACACCCCTCCCTTTATTTCCAGGTTTTTTCTCACTAGTGATTGACAGCCCCTTAGTGTCTTTCAGTAGTGAAAATCAAACTTCATCACAAAGTCAGGAAGCACCCAGTTTCACGTGTGTATGTGTGTGTGTCCCTTACCTTATCGGCCACCTTGTACACCTCCTCTCTGTTGCTGCAGTCGCAGGTGTAGGAGTATG
Organism: Rhabdalestes septentrionalis; assembly: GCA_037832545.1. Lineage (NCBI taxonomy): Eukaryota > Metazoa > Chordata > Actinopteri > Characiformes > Alestidae > Rhabdalestes > Rhabdalestes septentrionalis. The sequence continues at coordinate 4,668,016 of JBBMFX010000011.1, forward strand.
CGCGTACCCCGTGTGTCTCTTTGATCATCCTGGCGGTCTCCTTGTTGCCCTCCTCGTTGATGTCCCACAGAACAACCTTGGCTCCGAGTCGCGCGAACTCCAGAGCCATGAGGCGGCCCAGGCCGCTGCTCGTTCCGGTCAGCAGCACCGTCTCCCCGGCAACGCTCTTCCTGCGCGCGGGCACGAACAAGCGCCAGAGTGCCTCCAGATTGAACCAGAGGGAGAAGAAGACGACCTTCAGCGTCTCCAGGAAGAAATTCATGGCGGCGCTGGTCACAAACAAGAGGTTTTCAGTTCTATTCATTGAAAAGCATTCTGGTAACTAAATGACACCCCAGCCCCCCACCAAAACTCTGAAAGTTTTCGTGTTTTTGTGTCCACAGCACGGCCTCCCTCAGCAGAACCTACCTCAGTTCAGCAAAACAACGGGCCGGACAGCTCCAACGAGGCTCTTTTTATTCAAAATAAGGCAGCCTCTCGACCTTCGGTCAGTACTCTCCGTGTTTACCTCAGTACAAAGGTCAGTTCAGCCCCAGCAACTCTTAATAGTAACGGTGCAGGATGTGGAGGGCGCGGCTTCTTTTAACCGTTTACGCGCCGCCCCGAGGAACCGGACAGAGAAAAGTGAAAACAAACCCGTTTAAAAAGCTTTGCGCTCAGGTTACACCACTCAGGCCTGCACAATCGAACCAAGTCGTTGTATAAACCTAGTTCAGTGTCACACATTCCCCTCCAGTCCAACAGTGTAGAGCCTGCATATACACACACTGCCACACCTCAAAATAAACTGCTCACCTGCTGAGGAAATACTCTGGAACCAATACAGTGCAGTTTAGAACCCATTACTGTCTTTGAATAAGAACTGATTTCATTAATCAAAAATGTACTTTCTTTTATTATTTTCCTTTTGCATAAACCTGTAACAGACAATGCATTTCATATATTTAATCTGAGCATGTTTTCGGTTTGTAATTCGAACAACCCCATTAGGTTGTTCATCATTTCCATGTAAATAAAATGATCAACACTACAGTTATTACCAAAAATGAGTAAACTGAAATACAAAAGGGCTTATTTAGATTTTATTAATCTAAAAATAATGTAGCCTAAACTTTTAAATTCAGTAAATTCAATACTGTCTTTTTCTATTTGTAATGTAATTTTTGTCTAAAATGAAGTAGTACATTTTTAGAGAGTAAAGTACAAATGTTCAAAGTAAAAGTTCTGAGATACACATTTATTGCAGAAATAGAGTCAAACATGTTGGTTAAGGGTGGTTTAGTTACCTTCTTACAATTATTTGTAAACCCATTCAGCTGGGTGGTTATTTAGCTATAGACTCTGTATACACACACTTTGACCTAGTAAAAACATTGCTGGGGGAACGGCTCATGTAACATAAACATACGCAAGGTATAACAGCAGTCTCTATTGTGTGTGTGTGTGTGTGTGTGTGTGTGTGTGTGTGTGTGTGTGTGTGTGTGCAGGCCTTTATCTACTCTGCTTTTATTAAGGCTTTGCCAGCATACAGAGCTGTTACAAAGGAACATCTATTCAAATAAAGTTATTTGACCCTTTTTATTTTAGACATATTAAGGCAGATTATCCGATTCTAAATGAGATATTAATGTAACCTGGTATCTAAGATGTCAAATATGTAGTTATAAGAATGAGAAAGTTAATGGGCTCATTTCCTACATTTGGGTTATTACCAGTGCTTGAAGTGGGCCTTCTGTATTTTCGTCTTTTGGGTTCCCCCACTTTTTTCTGCGTTCCCGTACTTACGGCAACTGATCCGACGCAGCGACAGTGGCCCGAGAACATGTCGGAAAATTAGAGTTCCTGCACTTATTTTTTCCCACTTCAAGCACTGGTTATTACCCTTGCATGTCATGCACTGTGTTGGTGCCTGTTTATGTAAAACTTTTTTTTGTTGCCTTATCAAACAAGCTGCCTTATCAAACAAGCTGCTTTATCAAACAAATCTTTAAAACCCCCTCCACACATGCACTTTCACCAGGGTAATTGTTGGTAATTAAACAGGAAGGGGTTAAGAGTGACGACAATTGTTGATGTGGCAGTTTGCCTGCTGAAGGCCTTTGTACAATAGCTGTGAAATATCTGGCAGAGATTTATGAATGGACAGAGGCCTATAATTTACTGGAAAATACAAATATATTTTAATCAGAGCGGGTAAAGCTGTACATTTTTGTGACATTTTTGTCCAACACTGATTCTTGAGTGAAAATGTTTCAGGAATGCATTTTGGATCTGGTTCTGATCATTCTGACCAAAAGCGATGCAGCATGGCCAGCAACGCAGAACACTTCCATTTTGATATTTGAGATTTCTCCACCTGATCCAGAAGTACAGAAAATGAGCCTGCGGTTGGAAATAGATGAGAAACTTTTGACCTTAATGTTTTATGCTTAGTTGACTGTTAGTAACATTAGCAATTCAACTGACAGACTCTGATAACTCTGTTTATGGCTTTGATTTTTCTTACTTCTAAAACAAGTGCCATAAAGAATGAGCTATTACGATAGATAGTAGTAGAGGTATTATAGTACATAGAGTGTGTGTGTAGGTGTGTGTGTGTGTGTGAGTGAAAGAGAGAGAGAGAGTGACATTTGGCTTTTGATTGTACAAGAGTTGTAAAATTGAGGCCAATTCTATGGCTACCATCTTATTATCATCAACTCAAGACATTGATCAAGTGATTAGGCCATCCTTTATAATGACACACATTATCTAGACATGCTCTAGTAAAGTCACTCATTATTGCTGACTAACAATAGAAAGCACCACTTAGAGATGAGGCAGGGTGTATCTCTGGAACAGCAGACTGACATATTTATTTGAGACAGAGACGTTCTGTTGCAGTTTCGAGCAGTTTATTCAAGCTGTACAGCGTATGACAAATTCAGGCTGACACCAGAACAACAGACTATGAAAAATACAGGCGTTGAGGGAGGAATCACTTTGCTGTGGACAAATAAACATCGTGTTTCACCTTCTTCAGTCAGCTGCCATACTCCATCCTGTCCCTGGAACAGGTTCTCACTCACTTTACTCTAAAAGGCTTTGGTGAAAAAGGCGCGTAAAAAGGGAACAAAAGGACAAATGGGCAGACCAGAGATAATAATGGAATGACTTATCATATCGTTAATGTCTAATTCTGCTACACAGGCTTGCATCTGTCAAAAATAAATCTTATTAACCTCCACAAGCCATTGTATACCCTCTTTGAGTACACCTTGTTCATGTTCTTAATTCATTTTAGCACTATGTGGACTCATACGTAAAAGTCATGAACGTGATGTCATCGTTTGTGGGTTGTTGTTTTTTTTACATTGATCGTAGTGAGGTTTCTTATAGTTGGAGGACAGAGTGTAACAGAATACGACAGTTAATGACAAACCAAAGTCTGCAATTAATTTAAAATCCCATAAAACCCCCATATCTCTTCTCAATCTGAGACGACTCCTCCGCTTCATCCTCCTGCTCTTCCTGTGGGGAGCGTTTGAGGAATCCTCCATAGCGCTTGCTCTCCTCCCCCCACTCTGGCCGGCCGACTCGCCTCATGAAGCCCCCGTAACGCTTCTGGGGTGACCTTTGACCCTCAGAGTCATAACCTCTCCTCATAAATCCTCCATAGCGCTTAGCCATGCTCCCTAGCCCCGTAGCCCCGCCCCTTGCATTCAAAAAGTCCTTCATCTCAGCTTCCTCCCTCTCGTCGTCATCTTCCACCTGACTGGTCAGCACCTCGACCGCACTGTTGGAGAGGATTTCTCGGCCATGGTCGATGTCGTCTGGCTCCAGGTCATCGAGCTCAGCTTCCTTCTTCATGAAACCTCCATAGCGCTTCATGAAGCCTCCGTAACGCTTCATGAAACCGCCGTATCTCTTCATGAATCCACCATATTTCTTCTCCTCCCGATGCTGCAGCTGGGGGTCGTTTTCAGCCTCTCGCTCTGCCTCAGGTGCGCCTTCGGTGAGGAGACCTTGACACAAGCCCCAGGAGTCACCAACGTTCAGTTGCCCCTCGCACTGCAACACACATGCCTGCCAAAAATAATCCAGCATGAGAATAGTGTGTGAGACACTCAAGCCATCCTCAGCTCTCAGAGGCACTCATAAACGTTCAATACTCGCAACGACTCTGGCATAATTAGACACATCAATGTTGATGCTGTGGGCGAAAGTGTCAGCCCTCTGTCCAGTCTCCATTTACATCAAAGAGGAATCTATGACACCAGTAACTGCTTTCCCTTTCATTCCACCGCAGTAAACGAGTGAGCAAGTAAGCGTGTGCGGGCGTGAAGCAGCGATAAGCTTGTGGGCAACCGTGTCAGTCCTAACACACTGTGACACTCAGAAAATCTTGAATAGAATTCTCCAACGCACATACCGTCTTGCAATGCTATCTTCATTAAAATTCTTGTTTTCTGTATTAAAACAGATTACCACAGCTGCATCTAAAATCACTACCCAAATCTTGTAGTTTTCTCCAGCTGTACTCCAGCCTATCTAAATATACACATCCATTCAACATTCAGGGTATTTAATGATACAAAATAGTAGATTTAAAGACATGAAACTTTACTGAGACGTCTTAGTGCGTCCTAGTGGTGAGAAAAAGCATAATTTTTTATCACTTTTAGATGATGAATCTCTCTCTCTTTGCCTCCCAGTCCTCCCTCCCTTATTCACTCCCACAGCTTTTGTGACAAAACACCCCTGAATAAATTAAGGGCAGCTTTGACTAATACATGATCATGGAATCATGCAGTCAAAATATCATGTTTCATTTCTACACATTAATACATAAACCAACAATACATATTAACGAATTAAAAGCACTGAATTACTTGTGCTTTTTCCTTATCAATGCATTTTTGTGTTTAGAAAACAAGTCAGACATCAGGAAACATAATGATACCATTATTATTTATTAATACATTATTATTATTATTATTATTATTATTATTATTATTAACTAATAACTGCTTCAATTAATAACAGATAAAAGCTCAATAGTAAATTGGTGTGGAAAAATGGTTTTGGTATTGTACCTCTCATTTACATACCAGAGAAGTCTCTAACCTGTCTAACCTCACTGCCATCACGAAATTAACTATTTTTAGAATCCATCGACTGCTAATATTAATCTCTAACAATAATCACTATTTTGTGGTTAAACCGAATATTTTGGCCAAAGGATGGACAACTATAACCTCTTCCATCTTTCATTATTAATTTATGTCTGTTCCTGAATTAGTCCTTAAATTAGCTCAGAGTAACTCTGATTGCCTTCTTTTATTCGCTTGGACACTAATTTCTTTAAAGCTGTTTTTGAGACGACGCCCGTCATTTAACGGTCCAGCAGGTTGTGTGTCCAGTCTCTGTGTCTGGGTTTTACCAGACATCATGCTGCGTTTAGAACAAGGCGCGTGTGTGTTGCTGGAGTCCCCAGGGTTTATCATGAGAAATACGCACCGCAACCAAACCTCCGAGCGTGACTGCGTTTTACGCAGATGTGAGTGTGTGTGTGCGCGCGCGGGGGAGAGAGATTGAGTGGGTGTGTGTCTGTGCACATGGTGAACTTTCTTATGTGTATGTTCGTGTGCGTGTTTTCGTGTGTGTTCGTGTGTGTGTGCGTGTGTGTTTGTGTGTGCGTGTCTGTGTGCGCGCGCGCGTGCCAGGCGTACTTACTGCGAGGCTGATGCGCGTTTGCCGGAGCCGCAGGCGCCCGGAGCAGCGCGCGCAGTCCGCGGCACAGTCCGCGCGCGCCGAGTGCGTGAGACACGCCACCCACAGCAACAACAGCAGCAGCGACCACCTGGAGCCACCCAGCACCACGGACAGCTACAGAAGAGAAAGTCCACAAAACAGTGTTATAACCACACAGTTTACAGTTACTAATAAACTAATGAAAAGCAGGTGCACTGACATTAACAGTGAGAGACACGACTGTGCCGGTGTAACATTCGCGTGGAAATACATTTGAATAAAGTAAAGTCGCTGCTGCATCACTTTTCTCCCCCAGGTAAAGATTACGCGCTTCTTCCTCGAGACACTTGGTAACGAATGAGATTAAATATATGGAACCCGAGCAGGGGCGTATTAAGCTCTCCAAAAGTGGGGGGTTCTGAGATGAGGACGCCATGTTATGAATACAATTTAATCAATTTAATACAATATAATCTGACAAAAGTGGGGGGATGGAATCATATTTTAACAAAAGTTGGGGTGTTGAATCCGCCCCATCCCCCCCGTGTGCTACGCCCCTGAACCCGAGTGCCAGTTTGGATGAGCTTAATTCACTAACCTTCATCCTCAGTCTCGGCTCGGGGGTCCTCTTCAGTCCAAGTGTCGTTTGATGCTGCTGAAGTCTTGCGCTCAACTGGAGCCACTAGTCTGGCTCGAACTCCACGGAGAGAGAGAGAGAGAGAGAGAGAGAGAGAGAGAGATGAAGGAGGGGTTGCGCAGACACCCTCCTCTCTCCACTTCAGCCTGGGTCTCTGCAGAACTAAGTTTCTCTCTCTTTGCTGATGAAGTCCCTGCCCGCAGTTCCTCTGTCCCGTCTTTAAAGGAGCTGTGCGAGGTTCCCCTCCGCGCGCCGGGGAAACTCGCCCTGACGCGCAATGACGCACACGGGAACGCGAGTAGCGCCACTGTGTAATGACCCACATCACGGCTAATAATACGTGGATAGTCAGAGGAGTCAGGGAGAGGAGGGGAGGTCCAGGCGAAGGTGTCGCTGTCATCTAAATCACGTCCCGGCGCGAGCTCAGTGTAGCGCGACCATCTCCAATTCCATTAAAGGCAAATTCAGCGCGTCTAGGACAACGCACGGGTCACAAGAGCACTCATGAATACACATACATACAACACACACCCATACATGTAACACACAAACCTACACACACTTCTGCACACACATAGAAATACACTAAACCTCACACACACACACGTGCACACACATAAAAACACAACACCTCACAAAAAGATCCCATATAATTATTCGATGGGTCAATATGCTCTCACTTTCACCCACAGTCACTCAATTCAGAGAGAGGTGACGATGGTAATGTCAGTCTTTTCAGTGGAGCTGTGAACGTAAGGGCAGTGCTGCATTCAAGCGTTTGTTCCAGCATTTCAACTACGTTTGTATCTTTTCTCTGCTATTGACCACTCCACACTGCTATAAAAGCTATTGATTTAGGCTACAAAACACACCTACAGCCAATTGAGCGAAGTATGAGTAGAGCTTTGTTGAAATCTCCTCACTTAAAGGCCATGAGAGCCAGTATAAAGCTCATAGACACACACTCACACACACACACACACACACATACAGTCATGTGAAAAAATTAGGACACCCTTTGAAAGCATGTGGTTTTTTGTAACATTTTTAATAAATGGT
>JBBMFX010000011.1:4675544-4699901 GCA_037832545.1 Rhabdalestes septentrionalis
ATAGGGGAAGGCTATAAGACACAAGATGGACTTCAGTTCGGACCTTCTACTGGGACGAAATTTAATAACTGGACCTCGGTGACTTTTAATTGAATACCCCTGCTTTAAACTAATAATATATCATGCCTTAACTTAAAAAATACTTTCAGTTGCAAATGTTTGATTCTGCACTATTATTGGTCAGTAGTATAACAAGTTATTCCACATTACCATTATTATTATTAATAAAATGTTTTCATTTTTGTAGCTTCACTAGACTCAAAACCATCACTGAAACTGATGGTTCCAGGCATATGTGCACTTGAATTACCCTTTTATTTTGAAATTCTGCACTTGCCTTGCATGAATGTGTGCTTATTAGGGGTGTAACAATGCACTGAAATATTGTGATATCATGATGCAAAATGCTACAATATCATGGACATGTGACTATGCATCTTGGAGAATAATCTTTCCATCAGCAACGATTTTGATGTAGCTGCGTTTTTATAGTGTTAAATCTGAGCCATTCAAAAACCAAGTCCACCACACTCAGCTCATATGACAGCTATAGGTTCAGGCATTTTAGTGACAATGTGATGAGCCAACACTGGATAAATTCTAGAGCTGACTCATGCCAGAACACATGTCATGATCCTGTATTTAAAACTAAATTTAGAGATATAATTGTATGGGGACTATATAATATATAGAAGCCTAAATTTCTGTCCAGTGGTGGGAGTGATGTTCTTTCAACAGGAAAGTGATGTTTATGCTTAAGTACTGTCTTTCTGTATCTTAACATCTCTGAAGCCCAGTCTCTGGAGATGTGTGCACCATCCAGCAGATACAGATCTGCATCTGTATCTGTGTACTTTAACTGGGCAACTTGTCAAAGTTTTCACAAAGGCTTGAAGCTTTGCATCATGATTTTAGTGGCTAAGAGCTTGTAATATATTTAGAGAAACTATGTGTTACATATAATATAACTCCTGCCGTCAAGTCATTCATTATTTTGCCTGGTGATTCCAAAACGCAATGAAAACTGCAGGTGACAGTCAGTGTTAGAATGTTTGTTAGTATTACCCAGAGCTCTGTCTCCATCTAGTGTCTCATTTTTTTTAATTGAATCATTTACAGATCATATGAATCTCAGACAAAAATATCTTGGTAAATAAGTATCAGTCTGTGAAACACAGTGCTGAGGCAGAGGTTGACCGTTGTTAACAAGATTGTGTGAAGTGTGTCTCAGTAGCCGTTAGTTGCAACATTCTGAGTTATGCCAAAAGGAAATGTCTAAATCAGTTTAACCACAAATGGCTTCAGTGTTTTTTGAAACACTGGCTTTCTGTCTGGCTGGGCTCCATTAATAAAGGTTTAGAAAAGTTTACTTCCATGCATAGTGTTTTGGAGATCTGTTTTACACGGAACAAATCTCCAAGGTTGGTCGCAAGTATTTCTGATCAGTGTTTCGGAAGTTTCATGACTGAACATATAACAGTTTTTCTTAGCTGCTCTGACAAGTTGCTTTAACATTCTTTAAATTAACTGTTAGTCCATCACCAACAACAAACCAGCATATAGTATCATATTTCTCTTGTAAAATGTTGTAACACACTCAAATTGAATGTGAAGTTTGAACTTTTGCCTCAGAAGGAATACATCAACAATGCATTCATCAGAACCACCCAAATACATTGCCTGTTATAGTACAGCATCTTTATGACAGTTTTTAGGTTTATCTTTATGTCCAAGGGAACACTGTGCTAGGAAGATTCATTTCTTTACACCTGCAATTCCAGAAAAAAGTACAATCATCACACACCATGCATACATGTAATGTAAAAATATAAATCAATATAAAAATATTATAAAAGTATTATATAACAACAGGATTTTGAATAATTGATTGGAACCTGACATATTGTTCTTCTAGCTATGCTGCTGATCTTGCACCAGAAAGTGGGAAAAATCACCATCTACATACGGTCCTGACAAGCTTCCAACAAAGGTACATTGGCCTATGGCCATTAGTAATAACTTTTTCTTCTCCAGAGAGAAGAAATCTTCAGTGGGCTAAAAGAATGGGGAGTAGACAATGAGAAATTCTATTTGAATTAGTTGGTGTGTATTTCATCATTAGGTTTGTATGGTAAAAGCAAACCCTTTCCCAGACTACATATTCTGATAAGTCATCATTGTTTTGCTGTCTGTAATTCTCAGGAATGACATACTGTATCTATGATCCCATCTAAGACTGCTGGCTGTGTGTTGCAGGGCCAGTGAACTGGTGGGCTTTTACCCTGATTCCCTGATAACAGATTTTGCGGGGCCAGCGCCTCACTGACCTGACTTATCCACAGGGACTCTATGACAGAAAAGGAAACTTTATCAGTCAGGAGAGGTGTCTGATTATTTTGCACTATGTTGCAGGCATCAGTTTCTGAATGTGGTTATGTTTACCAAAATGTTTGCCAGTGAAAACACTGAATATTTTTTCCTTTTTTTATCCAATTGGCTGCTAAATAAAGGTTCATATAAATGACCAAATTACAGATTTAATTTTTATTGGAAAAAATCCCAAAGTATGGCTTTGTACATTTACTGTACGCAGCTGTACATTGCCTTACTTATACACACTTGTATCACAGCTATGGCATTCTATGCCTATTCCTCTCAAATTGAACATTGTTTTATGTGGCACTGAAATGTTGATTCTCATCTCATGTCTCTTCAGCACGCTAACTGGGGTGATGACAGAGTTGCGATTTTGAATGATATCTTCGATAACTGCACTCTGGACCTGTCGCTCTGGTGGCATGGTTTGCTTTTGCCATAGTGCAGATCTCCTTTTGGCAAGGAATGAAACCTAATGAATTTTAAACTGCAATGTCTTAAATGATTACATACCTGTTATGCCTTCAGAATATTTGGATCTTTGTGAACACTGAGGGCGCACATTCTACTTCAGGCATGTCAGACACACTGAGATGTTTTGGTGTAGTGAGTGGAATTATTTTGAAGCACATGTTGAGCACTGATTGCTGAAGCACTTCCAACCCATTTCTCTGCATGACTGTGCAACCAGCTGCTCTAAAGTGAGAACATTCACCTCAAAACTCAACAATAGAATCATTTCACAGCAAAACAGCCCCCTATGTGTATATTACATTTATCTTGTTTGCATGTTTTAGACAACCAATTACTAAAGTGATCAATTCTAGTGAGAGTCATGAAAGCCTTGGTTTTGGTTTTCAGCACGAAAGACTACACAGTGTAACACTGGACCAATTGAGGGGATGTGTACTTACAATTTCTAATACAGTTCTGGCACACTTATTTAAAAGTCTCCAATCTTTAACCCCTTTTTAAATCTCTACTCTGGAGCCCTTTTTAAAAAGTCTCCACCCTGGAAGCCACTGGATTTCTTTCAAATCAAACCAAAACATGTATTTATGGAGCTTGCTGTGTGCAGTGGGGCACAGTCATGCTGGAACTGAAAAGGGCATTCCCCAAACTGTTTCTTAAAACCCAAAGCATAAGTTTATTTACATATTTTTGTATCCACTAGAAGTAGAGTTTGCTTTTACTGAATCTAGGGGGCTAAGCCCAAACCTTTATCCCCTGTCTCCATCAAACTTTAATGCATCAAAGCTCTATACTTTACACTGGGTTCATCGACCAGCCTGAAAGATGGTAAGATATGATTTGACCACATTACAGGGTAAAACTAACCTGTCTCACGACGGTCTAGTTCAGTGGAAGCATGATTTTCACCACTCCAGGATACGTTTAGACTTGCCTGTAGGTTTGGCCACAGAAATCCCCTTTTCATGAAACATCTCTCAGATGCAGTTGTGTTTATTGTTCTTTCAGTTTTGGTGACCAGCAGCAATGTTCCTGTTACTACAAGTAGACAATTCCATTTCACTAGAGTAGCACTTAGACTTTCCTGGGGTAGATCTAACATTGCAGACTGACCGGTGACAAAGGTGGCATCCTATACACAAGGTGCATATGTTTTCTTATCATTTCTGCATTGTCTTTCTATAAAGGTTACATTCTCTAACATGTGACTAATTTACATTGTCAGTGTGGGATGACAGGGACAGTATCACAATCTCTGCTGTTAAAGGTTCCAAAAATACATTTGTAAAAAAAAAAAGATCATGTATATATGTAAAAAAAATAATTATACTTGATACACCTAGAATACAAATAGATTATGTCCAGAGACATAAAAAAAAAATTCAGATACTGAAACAGACACTCCAACTCGGGTATCTGTTGATACTGAAACACATTTGTCTGCATGCACTTTAAATCTGAAATGGCTCCCTACTTCTTTATACAGTACTGTGTTAGTTATAAAATTTGGGTTTCTAGACTCATGTAGTCCACTGTACTCAGAGGTGTTATTTATATCTCCTTGCTTCTGATTGGCTGCTGTCCAGAATTTCCTCCATGGAGCATCTCATGTGTTCTCATGTTTTTTGTTTGTTCTTCTTAAAGCCCTGTATGTTTATTACTGTGACTTAAATGAATATATTACTGCATTTACCTGCTTATACCAAAGAAAATGTCAGCACATACCAAAGAAGCATGAATTACTGTACAGTCTATACAGGGGTAACATTGTTATTTACATTCTAGCATCGCAGGAGTCCTGGTACGAAAACTGCTTGTCTTTACTCAGCTCTGTAAGTGGGCTTCCAGGAGCAGGGCTGGGAAATATAGTATTTTTGTTAAATATAATACTGGAAATTAGGATGTTATGTTTAAAGTTTTAAATACTACTGACCTGTAGAGTTATGTAGTAACAATACAGTATGTAGTAAAACACTGTTGATACAATCAGTACAAAAAACAGTATTACAGCAAATAGTGGTTTTATATACGGCCAAGTGTTCACTTAACCATATCCAGACCTCTGGAAATCCAGTATTACTTTTAGCTCATCAGATACATGGGTTGGCTTTTTTTTTTTTTTACTTAGATTAGATTAAATCAGGTGTGTTGCTTATGAATATTATCAATCCACATAATGACTGGATGCATCAGGCAGAAATCTGGAACCAAACCTGCGTCTCTCTAACCAGCTAAAAAGGAAATCCTAAAAAAAAGGTCTGCTTTCTTCACTTGTGCTTTTGCTATCAGATAGAAACCACTATTCACAACATTTCCAACTGATTTTTTTTCTGGAGAAAAAAATTATGTTCTTACGTTTTTAGAGAAGCTAGAATACATTTGAGCATAACCTGCCCAGTTAAGGTTCTACCACAATGTCTTAATGGAGTTAAAGTAAGAACTTTCAGTAGGCTACTCCATGACCTTTATATTGTTGTGTAGCTGCATAATCAGCCACGCTTGAGTTTCACATAATGGACTAATGACTGGACATCCTCCAGCAGGATTTTCTGGGACAGAGCAGAATTCATTGTTCTGTCAATTATGGCAAGTCTCCCAGGATATTTAAGCAGGTAAACATCCCTACACCAACTCATTCCCACCACCATGTTTAACTGTTTGTGTGATGTAATTGAGGAATTATCTGTTTACAGGAGAACCTCCAGACTGTTCACTTTTGAAATCAGTCTGTCCACACAATCATTAAAAAATTAGCTCAGTGTGGGTTCTTTTGTGTTCTTTTTTTGGAAAATTCATTACTGTTTGACATTTTTTGCACTTAAAAAATGTGTCCTCCCCCAGTTTGCTGGAGTCTTAGATGCTTAGAAATGGCTGATTTTTGTAAGTTTGAGACATTTAAAAAAACATTTTCATCACAGCACAGCATGCTGCTTGTTTAGACCTTTTAGTTTACTTCACATGGCTGGATAAATTCTATTTAAGGGAAATTGTGATTCAGCATGCCTCTAGCAGTAATCAAGCCAGGGATTGTCTAGTCTATTTGGTTAATGGCTCATTGGGTAACTAAAGGGACGTTTCTGTTTTCAACAGGGCCAGTTGGGGTGGCATATCCTATTTCCTTGCAAAACGTATATTTGAAAACTGCATGTTATGCTTCCTCAGATTGCATTTTGTTTGATTCAAGTTGGACAAATGCTTTATCATGACTCAGTGTATTTTACTTCACCAGTTCTGATTTTGATCGCTTTCCTGTCTGAATCATACAGTAGCATGAAAAATGTGTAATCTTTTAACAGAAAAAAGTTATTTAGGGAATTCTTCATCCATTATAAAGAAAAGTGCAAATTCCAAGAGGACTTTATTGTGCAAGATCTCTGATTATTTCTGGATTCTGGTAAACATTGGACATGTCATAGGAAAGGAATGTTGCACCCACTCGCTGTCGGGATTCCGCGTCGGCCCAAATTTACTATCGGCCCATTTATTGCATGAGAGATTAAATTCCCAACCCTAATAAAAGTTTTTTATCTGCTTTATCTAAAAAGTTATTGACACATTTGAAAACATTTTGGACGTCTTCAATAAGTAATGGCACAATTTCAGGATGCACCACACCCTGAAATATGTATACATATTGTGTTGAGAGAGAGAAGATAGCAATATGCTGACCTTCATAGAGTAGTTTTTCTATTTGATAGCTTTACAGTTGCAAGTCACACACTCACAGGATGTTTTACACCCACTAGTATAAACAAACTACCGTGTCTCTTTCCTCATTAGGCTCCAGCCCATAACACTCTGGAGAATGGTGAGGGATGAGAAGGGCTCAACCCACACAAAATGACATAAAATAAAACACAGTTTAACACATAATCACATAAATGAACACAAAAAAACATTACTGCTTTGGCCTTGCTTTAAAGTCACTTTGAGTAAAAACTGGCCACTCACCCCACTTTACATTCTAGCGCAGCTAGTGTTCAGTGTACAGTACACATACGGGTTTATTTTCTTTAAGGCAAATGAGTTTTAAATGAAAACTAAGTGTTTTGGGTGCATTTTTGGGGCATATTCAGGGTATTTTACAGTATGAAAATAGGTATTTCTAAGCATTCGACTATTTTTCACTTTAAGCCGGTGCTTTTGTAACGTTACTCCCGCGAAAAGCAGGGGGACTACTGATGTGTAAATCCTCCAGACTCCATTTTTCTTCATTTATATTAAATATTGTTTTGTCTTTTGTCTTTTCTCTCAAAAAGAGAAAATTTTAAGTTTCTCTGATAGAAAAAGAATCACTTCAATGGGGGGATTTTAAGGCGGCTTAACTTATAAAAACACTATAAAGAGCTGAAGTTCGTTCCGAGAACAAGAGAGGGGGCGGGGCCTACCTCCACTGAGCCATCCGGAGGAAGGGCTGGGAGAGAGTGGAGTTCAAGTCCCGTGTGGGACAGAGGGAGAGACAGAGAGTGAAAGGAGACACTTTGTTGGGTAGTCATGGCTGTGTGGATTCTCGCTCTGTCCGTTCTGATCTTCCTTCTGCTGCGAGTGTGCGGACGGCCGAGGAGAAGGTGAGTCAACACACTGAGAGAAGCAGGAGAGAGCTCAGACTGCCTTCTGATCCCAACACTGCTTGTATGACTTCGTAAAAACTCTTACAAAAAATTCCACAACTACTTTTGCTACTTTGCAAGAATTCTGCGTTATTTTCTTGATCTAATGTAATAATTCAAACGCAGTCTCTGCTTACAATTCTTATCTAATAAAAGAGAGTATAATAGAAGAGAGACTTGGACTGGAATTCCCCTAGTGTATTTTTACCACTGGGTATGAAGCAATCTAATAAAAAAACAGAAATAAAAATACAAATAGAGACCATTGTTCAGTAGTTTCAGTTTCCTTCGGGTTCAGTAAAATGTTCTGATTCTGATTCCTCTGATTCAGGTGATCACGCTTTTAAAAACCGCTTGTAAAGACCTAGGTGAGAAATTCAGTGCTGTCTTTTACACTCAATAATTAAGTAAGTGAAGGAAATTACATATCGTCCAATGTTCATCGGTTAATACTCCAAGAGATTAAAACAGAAGGTAAATTTCCCACGCTTCTCTGGGCACATCTGGATTTAATCACTTTGCACAGGGAAATCTTGGAGAGGGAAAAAGTCTCATTTCATATACAAAATAAAACCCCCATATTACATAACTGTATTCCTTGCCAGCTATTTTCAAATGTCTCAGCAAGGTAAAGAATTTCATTGTATAATTAAAGTTAATGCCGGCTGTGCCCTGAGGTGTGTCATTTCTATTCAGCATTATATGGTGAAAGTGACGGGATGCGTAACTTCAGTATGAATGGATTGGGTGCGGTACTGTGACACATTTCTATGTTTCGTTATCTTTCACCCATCTCTTTTTGTGAGCTGCTAATCCTAATGAGGATTGGGGGTTGGAGTATGGTGGTACTGGAGGGTTGGTGCTACTAATGGCGGGTTGGGGTATGGTCAGAGGTGATCCTAGGGTCTGTTGGGGCCCCAAGCAAAAATTCATTGGGGGGCCCCCTCTCTCCAGTTTAAAGTGTGGGGGCCCCAAGCAGCTGCCTGCCCTGCCTGCTGGCAAGATTCGCCTCTGGGTATGGTTGCACTGGCCTATAGGGTGAAAGTTGGAGAAGCATCCATAGCACACACAGGTCACCAATACATCCCATGCATGTCTTTGGACTGTGGCAGTAAACTGGCTAACCCAGTCAAAATAAACTTTGATAATGCATAGAAACGTTTTTGCTGAGAGTGTTGGTGGAAGAGGCAGGTCCGTTTTGGAGATGCTGGCTCATATCTTAAAAGAAATCATAGCTAAATGAGAACGCCAAAGGTTATACTTTTAGTTCATTTAATAATAGTGATTAAAACCTATTCAACATGTGTTTTTTTGTTGTGTTACATATCATCAATGTGAGTCAATGTCAGTATCTTCTTTATATTAAGAATACTACAAAAAAAATACTCCAATACTTGAAATAACAGAGATTTGTGTGTGTGTGTGTGTGTGTGTGTGTGTGTGTGTCTGCAGGCAGCCAGGAGAGCCTCAGTTAGTGAAAGGCTGGCTGCCCTTCTTTGGGGTTATGCTGGACTATGCTAAAAACCCCCTGAGCTTCCTGCGAGCAACTCAGCAAAAGCATGGAGACGTCTTCACATGTAGGATAGCCGGGAAATATCTCACCTTCGTCATGGACCCCTTCTCTTTCGCTATGGTGATGCGTCAGGGCAGAAATCTTGACTTTCATAAGTTTGCTATGGGTTTCTCTCATCGGGTAAGTAAACATGTAGGTTGAAAGAGTGTGAATGAACAGTTCTACTTTCCTTCAAGAGTGTAAAGTTTTCTTTGCAAGTTAATGATCACCTTGAACAACGTCCCCTCATACCCCCTCAACTTTCACCCAAACATGTGCCTCACCAGTGGGATCACCGCCAATATATACCCCCCCCCCTCTTTCTCTTTTTCTCTCTCACTTCAGGGGTATAAGGGGTATGAGTAAGAACAGGAAGTCCTCAATGACAAATGAAGGAAACACTTCTATTGACTTTAAACTTTCAAGGTGTTTAAGAGAGCATAGTACTAGGCAACGAGGCCAAATTTTGGTGCCAAAATACCTTTTTCGATATTTTAATGCTACTTGATATTTATTTTGATTATTTTTCTGAAATTTGATCTTTTGGAACAGACACAATGGACATGTGTGCAGAATTGTAAATGTACACAATTCACAGCCTTCTTGTGACACTATAATATAGCTTTCAAATATAAGGACCATGGAAAATGGTTATAGTCATTTTAAATATTTGCAACCAACCCTAGTCAGGCATTTTCATCAGTCAAATTTTCACCCCAAATCTGTCACACCAATTTATGGAGACCTAACTGTCTAGCAAGAGTGATGATGGGATGGACATCCCTGCCATGCAGAGAGAGTGAGGCCAACTGTTTTCTCACTCATTATGTTATGTTATGTCACATTAATATTACCATATTGCTGCTCAGTCTTATTCAGGGGCAGTCTATGATTCTGATCAGCTGATTAGTCAAACTCCAAGTCTCTTGGTATCCTCAACTCTGAACCCATGTTTTGCAGATATTTGGTCATGCTGATTTCACATTACCGCTGTACAGCGAAAACTACAGGCAGATCCATTCCATCTTCAGGCAAACACTGCAGGGCCCACCGCTACAGCAGCTGTCTTACACCATGCTGGATAACCTCCAGATGGTTTTAAGACGAAGCCTACCCAGTGAGCGTATGTGGAAGGAGGAAGGGCTGCAGGGTTTCACCAACCGAATTATGTTTGAGGCTGGCTTTCTTACGTTGTTTGGCAAGAAGGATGTGGCCTTTACTACTCCTGGCAAAGGAGCTGTTGGGACATGCATGCAGAAGGTGAAGCAAGACTTTTTAATTTTCGACAAAGCTCTTCCTCTCCTGGCAGCAGGCATGCCCATCAAACTGTACATACGTGCACTGCAGGCAAGGGAAGCCTTAACAGAGAAACTGCTACATGATGAGCTCCATCACAGAATGTGTATATCTGATCTGATTCAGCGTAGGATGAAGGGATTTGACAGCATGCACTTGGATGAGAAAGGGAAAGCACAGACACATGTGTGCATGCTTTGGGCATCACAGGCCAACACGCTGCCCGCGGCCTTTTGGAGCCTCTACTATACGCTGAGGTAGCAAAATTTAACACGTGCATTCACACACAGTAGTGTTGAAAACCACTGAAATCGATTTCAAACATGAACAGCAACATTAACCGTTGCCATATTTAGTTTAAAGCTATCCTTAATAAAAGGGCACCCCTGAGCTGTTATATGAATATGAATATGAGAAAAAGTTTACAGATATAAAACCGACTGATGGGGAGGCAAAGGAAGATATAAGATTTATCCAGCAAGATCTAAACTTTAACAGGTAAGATTAATGTGGAATACTTACTTATTGGTTACCAACAGCCAATTTTTTTATTTTATTTATGTGCTATAAATGCTTATTCCTGATCGCTAAGTGTTAAGGACCTTATTACTAGCCATTAGTAAGCAATTCTTTAGACCACCTCCTTTGAAAAGGAGTCTTATTGTAAAGTGGAAAATGCATTCTTAAACACAAAGATTTTAACCCTGGCATGAAAAACGAGTTTATAGAACTTTCACATATATTTGCATCACATAGACAGTGTCAGAAACCACACAAGCTTGTCATTTTGATATTATTTATCAGCTAGGTTTGTTGATGCTAATTGGTTGGCTGTTAGCTTGCGTCACTTATTAGCTACATTTGTTTCATAGTTCCAGTACAAGTGTAAATGGAGATCACCAAGTATATTCTTAATGGACTGAGGAAGGGGAACAATGTGTAACGTTTTTGGCATAACCGTTGCTTGTTTGTTCTCTTTGCTTGCATGTGTTGCAACTGTCTAGATGTCCAAAAGCTTTTGCTGCGGCTCGTATTGAGGTGGACAAGGTTGTGCAGGAGTTAGACAAGCCACTAAATGACTCAATCAACCTCTCCAAAGAGCAGCTGGAGTCCATGACTGTGCTGGGTAGGTTCAATGGTTGGCACAATTCCACAATCATTCACTGTTTCCAGTGTTAGAACTATACAGTGTAGAGTAGTAACATTAAAAGCTTTTCCTATAAATTCATATTTTGTCAACAGATATGATATGTTACAGAGTAAAAAAGAGCTAAACATGCTAAAATAAGGATGTTTGGGGAAGCATCCACTATTTTTTTTCTTGAAGAGAGGATTCTGCTCACTAAATGTAGTTTTTTCATTTCCCTGGATTCACTGGGATGAGAAAACTCTATTATTTTTTGCCCTAAAACTCTGTTTTACCACAGCCTATAAAATTAACTTACATTTGAAGTACAATTCCTGTTACAGCGTGTCTATCTGTGGAAGGACCTAATGTTTACCCTCTTATGACTAAGAGGAAATGAATAATTAGTTGTTAAAACCACAGCAGGGATTTTTCGAAGGCATTGCCATGGTCAGGAAACAATTTGGCTGACTTCTTTTTTAACTCTATACTTTGAACAGAAATACAGAATTACCAACAAGCAGAGGAGTCCTTGAGCAAGGTTACCATATCAGATTGCTGCCACTCGTAGATCAAGCTGAAAATCAGCAGCAGGGGGTTGAAAGAAAAAGAACCAGTGACTCAGATAGTCAAGCACACTTACATGAAACAACACATTGTCCCAGTCATATAAAAACCCCTACATAAAATGACACATAAAAAAACGTTTAAAAACACCAGCTGTCTTTACACTGTTTAAAGATGTTTTTATAGTATGTTTTATAGTATTTTTATAGAATACTAAGTTATAGTAACTGAGATCAAGATTTTGTGAATGGCTTGATATTATGAGAAATCACATGAGATTAGATTGGATTTTAGAGAGTGAGGTGACTGATGCATGTATATTTCTCAGAGCAGGAACAAATGTTTTGATATTGTTCACTGTCTATGCAGAGAGTATTATTAAGGAAGCACTACGCATGTCCAGCGCCTCTATTATGATACGAGTTGCGAACGATGACTTCATCCTCACACTGGACTCTGGTGAGACAGCAGCCATTAGAAAAGGAGATTATATTGCCCTCTACCCACAAGTAATTCATCTGGACCCTGATATCTACCCCAGCCCCATGGTAATTTCACATTTAAGACTCTTACATTTAAACAGCTGCTTCTCCTCTACAAAAGACTTGTTCTTATATTAGAAAAACAACACTTAATGTCTTGACTAATAGCAATTACTTAAGGAGGGAATGTTCTGTTATCACACTTCTTTGTGTCAAAATCCCTTCTTGGCCTTTAACTTTATAACCTCCAAAGAAGAGTGAACTCTATAAACAAGTTTGTCCACATCATAGGGCGTGGAACTGATTGCCCTTAAACTTACAAGTGTATTTCTTCTACTTGACAAACACACACTGCACTGCCTTCTTTAAAAAGAATAAGTAGAAAACAAATCTGATTGCTTCTATAATTGAAAAACATAAAGTTTAGTTAATCACCTTGTTTAGTCAGGTGAACTTCTTTTTTTTTACATTTACAGCATTTATATGTAGCTCTTATCCAGAACGACATTCATCAGTGCTCAAGTAGTCCACGTCTGTATCTTACACCTACCATATCATACCATACCATTTTATTTGTAAAGCACTGATAAAAACAACCACAAGGTTGACCAAAGGGTTGTACACCACATTGACAAACTCATGTACCGAAAAGGAATCAAACAGCAAAAAATATATAAAACAATAACAACTGACAACAATAAGATAACATAACATAATCCACACATTAGACTGGGTCAAAAGCAAAAGAATAAAAGTGCCTGTCTAACATGCAGAAGCAGGTCATTCCACAGTTTGGGAACCTGTAAAGCTTTTGTACCATCATTGCCTACTGTTATGAATCTATGGATATGATCACCAGCTTGTGATACAATGAATAGTGGAGGTGTAGTGCAACTACCACAGCTTTGGCCTTATTATCGAATATGCATGATTTCAATCTGTGGTGATGCTTGGAGTCTAGGAGACCACAATTGGCCTCGTCCACTTTATGAGGATGACCCTTCTTCTCCACCATTACTTTGATGCAAGACAACATGGATGTCTATTAGCTGACATACCAGAATTGACCGTAAAGAATGATTGTAAGTCACTCTGGGTAAGAGCATCAGCCAAATGCCCCCTTTACCCTTAGAGGACATAGCGTGCCAGCCTTCTCCCTCACAGCTTGGTAGAATTGTGTGACGGGGTGGGTTTTATCCGCAAATGTCAGGGTCTCTAGAGTTTAAAACAAAAACAATTCTACCATCACCCTTAATTTTTTCTAAATCCATTCCCCGAATTGCACTTTGCAAGGTCATTATTTTGTCAAGTTCCAAACAAAACGTTTAAACACATACGTTTAAATAATTTGTGTTCTTGGCACCACCATTGTGTTTTTTAGGCATTTTCCCTTATACAATGAAAATGGCTTCGGTGATCTTCATTACTGCACATCACTGAGCACTAAATCCAAAGCACTGCCTTCAAGATTCACATGGTCTCATACTCATTATCTGGCAAATTCCAAACTGAGGCTGTGCCACTTGAAAAGGTTGCTTGTTTACCCTGCGCAATTACAACAAATGTAGACACGATTGTTCCAGTTGTTGTTTTTGTGTGTACTACTGTGTTTATAAGTGTAGGTCACCAGCCCATCACAACCAGATCAAACCAGATCAAATCATCCCACTGGGTCTCAGCCCTCACAATTCTCACAGTCACCTACTCTGCCATGGCTAAGGGCACATCATTGTTGCATTATGATCTGTTGCCTGATCTGTTGTCTTTAAAATTACTTTTTCTACAACCATGAGCTCCAATTGTTTTGGTGCATATTTTATGATGAGTTACACAATATGCACCAGTACAATGGTGCATGTTTTAGGACATGTCATAAAATGTAGTGAGTAAACATTGCACTGATTATTCCTTCAATTATGTCCTTCTTAACTATAGGAGTTTAGGTATGACCGCTTTTTGGATGAGACAGGCCAAAGACGGAGCCAATTCTTCAAAAATGGCCGGCAGCTGAAGAACTACCTTGTGCCCTTTGGCTCTGGTGCCAGTGAGTGCCCAGGTCGTTTCTTCGCCATAAATGAGATAAAGCAGTTTCTCACTGTAGCATTATGGTACTATGACTTGCATCTCTGTGACCCCGAGACCACCTTGTTGCCAGACAGTACCCGTGCTGGCTTTGGCATTCTACCACCCAAGCAAGATGTGGTACTTAGATACAAAGCTAGAGCATCAAGGTATACAGAGAGGCACATGGAGGAAAGAGCTATCTAAAATGGAAACAGAAGGCAGTAGTGCTGAGATGTTGACAAACAGACCAGAAAAGAAGCCAGGTTTCCACTCATCTGTCAGATTCATAGAAAAAGTCATAGAAATGTACATAAAATTTCACAAAAATCGAAACAGAAGACTGAATTTCCATGTACAAGAAAAATTAAAAACAAGGCTGTTTGCACCTTGTTTAAAGTGAAGTTAGTGTCCAGATCATATTTGCATATCCTTTGAACATTTCAAAATTTGCACTTACTTATATTTTAATTTACAGTTGGGTTGAATCTGGTAACTATGCACCTCTGAATGGTGTGTTAGTGATTGGATTGTAATGACATATTGTCCTGACTGTCTTTAGAAATCCAAGCATGATCGGATCCCCCAAAACACATGTTGATGCAAGGTGTTTTGCTGAATGTTATAACTATATTTTTCATCATAAACGTGCAGAGACAGAAAGCCCTGGCAAACATGACATCTATTGATGGCAGTCCTCCGATGTCTATTTAGAGCCTAATACCACTGAAATGCCTTTTGAGAAATAGCAGAACATGACAGAAACCTGGAGGAGCAGGTCTCTAAATTTACTTTCCCTGGCTACTTTGTGAAGTAACCCTCTTCTACTGATGTTCTGCAGACACATGAGCGTGATCCCGTGACCACGCCGTATTGGATGGCAGAAGTGAGTGTTTGATATCGAGCGATAGATAGACAGAAACGGACTAGTGACAAATAATATACTTTTCCATTTGTTGACAGCTGTTTAAATATGTCAGTGCCGTTATCAGTGGACAGTGGCTACCTGGAAGGAGTTCATAAAAATACTTTTATTTAAAAAGTTTTCTATAGCAGACTTATCTTCTCCCCCAGACCGTATCTTCTCCCCCCAGAGATCTTTAGGGATTTAACCAAAGCAACTTAATTTAGTCATTTAAATATGAATTATTTCAATATTTTTAACAGCATGTATTACCCGTATTACCCTTTTCACATATTACCCTTTAAGCACCAGGTTTTTTTTTTTTTTTTTAAATAAGTCTTGTCGTAATTCTGTGACTTTGGCACTTATAGGGTTAATTTCAATTGCCAGTTCCAAGCACTGCATATTTGTTTATCTCTCTATGTAAAGTTTAATTATGTAAAATGCATTTCTTGATCAGTATCTATTAACATGAGCACGGTGCAGACATACATTCTCTTAATACTCAGGGGTACAGCGTTGCCTTTTTTTATATAATTTGTTTTGGGGGTTTTTGTCTCATGTTTAGAGACTGTTTGTGTTCTGTAAAGTATTGTCTTAAAGATAAACATTTTTACCTGTTTTTACCTTTCTTGATTATCATGGAGTTGAGAAATAAACATTTACATACACGCAGAAAGTTTAAAATAAACACTACAAAAATTAGTTTAGGGTCAGTGGTGAGCCTTTTTAACACATTGTAAGAAGTTTTTATGCATTCTTTGCAGTTCTTACCCTCTAAGTAAAAACTACCAGGATGGTACCAGGAGGAATCCAGCTTCAGTTCCGTTAGTAATAGAACATAGTTGTATCATATTCCGATGCAGTTTTTTGCACTAAGTAACCTTAAAATGCTGAGTTGGTTCACATTAATATTAAGTTATCAGAACAATCATTTGTGTTTTACCTATGATAACATTTGTTATTATTACATGTGTTAAAATTTTTATTAATATGATGTTCACTGTATTCCATGTTCATTTATTTTACAGTGCGAACAGCATTTTTGAGTGTTAATTTTCTTAGTCTGTCTACTCTTTCATGATATCAATATGCATCAATATAGTGGACTTCCAAAATTATTATTATTATTATTATTGTTGTTGTTTTTGTTGTTGTTATTATACCTGCCACCTATACAAATTGTAAATTTATATTGTATTGGGGGGGCATTAGCATGGTAGTTGATTATAAGTCCATGATAATATAAAATTTACTACCTACGTTTGTGTTGGTACTTTCTTCTAACTCAAATTTATGTGAACATTACAGGTTTTGAACTTCTATTTGCTATTTATGGCTTGTAGGCCCCCTTCACCTAATGTCATGCAACTTGTTTTTTTAAGAAGAAAATATTATAGATATTATTTTGACTGTAACACATACTAAGATGAAACATTTTGTACTGTTTATCACAGAGAACCTAATTTCAATGTTTATCAAGGGCAATGGTTTTAAACCATTTAAATGTTCTTAAAAAGCAGCAGAAAAAGTGTTCCTGGTAAAAAGGGACCGGTATGGTTTATTAAGTGAAGAAAAAAGACAAAGTGATCGCTAAGTAATTTTTAGGCAGTTGCTGTGGTGTAGAAGGTGGTAGGGAGTTTCCAGATGGTTGCAATGATATTAAAGGCAATTGCTATAGGTCAGATTTGACCAGAACACATTAGGAAAGTTAAATGAACCAATGGTTCTCAACCTTCTCAAATTTAAGGCCCATCTGTCTATCACGGCATGTCGCCAAGGCTTTTGATTAGGCACATCAGATGAAATTAAATAACCAATTGTGGACCATTGGTCTATCTAGATTTCGCAGCCCAATCAAAAGCCTTTGCGGACCAACAGTGGTTGGGACACCCGGAAATAAACTACTATGGAGAAAATAGCAATATAAAGGAAATATAAAGCACAAAGAAATTTCCGTTAGGTGGCAGTAATTCACCTGCTGCGCGTAATGAGGCCCTGAAAGAAGGTAGGACCAGATCTCACAATTTCTTTCTAGATCCTGCAATGAGCACTTCATTAGCTTGTTTGTTTGTTTGTGAGTGTGTGTGTGTGTTGGAGAGAGAGCGGTACTCTTTGTTTTACACTCTTTTGTGGGACCTTGAGGAAGCACGCGTACCCACTATGCGGTAAAAAAAAAAAAAAAGAAGTCTCAGTGGGAACCTGAGCCACATTTCACGTATTGCACCTTTAAAAAGACACACACAAAACAGGGCTTAAGGTGAGGGTAAGTATGCATGGGGGAGCTGTATATAGCTCCAAGTATATATGTACACACGTCACCTGAAGGTCCCCTCAAATACGTTAATACTAGGAAGTGTGTGTCGCGTGTAGGCAAATGAGGACGCGCTCGTTCGTGACTTCAACGCGGACAGCGCGCGTTCTCGAGATCAAATAACGGCTCTGCATCACGCAGTGCATCATCTGGCACAGGGAAGGTCGCGGGGAGCCGTCGCCTGGGGTCGTCCTCCTGAGGGGGACCATTCAAGCGTCTTCTGCAAGAGGAGCACGAACATCGAGGTGAGTCCTCACACCGCAAGACGCAGGCTGACCGCAGTGACCGTGGCGGGTCCTCTGCAGGTCCTCGCCGGGCACTCACACCTGACGCGTCGGTTTTTTTAAAGCGCTGCTGTGTGTTGTGATGCCGTGCTGCAGCTTCAGGGCACTGTGCAAAACACCTCACTCTGCTGAACGGGTGTTGTCTTGACAATATGTCCTCCTGACGGAATAAATCCCCCTGTAACGCGCCTCACGTTTCGAACGATTGCCATACGGCGCATCCCGACCAGAGAGTGATCAAATTCATAAGTATAAAAATTTATTTTGTCCAAAATATGACATATACAGCGGGCTCGGCGTTCAAACAAACAGGGTTCACCTTCACTGCGGAATACACACTTTTAGAGGACATTTTCCCTCTCCCCAGAGATTAAGTGGTACAGCCTTCATGAGGTTCACGTTGTGATGTTTTCTTTAAATGGCTCTTATCATTACTGGCTATCATTCTAGCTATGTTCTGGGTCACTGCTGCAGGGTTACGTGTGTGTGTGTTTTCAGGTAACTGATCCAGTACACCAGAGGCAGTAATCATGTCACTGTATCCGTCTTTAGAAGACATGAAGGTGGATAAATTCATTCAGGTGTGTCTTGTTTTGTCAATTTTTACGATTTAATGGTGTAGTATGTCTAGTGGTTTTTGATGTATTGACAAAAATAAGAGGTGCAGAACAGTGTACAAAGCTATCCATGTATATAAATGATTCTTTCCCCTGCAGGCTCACAACACTCCCACTGCCAGCCCATCCCGAGCACCTGCACTGCCAGACCCCGCCCACTGCCCCGGCAGCTCCACCAACACTGTGGCAAAAGTGGAGGAGATTGGTGCAGGTCAGTTATTGAGCACTCAGCATTAACACATGTAGTTCTAAATAGCACTCACAATGGGTTCTTTTTAGTGTAGGGGTCCTCCAATTATGACACAGATCCATTCCTTCGAGAGTGATGTAACCAGTATTTTGGTGTAATACAAAACACATCCTAGCTTAATAACTTACTGATCCTAACGCAGATGTAAAATCATAGAAACTCAACTAAGACTCAGAAAAATGAAAAGGAAAACTCCCTCACTCTGGTGGTTGCACAGTGCTTCCTCATTGGTGGCTTCCCACTGCTTCATTTGATAAACGGTTAAATGCAGAGAAAGATGTTCACAATATGTGCTGTGGTGTGTTTATGCATGACCATAAGGGGGTTCTTTACTTTAAAACAAGCTCTGTATAAAACTCAGGAAGGTTCTACAGGGACCCAGAAAGGGTTTTGTATAGTACTTAAAATATTTGTATACTTAAAACCGGTTCTTTATAGTGCTCGAAATGAATATAAAACTTAATGTAAAACAACAGCTATATAGCAATAAAAAAGAATCCATGGTATCTAAAAAGTGGTGATTAAATATTTGGGGAGAGAACATAGCTATAATGATGTCAAAATATCAGTACCATATATTTGTTATAACTTCATGATTTTTGCTAATATTACATCATCACAAAATGGTGAGAAGTGGTCCTTCATGACATATTTGTGTGTTGGTGTTCCAATAGGTACTTCTGGGAGGTTATACCCTGAGCTAAGTGAATTTATGGGCCTGAATCTGAGTGTGGATGCTCTGCAAGCTCTGTCGACTGCAGTTCCTGAGCAAACCAGTGGAGTGAGTTGGTTGAATGTGGGCCTGGGTGTGTGTGTGTGTGTGTGTGTGTGTGTGTGTCATCACTGAAAGCCAGAACAGTGTATCCTCTGTTGTGTTTCTTAGGCCCTCAGTGTGCGCTCATCTGCCATGAACTGGGCAGCTGCTCCCATAACCGCTGGAGATTTGGGCGTGAAGAGGGCTGAGATCCGGCAGGGCGTTCGAGAAGTGGTGCTGTGCAAAGACATGGACGGCAAGATTGGCCTCCGCCTCAAAGCTATAGACAATGTAGGAGAAATTTAACACCTTTAACCTCGAAATGCTTGACACTTCAGTTCCTTTCTCTCATACCAATATGACTTACATTCTACTTTAGGGACACACTTGTTCAAATGAATACACAATTACTGTTTATTTGCTGAATTTAAGATACCAAATTGGCAGAATCCTCTGTGCAGAATGTATGCCCTATTTTCAAATGTATGTCTTTTCAGAATGCTAAACTATTATGATAAATAGGAATTGTGCACAAAGTACCATATTTACTTTCCTATTGAGTGAGATGCGTGGTGTATTTGCACCAAGGAAACTAACAAAATAACTTATTTTTTCATAGTAGATTTTAATCCAATTTCTATACAACAGTATTAGCTTTATAGTATTTACTGGATAATAATTATTGAATAATGTGTAGTAACTTCTAAATAGGAAGTCTTTTGGCACTTAGTTAAATTATAAGCATATAATCACAAACCATTGTTTCTCAGGTAACCCAAAGATGACCATGTCCTTTTACCACATTATCCTCCTTTTAGCAACATTGCATGCTTGCCTGTCACCTGCCAACATGCTCAAAGTCAATTTCATGGACTCATAATAAATCTGAGGGCAAAATTGACGAGGATGCTGAAACGTACTGAATGATTGACTCCTGCTGAATTGCTGAATGTTATTTCAGGAATTTTAAGGTTTCTTATTATAAGGCTTGAGTCTATTCCATCCTGAGGATCATTATTTACTAGTTACATGGAAAACAATGCAAAATGTTAGTCTTTATCTTGCATGCAGTAATAAATGGGTTACATGTAACCCATGTATAGACAGTCATCTGTGAGTCAGACAAAAGACTGATCATGAGTCAGAAAAGGAATGTGTGCATGAATACAAACTTCTAACGTCTTTGAAGGAGCCAAATTAGTCTTGAAGGCTATACATTTCTATCTACATATCATATATATATTTGTATATATACTACCTGTATATTAATCATGTGAAAATTACTCAGTGATTAATATAATCATATCTCTTATTGATAAGTATAAAGTATAGTGAAGGTACTCCCTTTGATGTATATTTTACTACATTTGGTGGAACTTTAAGCATCCTTGTCATATTCTGTATGCTTTTGTTTTTCAGGGCATTTTTGTGCAGCTGGTGCAGGCTAACACTGCAGCAGCACTGGGTGGTCTTCGCTTTGGTGATCAGATTTTGCAGATTAATGGAGAGTCGTGTGCTGGCTGGAGCAGTGACCAAGCACATAAAACCCTGAAGAACGCCAATCCTGAGAGAATCACACTTGCTGTACGAGACAGGTACAAAAACACATCACACGTCCGTGGGCAGCTTTGACCGGGGTATCAGGCAGCCACCAACGCGGAGCATCTGGATGTTTTATTCAGTAGAAAGGCTGCCCTGGCTGAATTATTGATAACGCTATCAGGAACAGTGGGGTGTGTTTACAGTTACACAGCTCAGCAATAGTGAGCAGTGCATTTCCGTTTTTTTAATGTTTAACTCTGGGTAATGTGTTTCTCTGGGTAGAGAAACTAAATGATTTCTTTATTTTGCCCATGCCAAGCAGGTCTTATGACATTATATTAGGAGATTTATTAGATTCGATTAATTTAGGGGTGAGCAATGTGCAGCAGTATTTCAGGCTACTAATGCGTTGTATAACTATGTGTTATTAGTGGACATAAAGTTCTTACATAAAATCAAGGGCATTGTCAGTGCCTCCAGAAAACGGACCCAATGCATGCAGCATAAAAACATACATTTGAACCAGTTATGGAGTCTTAATGGCGACAGCTTTTGTCACTGCAGAAAATGCATAGTGACTGATCATTACCTTAATTTATTAAATTCTATATTTTTTACTTCTTAGACAAAAACAATTTTTCAAGTATATTTTAATGTAGCACTGCTATTTTTCTGGGGGGTTTTGCCTTTCTTTAACTTGTTCACAAAGGCACAGTGCTGTCTACTCATCATGATACATCAGATTTTAGGATGTTAAATTTGTGCCGTATCACCCACCCCTACTATACCACAGACTTTTCACCGATTGCCAATGGAATACATAAAGCTCATCAGCTAAAAATATTTTCTAACACTGAGCTGAACCTCCTGCACTGCAGGCCTTTGGAGCGCACGGTCACTCTGCACAAGGACATGAACGGCCAGCTGGGATTCATCTTTAAGAAAGGCAAAATCAGCTCCATAGTGAAGGACAGCTCCGCAGCTCGTAACGGAGTGCTCACTGACCAGCAGATCTGTGAGATAAATGGACAGAATGTTATTGGACTGAAGGTAACCCTCGCTCTCTTTCTCACTCTCTTTCTCTTTCTCTCTCTCTCTTTCTCGCTCCCTCTTTTGCCCTCTCTTTCTCATTCTTTCTCTCTCTTCCCTTCTCTCTCTCTGTTTCTCTCTCTCTTTCTCTCTCTCTTTCTGGCTGTCTCTCTCTCTCTCATTCTGAATGCAGTTAGTACTGTGATCGAGTTTTGTCTACTTTATGGAAACTTGATATTTTAATATTGTCTGCTCAGTCAAAATTCCCCTGAGGAATATAATGGCTTTTTAGGTCAAAACTCTAAACGTGTGACACCACTGATACCCTCTCAAAGCCATTATAGGATTGAGGTCATTCTAAAATTATTTTCAGTGTCTTTATGGAGCCTTGTGACCAGCTCTGGTTTATAATTCCTTAAAAGTCTCAGCAGCAAGATAGAGGTGCAGCCTCAGGGATTAACATAGAATAAAATAACCTAAAACATAACACATAACAAAACAAGTAAATTCTATTAAATCTAAGCTAGATCTACGTCTAAGCTCGCAATAAGTGACCCTTGTTTCCTAAACAAAACCAAGAGAAAGCAAAATTCAAAGAAAAGGTGTCCATGCCTACTATTACAAAGTTTAATTAAGTCTGAAATGCTTAATGTTTACTTAAGGGTTTTCAGATGACAGGTCGGTTAGTGGGTTACTTCCCGGCTGATCAAGTGTGAAAGAAGTCTGAAAGTCGGGTCTGGTATTGGTTTGTACCCTCTTTTACACCTGAGAGTGCCTCCTTGTGGACAGTTGTACACTTCACAGAGTGCCATACACACACAAACAGAACACACAAAACAGCAGCGGCAGGCACACAGGAGGGAGTATGTATACACAACATACATGTGTCTATTTGTAGTTAACACAAACATTAAGTTCAGTATCTAAAAACAGTACTATTTTGTGTGGTTTTTTTGTGTACTGTGTTGTAGAGACTTCTTGAAAGAAAGCATATTGAATGCTGTTCAGTGCTCTGTGTTTTCAAAACAAATATTAAGATAAATGTAAAATAAGTTTAATATAGTAAATCAAAATGTATGTTTATCAGTGTTTAACCATTTCATTATAATGGCCAGAGATATTGTGGAGAAATCTGGAACCAGACTTCTATATATCTTAAATTTTTTTAATTGTCAAAATGATTGACACTACCCTCCAAATTCTTATGAACAAAATAAAAACATGTAGCATGGTTTTTAATTTCTTTTAAAGTGTAGCATGTTTTTAATCGCATTTCTTCACCTCAACGTCACAGACTGCCCAGGATTTGCTGCTCATTTTTTCCCACCTTTCACACACAGACTTCAGTCAAATTCAACTTTGACCCAGTTTGCCTGTGAACTCTCCAAAGCACAGCCAATGGGACCGAGTCTTGTACACCTTGTGTAACATACCAAACACTTCCTTTTATACATTTTGCAAATCTGCATGTTATAATGTTGTGTCAAGTGAGTAGATTGATCTGCTGCACACATTAAAAAAAATATCTTCCCCACCAGTAAGGATGCTTGAAAGGTCTGTGATCTTTTAGGGCTGTGTTTCCTCCACAGGCCCTTCTTAGGCTACATGACATAATGTACTTCATTAAGCAGTAGGAGGTTTTACATGAAAAAATGATGTTTTGCCCTACGATTGGGTAGTTTTAGGCCCTTGCAGTGATCCAACCCATGCACCCAAAATTACACAATAATGATTCAGTGACCACAGAATCAAGTTTTTTACTTGGGCCTTGTATCCTGGAAGATCTGGAGAGATTTTGTGTGTAAAAATGATCTCAGATTTTCCTCATCATATTCTCCAATCTCATACGGCATTTCAGCAGACTTTTTCCTGTCATGGTGACCAGTGGAGGTTAGGTAAAGTCCAAAATCCAGGTTTACAAATAGACATCATTTTTGTTCTCATGGATTGTTTAGATGAATTCTCATCTTTAAACGAACACATTTTGGTACATACATTTTTTACATTCAGCATGTAAATGATTATTATATAACCTCTCTCTATCTTTCTCCCTCTTTCTCTCTCTCTTGATCTTTCTCTCTCTCTCTCTCTCTCTCTCTCTCTCTCTCTCTCTCTCTCTCTC
>JBBMFX010000011.1:4705249-4717828 GCA_037832545.1 Rhabdalestes septentrionalis
GTGTGTGTGTGTGTGTGTGTGTGTGTGTGTGTGTGTGTGTGTGTGTGTGTGTGTGTGTGTGTGTGTGTGTGTTTGGAGGTAGAGTACTGGGTAGAGCACTAGGAGACAACCTAGTCCATCATGCAGCATTTTACAAGTTTGTGCCATTAGAGTTTCTGTGTGTGTATGTGTATTCTTAGTTTTTATGGTTGCCAGTGAATATCCAACTGACCTGCCCATCTTCCACCAAAGAGTGTTTTTTTGTTTGTTTTTGTTTTTTGAATTACCACTGGAATGAATTCAGTTCAAACTAATGAAAAATTTTAGTACACTTTGAATTACTACATAATATTACGTTACCCATTTAAATTGTTAACCTATAGTGATGGGCCGATCCACAGTTTTCTAGTTCTGATCTGATTCTGATACATGATTGCCGTTACCGATACAGATTCCGGTATAATACATATATTTGACATGAATATTAGCATTATTTTTGTTGAAATTGTGCTGTTTGTTAGTAAATTTACCTCACAGAATAAATTAACTACTAAGCAATTATTAGAAGAGTAAAAAATAATTAAAAAAAAAATTTATGTACCCTGAATTGAAAGGCATTTATTTACACTTAACAAAACGGTAGCGGCAAAAGCTGTAAAATCAAAAACAAAACAATCTTGGCTGAATCACTTAATAGTTAAATATTCTGGCTTTTTTAGTAGCAACTGTGTATAAATGTGCAAAACAAATCATTTTTGCAGGGCAGTGTAATCTCACCACTTCTGTATTTAAGGTAGAAGTTTTAACTTCGTCGTGTTTTGAGAGATAGAGAGAGGGGGAGAGGGGAAAACGGCCAACAAAACACAGAAAATAGCCCCTGAATGAACCCCAAAGAGGGGTTGAGGGAGAGCTAAGAGTCTTCTCTGATACTCCTTTCGCTTTTGTGTTGTCTGCTGTAAATGAGTTGCATTTTGGAAAATGTCATGCATCTGCTGCCTAAGCATCTCGTATTGCACAGGGTCATGTTTAAGGTCCCGCACAGCTGCGAACTGGAGTATAGAGATTGGGGCTATCCAACCAATATCAGATTTAAGGCTATATCCGAACCCGATATCGATATCATATCAGATTGGGCCCATCTCTAGAAACCTATCAATCTTTAGTTGTAGCTAGATAAAATTAAGTAGATTTGAAATGACCATGATCATCTGTTATGACAATAATAGCTGAACTGGTATGTTTGAAAAATAAAAGGAATTAAATCAGGACAAAACCATTAGGAATGTTGGAAAGACACCCAAAATTACAATATTTATATGAGA
The DNA here is from genome assembly GCA_037832545.1 of Rhabdalestes septentrionalis. Classification (NCBI taxonomy): domain Eukaryota; kingdom Metazoa; phylum Chordata; class Actinopteri; order Characiformes; family Alestidae; genus Rhabdalestes; species Rhabdalestes septentrionalis. Next base: position 4,706,551 of record JBBMFX010000011.1, read on the forward strand.
AAAGACTTTGTTGTATTAGTGTGTTGGTTTGTCAGTCATATTTGACAGTTACATGTATGATATGTGTATGAGCAAAGGACACATTAACTAAATCTTCAGTTGTAATCATGTTCAAGCCTATAAATTTTTCATCATTGTTTATTAGTTAGCTAGTTGAAATTAAATAGATTAGAAATAGCAGTGACAAATTTGCCTCCTTACTATAATTAGCTAAATATATATTCTTAGAGTGTGATCGTTTAATTCACATGAAAATAAATAGAAATCGGAATGAACAACATTCCAAATCCAGGTCTTGTTGGCTACAATTTTTTTATTTTTCTATGTTTCTATAAAACAATCATTTTGTGTGTAGAAAATGGGTGGGTCACAATAACATACATTTTTCTTTACGTAAAATGACCAGATAAGGGATATTTTCTCATTTTCTTACAAACCACACACAGGCCTGAAGGAGAAAACTGTCCCAGCTGAAAAAAAGGAGGCCCCTAACAGAAGAACAGGTAAGACCATGGTGAAATAAAATCTTCAGCCATGAGAATAATCCTGAGGACAAAGAAATTCAGATTTTCAAGTCAGGTTTTCACATTTAATGTGTACAGAATTCAAGTGAATGAATTGGTTTTTTAAATTAAGCTGTCTCACATTTCCGAAAGGCTACTGTTTCTGAGGAACATGACAACGAGACTAAAACATGCTACATATTTATCAACACTTATAAAATAAACTTGCAATGACTCATTTTTAAAATTGCTGAATAAATACTTAAGGTTTTAAGGGATGTCAGCACAAAAAGTTTAATTTATTTCTTGGCTTACAGTATATGATCCAACCCATATAGTGTTTGATTGTTACCTGATGAGCCAAGTCAGATTTGCTGAGGTGTTTAAATGATGACCGGGTTTCAAAATAGTCCAATTTAATTTCACAACTACATAGAAAACACCCCAAACACACATGTTCAGTAACAAAAAGTACATGAAATGTGATTCTGGGGGTGTTTTCTGAGAGATTTTTTTGTTTGACAACACTGTTTAGTCACTCAACTCGCAACTGAGTCACGCAACTGATCTTGTGTTGTTTGACACATTTGGCACCCTAACCAAGCTAAGATGCTATAGATCCACACACAACAGAACAACAGAACTTGGTTTTGTCTTTCTGTGCTTTTAGTGCCAAACGATCCAATTCCAGTGACCCTTACAAACATTCATTTTTAATGTCCTGAACCTGTACAGTGACGTGTGATATTTGGCGGTGGACTGTTTACAAAACTAACAGTTACCTGAGCAGGCCACATATCCAAACACAATTTGCCCTTCCAGCAGCTGTTGCAGTTTTACTCCCTCAGACATGTCGTTATCAATGAGTCTTTAATTAGCCAGAACCGGACCTGTTCTCTGATGAGCAGAGCAGGTATCATGCACGCTAAGCTAAAGTTTCCAGCTCCTATCTCCTCATTGGCAGCACACTAACATTTAACATTCGTAGATGGTTTGACATGATTGATAGAAAGTCATTGTGACATCTTATAAATATGTTGTTTTGTTTTGTTTTCAATCCCAGTTAGAACCAGAATTAGATATAATGCTTTAATGTATCTGTGGGTCAGAATAGATTTATCATGACTGAAATACAAGTAAATATAGGACATTCATTTGATCTGTTCTATCCAAATAATCTGTCCACACATTTTTATAAATGAAAGTATTTATAATTAATCAGGTGAAATGGAGTCAAAATTTAGGAGTGAATTTTCAGTGTTCCATTTCATTTCAGTTGTAGTGATGCAGTGTTTAGCTTTGCAGGAAAGTTAGAGAAACATTCCACACATTTTGAAAGTATCTAATTTGTATCATAATGAATGTTACTGTTTTTCCCCTCCAGATTCTTCAGTCAACCAAAAGACAGAGGAGAGCCCTCCAGAAGAGAGCCAAAGAGAAACGGGAAGTGAAGTGAGAGATGAGGGGCCTCAGTCTATCCCTGTGACTCCAGGTAATGAAGGCATAAATTCCAGATTTACTTCACACATGTTGTTGTCAGATTTATTTCATTTTAATTGAACTAATGATTACTATACTGATTTTTCCCCTTCCTGTGGTGTTGGTATACAGTAATATGTGATGATGTTGGCCATAATGTAAATAATCATGTAAACTGAAAGCGGGGATAATCCAAAACGTAACTATTGTGTTTCTTTAGACAAAGTCCCTGGAGTTTCATCGTTTCACTCTTTTGGTCAGTAAAAGCTTTTTTTTCTCTTTGAATAACATTTCTGATAGTAACTGTTTCAGGTGTAAAATAAAAGTATCAGTGCAAGCTTAAAGTGAATAATAAATATATAATGGCATCAGCTAAGAACTTGCTCTCCTAAGACTACACTATTTTCCTCTTACAGACTCACAAGAAACGATTGACGGCACTGGGGGTAAGATTTCCGTGACTTCAGTGTAGAACAAGCATTTTATTAAATATTTTAATGAAAACACTTTCTGTGTAGTTATAAAAAATGTGTATTTATTTTCTTTCTGTATTATTTTTGCATTGTGTTTCAGAGCTCGTTGAAGAGGCCTTAGCTGAGAAAACTCTAGGTAATGATTGTTTTTTGTTTGTTTGTTTGTTTGTTTTAGTGATGGGCTGATCTTACCTGAACACAAGATTTTTTTTATGTAGTTTACCTGTAGCTCCTTTAACCACTTAAAATTTATACACACAGAATATCTTTTAAGTTTTTGGATGCAATCACATTAAAAAGAATTATGGATTATTTGTCATGAAGTCAGTTGCTGTAATTAATGGCTTTGAAATGAAGTACTAATTTAGTTCATTTGTGGTGTCTGAAGAATTTACCCCTATCAATTTCATTTATTAACATAAGTTTTGTTCGTGTTTATGAAAACATACTTTTTTGTTCATATTACACAGTCAGGGATAATGTGTACATCTAAAATGGATATTGGTGCTGATGATATAACACTATCCTTGTAGTCAGTTTGACTAACCAGAGGCCTGTCTCGATAGTTTTCCATGTTTCTTGATTTTGAATGATCTGACTGATATGTTAAGTGGACCCTAATGCTGGTCAGCTCTGATATATTAAGGGAGGCCTTGGGCTATAAATCAGGCAAAATCACAGGAAGCAGATCAGACAAGAATATTCATTCAGCTACTGGATATAGCTGGAGTGTTGGATGTAGTACAGCTGGAGAGGAGCTCTGTATTTTTGAAAATATGTAAAAAGTCCTGTAAACAAGATTTAAACCAGCATTATGTTGGGAACGCCTGTCCTGGTACAAAATTGCCTCATGTAAACAATGGAGAAAACAGTACAGAGTCTGACGTCAAATGAAGGAGATGATGATGCACACACTGGAGTTAAAAATTAAACAATCTGTTTTGCCTGTTTGTTAAAAACGTCGGAATGAAAGGTGTTTCTAAAAATTTTAACAAGAGAAGAAGTTTTAGAAAAAGTCTGTGTTGTACACATGTGAACAAAAGATGAGAAAATGTATTCAAAAGTTTAACTTTTTTTATGGTCGTCTTTTTTCCCCCAGAACTGTCTGCAACTGAAAGATACCAAGGGGAAGAGTCAAGCCCGTTTCAAGAAGAAGAAATTAGTAAGCTACTCTGGTGCACACCCTTCTGAGCTTCATTTAAGAAGTTAACGTAGTTACCTGCACTTTGTGTTTTAATTTGTATTTTCGAATTAGTTGTGTGTCTGCCTCAAAGGCAAGTTTCTCTAGGCTTACATTAGTGTTGAATTAGTAAAAGATGTGTTTTTTCATTCTTGCATTTAAAAATAACTGTCATATTTGATTTAAAATGTGCTCTTCTTAAGATTCTACACCTGAAAGTGGGGCTACTCCAGAGAAGACACTTGAACCTGAAACCACAGTGGAATCTGTACCTCCAACTGAGATTCCAACTGAAAGTCCTACACCTGAATCATCTGAAGTTGCCTCAGAAACTGCACCTGAGTCTGTGTCTGAGCATGAACCGAAGCCAGACATTACAGCAGAAACAGAAGGCTGGTTTAAAGTGTCCTTACTCTGTCGAAAAGCCCGGTTGCTGTGCTTACAAATGTTGCTCTGCTAATTATTGCTTTATAATGATCTAATTTATTTCTATTTGTTTGTGGACTTTCTACAGCTAAAAAGAAAAAGCCCAAATTCTTCAATAAATTTGACAAAACAATCAAAGCTGACATTAACGCAGCTGAGAAACTGAGGAAGAAGGTGGGCACCAACACTTTACTTCATTAGCTAACCAGGAAATTACCAGACAGCTTCTGATTTGCTGAGCATATGGGAAATGTGTTTCAATTGTATTTGGCTTGATTGTTTAAGGGGAAAGTTGAGGAAGCTCTCCGGGCCTTTGAGGCTCTTGTTCAGAAATATCCTCAGAGTCCCAGGAGCCGATTTGGAAAAGCTCAGGTAACTGGTTTTAATGGAAATATACACTCTAAGTCACTAAAATCCTAAAAGTAGCAGTGTAAAAAACAGTATGTATGGAATTATAAATATTATAATTTGAATGTTTGACAGTAGTTTGGAATTAAGTTTTTGTTCAGTAATGATTTGAGGAAGAAATGTATCCTTTATATTTTAGCCATTCTTAAGCCAAAACAAAAATCAACACTTAAGAGAGAGAACAAAGCTGACAAGTTCGAGCATTTATTTATGATTTAGGTCCTTGGGGGCAGGTGCTTATATGTGTGAAAATGTATTTGTCTGTAGGCTGAAGATGACATGGCTGAGAAAATGAGAAGTAATGAGATGCTACTGAAGGCAGTTAACACTTACAAAGAGGCATCAGAACTCCCAGATGCCCCTGCAGATCTCATCAAAGCTACCTTAAAAAGACGCGCTGACAGACAACAATTCTTAGGTACACATAGATCCTCTCACACCCTCCAGTGCATGTCTTCAGAGCCCGTTCTAAAGGAGGCATTTCCACAGGTCGCACAAGAGGCTCTTTAGCTACCTTGGAGAAGCTAGTGCAGATTTTCCCAGAGGACGCCACGCTAAAAAATGACTTAGGAGTGGCTCATCTACTGATCGGAGATAACAGTGGTGCTAAACGGATCTATGAAGAGGTGAGAGGTTTTCTTAGGATTGCCCTTGTAACTGAGAGGATAACATCATGATGATTTTGACAAAAATCTGATGGACACACTTTAAGCATTAACTCAAATTGAGTTTATATTTTCTTTTGTTTTTTCTCATCAAAGGTTTTGGCCATGGCTCCAAATGATGGATTTGCGAAAGTGCATTATGGATTCATCCTCAAATCTGACAATCTGATTGCAGAAAGCATACCTTACCTCAGGGTGAGACCTATGACACTGCACACACATACACATACAGGCAAAATGGCTTCAGTTTGTGTTTGAGTCTGAATATGTTTGTCTGCATTTAGGAAGGTTTGGAGTCAGGCGCACCTGGCACTGATGACGGGAGATTTTATTTTCACCTCGGTGATGCTCTGCAGAGAATGGGAAATATGAATGTAAGTTCTGTCAAAAATAGATAATGCCCTTTAAGAGACTTTGTTCAAATCCTGAAGATGATTGATGGAGATTAAAGTTTATGATGTGCCTGTGCTTGAATGTGTGTGCAGGAGGCCTATGACTGGTACGAGGCTGGTCACAAGCATGGTCATTTTGCATCAGTGTGGCAGAGATCTCTTTATAATGTGCCAGGACTCCGTGCTCAACCTTGGTGGGCAGCCAAGGAAACTGGATACACTGACCTTGTCCGGGTATTTAAAAAACACAGCCTGTACCAATACAGTCGAATCATTATGCCAGATTATCCGTATACTGGAGTTTGGAGTGAAACAACATGTTTGTGAATTGCTAACATGTCTAGAAAATGAATGTGTCTCTTATGTGGTGCTATGAAAAGTTCTGCAGAATGTCACAGAATTTCTTCCGTACCAGAAATTTTGTCAATAAGTCACATTGTGTCAGAAATTGTATTCTGTAATTTTGGACTGGACCTACGCTTAGCCAATGTTTCTCTATTAACTAAAAAGCTCCTTTGACTTGTAACAATACTGGAACCCCTTTTGGTGCAATATAGAACCAGTTTAAAAAGCTCTTTTTTTGGGAACCATATTTTGGAAAGTAATAGAAGTCCATCCAGAAATGTTTGCATGATGGACATTATTTATCCTTGTAACTCCACACCAAAACTAAAGAAACAAAACTCTGACACCATGCATGTGTTAACTGTTCACAGATTTGGTGAAAATGCACCTTTTTTTTTTCTTTGGTGAACCATCTCTTAAATGTCTTTCTAGTTCAAGTCTTGGCTTTGTTTGGCATGGCTTTGGTTGTGTGTAGATGCTGGAGAGGAACTGGATGACCATCAGAGATGAAGCATTAGCGGTGATAGACAAAAGTAGTGGACTGTTCTTGCCAGAGGATGAAAATCTTCGAGAGACAGGAAACTGGGGACAGTTTACACTTTGGCAGCAGGGTAATTCACATACAGTAGCTAACTGTGTGCATGTCATCTCACATCTGCGTAGTTACCAAATTGTCAGTCCCTTTAGACTGACCTAATATCATTAACCAGTAGAATGATGATGTCCTCATAACAAAGGTGTGTCAAAAATATATTTTTTGCAGGAAAGAAAGTTGGCTCTTCCTGTCAAAGTGTTCCTAAAACCTGTGCTTTTCTGGAACGTTACCCAGAAGCAACCTCTTGCAAGAGAGGCCAGGTAAAGCTTCTTATAATAGCATCACACCACGCTCCAACCACCATATAAACTAGGTTGTGCTGAAGATGTGTTTAAATTCCAGAATGCACCGTCCTTAAAATGAGGAAAAAAAACCTGTGATTTGGAGAGCACTCACTGTCAAAGCAGAACACCAATAGTTTTTGCTTTTCAGAAATTATTACACAGGCTTAATTAAATTAATATCTCAGTAATGTATTGTTCAACTGAATTGTAATGTATCAAATGAGACCAAATTGTATACAGTTAAAATTAAATGTACAACTCTACTGATTTTATGGGTCTTGTCAAACATTGTTATATGATGCACGTTTTAAATGAGCTTAGTTGACATGGACAAAACACACACATTTAACTAAGTTTTGGGGCAATTTAGCACCTGCTAAACACATGGATTAAAGAAAAACAAAATAATCTGACAATTTCTTTAACCAAATGCTGCCAAAGGCCCATAATGCCTCTCACTATTGACCTTTAGTGCCCTCTGTTGACAGAAATCCATCATAGCTCAGGAAAATTTTAATCTATGCAAACATTTGATGACAATATATTTCAAAACATACTATGCTCAGAATAACATACACATCACTTTTACACACAGGTGTAATGTTAGCGATATTGTTTGGACAGACTGATGCACTATGGCTTTGGGTTATAAAAAGAGACATTTGAAATTAATATTTAAAATAAGACATGTTCAAAACTACAAACTGCTCTTTAATTGATTTGGAACCTTGTTGTTTTAAAAATACATATTTGGCTAAATGTGTATTTCAGTATACTTCTGCTTGTATCAGATTATTTAATTCCCTATATTTTTCTCTTTGACTCTCTCTTTTTCCATTAGATAAAGTTTTCAGTGATGCAGCCTGGTACACATGTATGGCCTCACACTGGCCCCACCAACTGTCGCCTGCGAATGCATCTGGGCCTCGTCATTCCACGAACTGGCTGCAGAATCCGCTGCACTGACCAAACCCGGTCAGTTTATTACAGATATATATACAGACTATTGTGCAAATACGGAGAAACACTTAAATCAGTAGATTTAGATGTTTCATTAATATAATAATGCAATTAAAACACCTTCTGATTCTGATCATTTGTAGCCATTGTAAATATTTGATATATAAACTACTGCACAAATCATCTGTGAATATGAATTTCTATAGAAATAAGTGAATATTTTCATAATGTTTTACTATTATGTTTGCAACCATAGCTATATTGATTAGAGCACATCAAACTTCAGTCCATACGGCCCACAGGTGATGTGGGCAGAAGAACCCAGTTTGAATTGCCTGTCCTAGTGCAAGAATTCTGTGATGATTAGTAGTACAAACAATATATTTATTGAAATGTATGCTTTTTATTGTACGTTGTGTCAGGGTCTTATTACAGCATTACGTTACTCAAGGCTGTATGCCACAGTGGTTTTAATGCTGATTAATAGCTTTGGAGAATGTAGTTCAGAATAATAGGTTTGACAGACTAGGGGTAGTGTTTACTGTGGCAATATCATTGTGAACTTGTGATAAATAACATTGGTTTGACTGTGTATGTCTGTGTTGCAGGGAGTGGGAAGAGGGCAAGGTGTTGATATTTGATGACTCGTTCGAGCATGAGGTCTGGCAGGAGGCGGACAGCTACAGGCTCATCTTTATCGTGGATGTCTGGCATCCAGAACTTAGTCAGTCGCAGAGACACTCGCTGTCACCAATATGAAGGTCTTTGCAAGTCACTCTGAGCTTTCATCCAGTCTTGACCAATCACAGACTTCTTCTGACTTCTGGCTGATCTCTGGTACGGAAAGGCCTCGTGAATGTACACTGCTTTTATTATAATTATGGGTAATTTAAATGTGACCTATGAAGAACAAAAGGAATGGATCTTGTCTGTGCATTGCCTTGGATTTAGAGATTTAAAATTGAAAACAGGGCTGTATTACACTTTCTGTCAGGTATGGAGTTTAGCGAGTTTTGTTCAGAAATCTCTGGGGGCTGTAAGAGAGTATATGATGGTTTAGTATTCCATAGATTATTTTGGGATATGATTGAGGGGAAAGTATAGCCATAAACTGGTAGCTGTAAAGGTCAGGAGAACAAGATTACTGAAGATGAACAAGGATTAGGCAGAACTGTGACTTCTAAAACTGAAAACACTGCATATTACTGTATTAAATATACCAGAGTATTTTAGCTAAATGAAAAATGCCACTTAAGACATCATAAGCAACATTTTATATGGAAATTGTCTTACTTAAAATTGCACTACATGTGTGTCTGTGTGTGTGTCTGTGTGAGTGTGTGAAAAAAGTGTACGCAAGGGTGCAACTGATGTATAAACTGTGCCTTACACAGAATTGCCAGGCATCAAGATATCCACTACTCAAGCAATGTAAACACAAAACAAGCAATATTTTTGTTAAATAAAAGAAGTATTAATTTACAAGTTTGTGTTTGAAGCATGATTGCATCCTGGATTTTGTAGAGAGAGTGGAATATGATGAAATTAAGTGAATCAAACTCACAGGCTCAAAGTGGATGTTGCATAAAAATGTAGTATATATGCTCCATTTGCTTTGCTACATGTTTTGAAACTGTGTAGATCTGGTCAGGGAGAAAAAAACATTTATTTCTGTTGGATAGAATTTTCTTAAAACCAAACTTTAACAAAATGACCTAATACACTGATTCTTTAAGGTTTCCAAATGTTTACTTGATTCCAACTGTGGATCATCTGAGTTCCCCTGAGAACCTTGAATATGTTTAAAATAACAATGCGACAATGGGATTTTTTGGACTGGTGTTATAAATGGTAAAAAAGTGCTCACCAATTCATCATGCTTCAAAGAGAACACTTCATTTTCTGTGCTCTGTGATTTTCAGATCATCATCAAAAAGTTATTTTAGCGTAATATGCCCAATTTACATGAGTCAGAACTACCAGAACAATACATTAAAACTGGGTACTCTATTAAGGAAAGGGGATGAAACTAATCAAAATAATAAACTTGCTCAAATGGAGATGATTTCTGCCCAGTGTAAACAGGAGAGTAGTTGTAAATTAAAGCTTTCAGCTCCTCCTCTTGGCTGGAAAAACTATGAAGACTCTTTCTAGCTGTAGAGAGGAAAAAATAAGATCAGCTTTTAATTTCTGCCTGTTTTTAAAACTACCGGTACTTGTTAAGCAAGACCAAATGTTTTGAGTCCATACCTTCATTGACCAAAAAGTAGGCCATATAGAAAGTGGTTTGGATGGCCGAGGGTGTGTGAGGGATGTAAGAATGAGTCCACTCAAAGGCATTTTTCTCTGGGTGCCACTGGGTTCCATAAATTGGGTAATCATATGCTGTATAAACAAACAATATTAAACACTTTAATATTAAGCATATATTATCATTAATCTGCATTAGTCAGTAGCATGCATGACCATAATACACATTAAATTCTTCATATATATATATATATATATAGGAAAAATTGATATATAGGCATTAACGACTTCAGATTTTCCGTCAACAAAGTCTAAGTCGAGTCGATTAGTTGTTTTACAGAGCGGAAGAGCACAGGTGTCCAACACTGAGCAATTTGTATTAAAGTTCACTGTAACTTTCTGGACTGGAAAAGCCATGTTAGCTAGCGGATGCATGGTTTTGTGTTTAGATTCAACTTGCTTTAACAGTACCATCTTTTATTTATATGTCAGGGGTCGTCAACTTGTGCCTCTGACATCAATTAGTAGGTTTTTTTTTTTTCTGTTAATGCCCTTCTGTTAAATGGGCATCTATTAATACACACACATTATATAATATATATTATGGGCTGTTACGATATACAATATAAAACCAAAACCCCGACCCTCACGTCCACGAACCCGTGTCGCAGTGTGAGGTGGGTGAATTGCGACACGGACACACCCCTTCCAACTCTTTCCCGTATACAGGGATTGTCACGTCAATTTCTTTGCTTTAAACAATAGCTGACTTTACAAACATACGGAGCACGGACAGACACGTTTTTTGCTAAATTGATTCGCTGTGAGTACATGTAAGTTGTGACACTGGGCTTAAAAGTGTGTATAAGCTGGCTGGGTTGTGATAAAACTGCGCTGGAGTCTCTGTTTAATTGTTTTTATTTTGTTTTGAGTAGTGCCAGAGCCAGAGGGGTGTCCAAAATTGTATTTGCTACTGGCGGTTCCTGATGCTGTTGGCTTTCAGACTGTTTCTATTGTTTTTCTTTACTGTTTTTTTAAGGTCGGGCTTTGCAGTAAGCATTTCACGACATGTTGTACCGTGTATGACACTGTATGTGACAAATAAACCCTGAATCTCAAATCCAGGTCTGTTTGATGTCTGCTATCTTTAACTGCAGTATTTATTGTTAGGTTGTTTTTTTCTTTATGCTAATGTTTTTGTTGATGAACTCAGCATTGCTTTTCCAAATGAAACATTTGAATTCCTTAATTTATTATTTGAGTACAGTGCTATGAGTACAGTGCGTATATACATACATACATGTATGTGTGTGTGTAT
>JBBMFX010000011.1:4736258-4752643 GCA_037832545.1 Rhabdalestes septentrionalis
GTGTGTGTGTGTGTGTGTGTGTGTGTGTGTGTGTGTGTGTGTGTGTGTGTGTGTGTGTGTGTGTGTGTGTTCCAGCTGATCCCAGAGTTTTACGGGACTGATGGCAGTTTCCTGAAGAATTTGCTGGGTTTGGATCTGGGCCAGCGACAGGGTGGAGGTCGAGTAGGAGATGTGGATCTACCTTCCTGGGCCTCAGGTACTGCATCTTCATTGTTTATGTCTTAACATTAAGTCTGACTCCCTAACTGTAGATAAATATGTTAAATATATAAAAGCATGTGAATACTTCATAACCTTGACAAAATCCCTATTCTAGCTGCATTAGTTTTATCTGGATTCAAACTGTGGTTACTGAATCTGCTTTATAACTTAAACTGGAGCTCCGTTAGTAATAACAGTCCTGTTCAAGATAGACCTTAAATTAATAACAAAACCTGGTAGTAGATACAACCTTTTGTTGTGTTATTAAATGTGGTAGCAGTAAATTCCCAAATAATATCACTGATAACTATAATAACTATATACCTTAGGAAACTGTAGCTTGAATCCATAAGAAAACAGACTCTTTCTATTAACATCCTCTTTACTCTTTCTCAAGATCTGAATGACTTTTTGCAAAAGATGCGTGCTGCATTGGAGAGCCAGTATGTGTCTGAGCACCTGCATGAGTGGATTGATTTGATCTTTGGCTACAAACAGAGAGGCAGTGAAGCTGTGGCTGCACACAATGGTATTCATACACCACATTTACCATATAACAGGTTTACTTTTGACTTTTTAATATATAGCTTTTGGTCTTTACATTTTCCAGTTTTCCATCCATTAACATATGAGGGAGGCATCGACTGCGACAGGTAAATGTTCATTTAGTATTTGGTATATGTTTTTTTTTTTTTTTAATGCTCATATTTAATGTATAGTTTCCATTGTTGCTTATTATGCAAGTGCTTTTTCTGTGAAATTGTGTCTGTTGCGGTTTGTGTGTAGTATTGAGGACCCAGATCAGAAAATAGCGATGTTGACACAGATTTTGGAGTTTGGGCAGACACCACGACAGCTCTTCACCACTCCTCATCCTCAACGGATCACTCCACGCTTCCACAATGTGTCCTCAGGAACCAGCCTTAGCTCCTCATCCAATGAGCTCTCACCAGGTTTGAATACAGAAATCTGATAAGACTTACGTTAAAGGAATAATGCGACACAAAATCTGATGTATGCCGTGTTTCGCTGATCTAAGTTGCTGTACACCAGTTAAGAACTGATTAATGTTTTTGTTGTAGTTACAAGCTTAATTATGACTTCTTGATGTCTGACGGCTTAACTGCTTTGCAAAACTAAACAAACACTTGGCAGATAATCGCGCACACATGCTTTTATAAACATGATAAAGGTTTATATAACATTTACATTCTGAGTCTTAGGGACTCTGCATAAACTGTGTTCATACAGATGTTTGTTTATGCTTTATTCATAATGTGAAAGTGTGTCTGTGCCCATATTCAGTCTCTCCAAGCATGGAGTCTTTTGAGGATCTTACAGAGGAGAGTAAGAATCTGGCCTGGAGCAACATGAACAAACTCACACTGCAGTCCAGTCACAAGATACACAAAGAGTATGTGTGTTACAATCTATAGATCACTCTCTAACTCCTTTTGCATTAAAAACTCATCATAGGGGTACTTTTAACTGGTTGTTGTCTACACACACCAATACCTGCAAATGGTCTGTTAAATGACTTTGCATGAACAGCCTTTTGCTGGAATGCACATGCTTTTGCATGCCATGTGTCACATAAATCTCTACATAATATCTCTAGAATCACACAGAATAAACACACTCAAAAAACGGAATAAAAATAAACTATAAAAAGTGCCACAGAACTGTGGCAATGTAGTCTTTTTATTTCACAGGAATATATCAGCGTCTGTTCAGACATGAGCCCTCCTGGTGTTTTGCTGCCTGTTGTGCAAAGCCACATTAAATTCCGGGGTAAAAGTGCTCATATGAAAGGGTCTTTTGTTTGTGTCACAAAATCTCTTAATTTTTTCTTTCTTGTTCTGACATAATTCAGGGCAGTGACTGGTATTGCAGTGACATTAAGTGGGGCATCAATTTTCTCTACATCTCAAGGTAAGGATTGACCTTCAGAAAAGAGTCATTCTTTACTTTCATTTCCATGTGAAATTAAGTTTGCTGAATTGTTTTCATTGCAAGATTCAACCTTGAAGATGTTCTCTAAAGAGAGCAGTGGGCTGCAGAGGAGTGTGTCCTTTTCCAACATGGTGAGTCTCTGCTAAAAGTTTGACACCATTTTGCACAATTTTACTGAATACTTATAAATTAAAATAAAAATAAAAATTACACCTAGTACTGTTTTGCTGGATCCCTAACAAAAATCATTCTTCTTTTACTTCTAGGCTTTGTCCTCTTGTGTGATGCTGCCAGAGGATAAAACAGTGATTTGTTCTTCATGGGATAATAATGTGTGAGCATTCAAAAAGCCCACTTTGATCTCTATGCACCATTTACCTGCCTGTTTCATATTCGTACCTTTTTTGCCCCTGTTTTTCTTTGCCTTAGATATTTTGCTTCTATGTCTAATCTCTTAACAGGTACTTTTACTCAATAGCCTATGGCAGAAGGCAGGACACTCTCATGGGTCATGATGACGCAGTCAGTCAAGTGTGTTGGAGAGACAATCAGCTTTACACGGCATCCTGGGACTCTACTGTGAAGGTCAGAGTTCGCCATTTAATTTATATTTTAAATGTATTTTACAAATACGCTCAAGTATACACTCAAGTTCTAAAGTACGAGTCTCAAATAAAATTTCAGCTCTCTGTCAAGCTGATGAAAAACTGGCTCCGGCTCTGTCACCACTTCTAAACAAAGTTTTCTTCAGTTAACACTGCATAGGAAAATAGCCAGGTTACTGTAAAATGTCTATGCACACCACTATTTAAGTTTTCCTTGTATCAAACAGGTCTGGAAGTGTGTGGCAGCAGACATCTCCAGTAATAAGAGGGCTCTGTTTGAGCTGCTTGCTGAACTGGAACATGAGGCTGGGGTGAGTCTAGATCAGCATACTGAGCTGAATAATAGATTTCATTTTATCTGTCCACTGAACCATTATGTCTTCCTCTCAGCCTGTCACTGCACGTCTATATTTTTCAACGATTTCTTCAACAGAAGCTGTATCCCCAGCGTTTCCAGTGTGTTGTATTTTGAAAACACATGTATCATTCATGTTTCAAGATTCTCATAAATAAGTGACAATGGACCATAATTTGCTGTAATGGCTGGTTTGAAGAATCAGAATGTTACTAAAATGTTCGTGCATGTGTGTATACAGGTTAACACCATAGCTCTAAGCCCTGCTGGCACACTTTTGGCCTCAGGCACTAAAGAGGGCACCCTCAGTGTTTGGGACCTTGCTAGCTTCTCCCTCCTTCATCAACTAGCCTGCCATTCTGGAAAGATCCACCAGGTGGCCTTTAGTCCAGGTGAGTGTGTTTTTGTCTGTTTGGCAGCATGACAATATAATTATTCTGACATACTCAAAAATCAATGACTGACTAAATTATGTGTGAATACTTTTTTTTATTTAGACAGCAGAAACATTCTTAGTGTGGGTGAGGATTCATGTTTGAAGGTTACAGATGTACAGACAGGCATGCTGCTCTCTAATGTTCCTTCTGAGGATGAGCAGAGGTAGTGTTTCCTTGTTTGTGTATTATAAAAGGTCCTTGATTTATCAAAATAATATAGATAATATAAATAACTACCAGTTATATAGTATTTATTACATTTCATAATAAATAAACTGCAGAGGTGTTCCTTCTTGAAAGATGCATTTGAATGTTTTAATAAATTTTAAAAAATGTATAGTTTATCGTTTTTGATGGGGGATGTCCTAGGTTCCAAATTTTCCACCAATTTCAAAAAGGTGTATTGTAGAAATTAAATTTGTAGTATATAATAAGGCTTATCTCCTACACATCCAGTCACAAGGCCTCTCAAATTTGTAAAGGTGCATAACTACTGCTTGTATTGTCACAACAGGTGTTTTTGTTGGGACGGTAGCACTGTGTTGTCTGGAGGACAGTCAGGGCACCTTCTCATTTGGGATCTTCTCACTGGCAAAATCATACACAGAATACCTGCTCACTCAGGTAAATGTACACTAATAATTAACATATATAGCTTTGCCTAATTATTGTTCAATTCTGGCCTTCCAGTTAACACACAGCTCTTCAGCTCCAGACCAGAATCCAATTTCCTATACTGGATTTTGTAACCTGTGCTAGGAAGTCACCTTAACATTTCAATCACAAGCTAATATAAAGTCCTGGACCAGAACTTGGATTCTGCTTCTGGAGGTCAGAATTGTGTGTTTAGAGGCAAGTTACACACAAGCTTTGTTGTTTCATCTGTTTTAGGTCCTGTCACTTGTATTTGGGTGAATGAGCAATGCAGCAGCATAATCACAGGAGGAGAAGATAAACAAATCATGTTCTGGAAACACCAGTATTGAGAGAGACACAAGCAAACTCACAACCAAGTATGCTGGATACGAGTATTCTTTCTGAAGGCTATGACCAAATTGACACATGGACCTGTGATTATCTGAGCATAAATATGATACTGTGCATAGAACAGTCATTAGATCAGTTCTTATGCTTGGTTCTAGTGAGGGTTTTCCCTGTTCTAAAAGCACAGGAGGGTCCTTGTTATTACCTGATTCTCTTGTGATCAGGAGATTTTGGTATTTCAAGGCTCAAAATCACCTGATCCGAGAGCCTCTAGGACCAGGGTTGGGAAGGAAAAAAAAGTTATCAGGATTCACATTCATTTTACTCAAATCCTAAATTTTTTACAGTTAAAATACAGCTTAATTATTTAAACATTAAAAAAACGGCACTGTAAAATGATTCGCATTAGCATTATTTTATCTCATTATTATTTTATCACTTTTATTGTTCTTCAGAACTAACAGGCCGTTTATGTAAACTAGATGTTTGAGGAGGTTGCACTGAGAAAGTGACATGTAAGTAAAGTCAAATATTGTATAAAGAACACCTTATTTGTTCAGAAGGGTTTTCTGCACACTTGTTTGTTTTATGTTTTTTGGGGTTTCTTTTAAACACAGTATCATATTTATGCCCATAGAACTAAAATATATATATACATGGCAGAGCCTGTGCAATATCAGAATGCAAAAGTAGCAGCTTAAGTATAAAGTTGAGCTGAAATACTTGAAGTAACTCATCTAATATGCTCATTGCCTTCCCTTACTGAGCTCTCTCTTGTAATTGGCTGCCTTTTTTACACTGAGGGAGGGATGGCAGGTTCATACTTCTCTAGTTAATGCAGCGTGGATATATTTCGAATATGTGTTTGAATATTAAGCGAGGGTATGCTAGCATTTGGCATGCTGGGAAGTGTTAAACTGGAATCTGGTTTGTGGTTAAATAGAAAGAAAATTTGACCTGAAACATGACCACTGAAGAGTTTTGAAAATGTCAGTATTGAAAAAATAATGACAGTAGGATGTACACAGGTGACATGAACAGTTATCATGCATGTGATCCCCAATATCTGCTCAAAGCCTAATCAAGGCTAGCTGTCACGAGCATGCAGGAATGGCTCTAAACATGCTAAAGTAGACCATCATAAATGTTCTTATTTTACTGGATTCTTCTTCTTAAAACTCTAGTAGGCAAAACTAGCAATGCAGTTACAGCAGTTCACATTTGGGTTGATTTGATGCTTAAAATGTAGATCTTTTATATGAAAAAAATATGGCAGTATACTACTTATGCAAAAAAGTATGTGTTTATAATCAGGTTATCTCAAAATACAAAAGATTAAACACTTCAATCTCATGACCTTTTATTCTTCATTCACTTCAATGCAGTTAGATCGTGTCAAGCTCATTACCTATTATGCAGTATATCTGAAACTTACCTTTCTTAATTCCTATTCGGACTGGATTCGTAGGTTGTATTCTCAACATATTTAGATATTTGCCTCACAGGTTGTCATGTGATTCAAATAAAAAATAAACAAATACAAATACTAAATAATGCTTTATACTTTTAGTTACCTCTGTACTCAGTCTGCTGGATCTGATTGACTTTATTTTCTTCCATAAGGAGAGAATATATTTGGAGATGTACCATCAAGACCAAGTTAACTAAGACCAAATTTAAAGGAACTCTTCGAAAGCAACCATTCTTTCATAATTTGAGGAGTGTTTAATATGGATATGTGCTTGAGGGCTAAATGTGACAAATAGTCTAAAGTGTTTGGAGACGCATATGACTGCAACAGCCTTACAAACAAAGTTATAAACCTGTAATTTTCTCAGGAAAGGAGGGGGAAAAAACCCAAACATGGCCGATCAAGACAAAATCGCAGAGCAGCACCTGTAAGAGAAAAATGACTCCCAGCCTCCGTGTTAATCTTACCTTGTCCAGATAGGCCTTTTCATTAAAAATGAAAACGCAGCCACAAAGTGCATGTCGAGTTTCATAATACTAGTGCATTTTATATTCGTCCACCTGTTACTGGTATCGTGCTTAACTTGAATTTTGTTGAAGCCTTTTTGTGCGTTTTTTTTTAAACTGCAAAACCTGTTTAAAGCTTCAAAATTGTGCCTTAATTATTGAAAACGTAATACATGCTTCTAGAAATGAGAAACTTAGGTTTATTTGTTTAATACACTTACATTTATTATGCAAATGCGTACTGATAGGAAAGTATTAAACTGTATTAATAGTTATGCAGTCACTGTATGTGTACATATACATATAGCAGCACATTGATTTTCATTTTATATTTATATAGTATTACTATTGCAGAATATATTCAAAATCTGCTCTTCAGTGAAGAGCATACATAAATATATATACATATATATACAATGTAGGAATGTCAATAATTTTTTGTAATAATAATAATGGAGCAACCATTATGAATATTCTGTAGTAGACAATACATATGTATAAATACATAGTTTACATTCAGACACAAATTACATGTTCGACTTTGTTTTTTGTATTTTTTTGTTTTGTATCTTGGGAAACAAGAGGAATGTACCTGAGCTTGAGCATCAGTTTAAATTACTGATTTCCCATGTGCTATGGCATCTTTATCCTTTTTTGAAAATTAACTTGTTTGATTTTTGTGTTCTGCACTAAGTAAATCTCATGTTGCTAAAAACATAATGACTTCAATTATTTGGGAAAGGGGTGTTGGAATGGGTGTATTTGTCAAAACCTTCCAGCAGGTGCCGATATTTTATAATAAATGGGAACATACTTCAACAGCTGTGGAGAATTACAGATAAATATGTACATGATACCCTTGTATCTAAATTCATTATCTCATCTGTTATATTGGCTTCATTGTCCTAAGTTTGTAGTTTACAATGATAAACTTTATTTCTTATGTTTATCATTCTTATATGTTACAACACCGTCCACCCCTTGTAAATATTAATATTCGTCCCTCAGGTCCTTCCATCAAAGCAAATGATTATGTACATGTAAATTATCTGTTGATGCACAATTTGTGTTAGCCATTATTTAATAATTTATTTAAATAATTTGTCTCACTAAATGATTTCTAATGAATTGTGATCTATTTGAACATGAGAGACAGTTTTAATGATTATTTCAGTTGCAGTCAAAACAATGAACATACCGCTTTTTTTTGCAATTTTAGCAACAATGACGGGGGGGCCAAACAGTTCCTATACCAGGAGATCAGTTTTTCTCAGCGCTGTGGAGATTTTGTCCCGTTTAGTTTTAACTAGAACCCTTATATTTGTGTCTGTTGAGCCATAGTCTTGTCTGTAAATTAAATGTTATGCGATCAAAGAATGATGGATTTTCTGGAAGAGAACAGCATTTGTGATTAAGCCAATAATGACATGTTGGCTTAAAGGTCATGTCAACCAGAACATCCCCAAACTATCAACACATTTGACTCTTTGGTTTTCTTTTTGTGGACTGCTGTGTTTATGTAGCAGGACACCTAGCTTCCAAAATGGTCTTCTTTTGATTCATCACAGAACATTATTCCACAAGGCTTTGGGATCATCCAGGTGATTTTTGGGAAAAGTGAGGCATTCTTTGTTACTCAGTATTTTTACTTCACTCCTAATGACTTCAATTGCCCTTGTAAAGGTCTCAACATGTCCCCAGCTCGAGCTATGAACTCTGATATTATCTAAGATGAACAAGACCTGCAGCTCCTTAGGTGTTGATCTGGGTTCTTTTCGTGATTCCTGGAAGAGTCAGCGTTGCATCCTTGAAAGAATTTTGCTGGGCTGACCACTACTGGGAAAGTTCACTGCTGTTTCCTTTTTTTCCAAAACCATTAAAATTGTGCCCGTTATATACCAATAATAATTTAATCACTTCTGGTATTTCTTTATATTGGAGTACAGTGTTCATTTATAGTTGTGACTAGTCAGTATTCACTCAGTGTGGATGAATGTTCGTACTGTACTTCCTAGTTATTTTGTAGCCTGGAATTAGGTGGACTGTCATTTGTAGCCCTCAGTCCTCCAAACCTTCCTGGGGTATTAACTGTCCTACTACATCAGGGGTCACCAACCTTTCTAAAACTGAGAGCTACATCACAGGTACTGAGTCATACGAAGGGCTACCAGTTTCATATACCAGTACAAACTTCATGTATAATAAACATAAACAAGTGCTTTTTTTAAGATATTGTCATTTTCAGAGAGATATAAATGAAAATGCGTTTAAAGAAGAATAGCAACAGGGAAAAATTACATGATAGACATCTGCTATGTTTTGGACCGGCCCATGGGCTACTCATGTGGTCCTTGGGGGCACCCTGATACCACGTTGGTGACCCCTGTACTACATAAATGCACTGCAACAGCTATTGAACACCTCTGCAAGGCATTTGTAAAGCAACTGTAGCCATAATGCTACAGTTGTTCAAGCTAAACTAAAAAACTACAATTTGTTCTACACGCATGAAAAAACTAAATTTTCATGTTGTAGGAACGTCAGTTTACTGAACCCACTAACCCAGTTGAGTCATAGTGGGAGTCAGCTGAAAAGTAGGGCATCCCAGTCACGCTGGATTCATTCAGACATGTGACACAATTGTGTTAGAGAAGGCAAAAGTTATTGTACATCTGTGTTTAGAGACATGATTACAACCTCTGAAAACTGTGGTTTGTGGTCAGATAGTTTAAATACTGGGCTAACTGGGCTGAGTTATCTTTTAGACTTCTAGCATATACTTGCACATCTATCTGCAGTTGGTCAAGTGCTTTATTTTCAAATGTACTGACAAATTTACATTTTGGTCTGAGCTCAAATTCGACTTGGTCATTAAATTACACAACCTGAAGGTGACTATGATTGACAGCTCAGTCTGCTTCTGTGACATTTATGCTCTGCATTTTTCCATTCGTGTGAACTCCTGGAAATATTAAGCATCTATTACTTTAAGATAAACCTAAATAAACAGCAAAGAAAGGTCATGTGACCATCCTGTACCAAAGCTAGCCAACAAAATGTGACCGAACATCCCTGTCACACCTGCCATGTGATCCACTTGGGTGTGGAGAGTGCGGGAATCAGATACTTTCAAACAAACCAAACTGATGAGTACAAGACACAAATGTGTGTGTGTGTGTGTGTGTGTGTGCAGACATATATACACACAAAATTACTGTCAGCATACTAATTTACTAAGATACATATTTTCCTTGTTGTGCAGTCATGACTTTCTAATGTAATTAATTAAATGAGTTATAGAAATGAGTTAAATCATATAACATTTATTAACAAATAAGACATCTCTTGCAGGGAGCTGTACCCCCAACATGTGGTGTTGACTGAAGTACATCTTCTATAGCAAATATGCCTCAATATTTGCAGTGGGATAATTTTTTCCTGGATGTTAATATTCTGCTGATAAACAGTGATTATGCATTTGAATTTGTGTTCTCTGTAGAGCCTGTATTTTATTTCACTTCAAAAATCAATGTGTGCTCCAGTGTGTGCTTCATATCAGGTGAGGATAAACCAGTGAAACACAAGACACAGTTTCTCTTGACTAATTTAAGATTATCTGGGGACACATCAAAATACTCATAAATGATGGCAGGAATGTGCAATGCACTCCAGTGTTGAATGAGCTCTCAGATAGTAGGAACACTGTGGACATACAGATTTTTCAGCTGAAAGGTTTTTGTTGTGATGAGATGATTAAACAAGTTTCAGTGCAGTGGCCAAGAGAAAGCAATGCAAGGTCCATATTAACAGGAATGTGAACCAGCAGAAGAATAATTATCCTGAATATTTGCAAAGAACAGTGTTCTCAAACAGCAAATCCTCACTGAGACAAGGTTAGTACTAAAATACATCCCTGTTATGTTTGTGCGTTTGAGGGTCTATTTTGGGCCGGTGTGATTCAGTGCAGTGCTTCCTGTGTGTGTGTGTGTGTGTTTGTGTGTGTGTGTGTGTGTGTGTCTCTCTCTCTTTTTAATGGAATGTCTTAGCTAACTCACTCTGCATACTTGCCAGGTTTATATTCACTTTGTCCAGAGTTCCCCTGATGGTTGATAGAAAATATGAAATACAGCAATATGTTGTTTTATATATACTGTCAAAAGTGAAAATTAGAACACCTCTATTCAAATTACATTAATCCACTACAGAGAACACATTTTGGTTTATCTGCGTAAAGCAGAAAAGAAAAAAAAACATTTCAAATGTCTTTTCAGATGAACAGTGATCCTGTATACAAATATGCAGAGGTGTACTGATTTTCAATTAGAACAATAACAAAGACACCATTTGACCGGAGTTCCTCAACCTTTGCACATGACTATATATTTAATTTATTTAAGGTCAGTTCACTAGATGTATACTACCAGTAAACATCTGTCTGGTAATGTAATATTGTAATATATCTTTAATTACACTGTCATTATGGCATTATTTCATTTGGAATAATGCGTGTGTAATATTCATCTGCACATTGTTAAATCCTTCAGTTACATCCTGTGTAGACGTCTTTAAAAAGATGTTAGTGAGAGGGCTCACCTGCTGCCCCGTTTTGGTAAACACACACACACACACACACACACACAGAAACAGGCAGACCTTGGAGGACACATCAGGATGATGTTCCCTGACAGAGGAAGTGGGCTTGAGTCACCCCAGCACCTCAGCAGAAGTAGTAGTCTACGTGTGCTCCAACACACAACACTCAAACACAGTTTTGAAGGGAAAAACACTCCAAACATTTTGGGGACCCTTAGTCAGAAGTATGTGAAAAAATATATTTTTTAAAGATCATGTCAAGCCTGTTCAAGACCACCATATCTGTCCCAAACTGAAGTGAATATTGTTTGAAATTCTCTGTATTACATCGTCGTTCAATTCTGGTGACTAAGTGATGTCCGTTTCAGCTTCAGTAGTTCCAAACACGAGGTGCACACAGTAATGCAGGGAAGCCAGCAGATAAGATTACTGAGGTTTTCTATAATAAGCTGAAAGAAATGGGTTTAGAGGATACAGAAGACATGGTCTTAACATTGTAATTGAAGAAAATGGTAAAACTCCTCTCCTCTTTCCTCATTTTCCTTCACTGTTCTTTTCAGCTGTGGGCAAACAGTCAAATTACATGTCTGGTTGATTTTCTAGGCTAAAAGAAGAACACATATTTACAGAGATCATACTCCTGCACATGTTTATGCACAAATAATGTTTAACTGTGGAATTCAACATGAGGGTGGGGGTAAACATAAAATATCGCTTGTGGGAGTTCATTTCAAATTTATGCTGTTTTAATGGCCATGTTTGTGTTTGTTCTCTTTACGGGCCTTCAATTTCAAAAGCAATAGCAATGACTTGTTATTCCATTAGTCTTCAGTTCCCCATAATTAAAAACCATGCAGTTACAGTATGAGTATTTACAGAGGAATGTAAACTGATCATCAGAAATTATTAAGCAAAGGACCATTTAAGTATTTGTTACATCCTGGGACTGCCTCAAGGGTTAGATCTGTGTATAAACTCTTGTATATATGGATGTAGCCTATATCTACAAGAGTTTATGAACAGATACAAATATACAAATATTTACACAACACAATGATACAGGATGCGTCTGCTGACGACACCAAAGAAATGTAAAGAACAAAACAAAACTTCCCTAAACCTCTCTGATCTCTCTCTCATGAAATAAATTAATTGATTACATGAATGGATAATAGCTTTGTTAACTTTAGAAAGGTTCCTCACCCTCATACGCAATCCCAGATATGGCTCTTTACCGACCTGTTCATGGTAATGTTCTTTAAGGAACCAAAACGGTGTCAACAAAATGAGAATATCACCCAAAGTTCCTCTCGCTTTTCAACACAAGCTGGATCACGTCCACCCACACACAGCTGAGGAAGACACTGTGCCCATGAGATCAGCGCTCTCTGAGTGACAGAAAAAGAAATGGGCAGTGGGGGCGGATGGACATTTCACAGGAACAGGGTTGGGATATTACGGGACAGCAGCACTGAGACTCGACAGTAATGACTTTATCCAAGCTTTGCTACCATGGTGATTTCCATTAAGGGGAAACAAATCTTCCAACAGTGGAGTTTTACGATGAATGAGAATACAAATCCATTATTGTTCAGGATATTGTATTTGTATCATTTAACAAGATGGATTATGGAGCTGTAATGTTTATTTACTGGACTCTGTTTACATGGATAAAGCCTGTCTCAGTGTCAGCATAGCTTTGGAGTTGGTGAAAATTTGCAGTTATGCTGATCAGGGCTGATAAGGGGGCTGTAGCACCCACAAATGATACCCTAAAACACTAAAGTTTCATGTTGGTTCGTTTCTTCCCAATGTGATCTCTTTAGACTATAATGTGATGTAATACATGTTTTTCGATGTTAAAAAAAAATGTAACACAATATTTAAAAAACATTTCAACCTCCCGCTTGGTGTGTCAAAAAGTTAATATGCATAAGGGTCATCCAGAATAGGAGGGCAGAGCAAGCAAGGACTTCGAGGTGCTTCAGTGTGTTGATGTGTCAGTTATGTGGTTATAGCTAGAGCTGTCAAGCCACTAAAAATGATTAATTACATGCTCATTAATTACATGAAAATGATTCATGATATACAAATTTTAGCTGATTGGCTGATAAGTGAATTCATAAATAATCATTACACATAAGTCCAATGTCTCTTAATTTATATTGGCTCTTTTATTGTCGAAAAGGCTACAAAAGGAAGTATCGGGCTGTGCTAACTCTGACTTCCAGGTAAGTCCTAACCCTATCCCTACAATTAACCCTAATCCTTAACCTCACCCATACCCTGATCATAACCCTAACCACTATTATTCAACTTAACCATAACCCACAACCCTAGGTGTACACTACTGATGATGTAACAAGAGGTGGCCCGAGTATTACCCTTGACATTTTTACTCAGTCCTACTCAATCATGCATGAACTGTGAAGGGCAAGGTGCATTTACCAAAAACCAAACTATATCATATGTTACATTATGTCTGATGTAAATTAGATAAATATTAAATAAAATGGATAAAGATGGTCAGATGTCCTGTATATGCTGCTTAAAACACCTTACGCTACCAATTGCTAACAGTTGTTAGCACGAGTGATATTATGCTAGGCTAACAGGTCAGTGACACAGCAATAACAATAACAAAAACTTTTCGGCAGTCGGCAGCCTGCTCCTGCTTATTTATTTAAAATACCTTCAAATATGTCTTCATTTGCTGAGCATCTGCTCGGCCATTTACTACATCAAGATTTCTGCTGAGAATCAGCCAGCCACCATTTGCTGACGTGTCGAGTATTTTGCAGGTCCTTGATTAAATGTGTCTTGGCCAGCGGAAGCGCTTCCATCCATCTAAATTTCTAAACCATCGGCACACACTCATTTGTTTGGGTTTGTGTGCGGTACTGATTTCGAACACCTCCCCCATCTCTGATAGAATCACACCTTATTCACAAATACTCTACAGGGCTGCAAGAAATGAACAAAATTTTTCTACTGTGATAATAATACAACTATTAATACTATTAAAAGACACAATACGATTTTGTTGATTTTCTATGAATAAATAAGTGCACATCCTCTGTAAGGAATTTCAGATTTCTATTTAAACACACCAGTCACATGACACGCACAGGTTTCCGGAAATGACGTGCATCATGGGGTATATAAACAGAAGAAGGTAGCAACCAGTTCTTAGTCTCATGCCCTTACCGACTCATCTTCAATCCATCTGGTACTGTGAGTACTCCGGTCTATTTCTACTCTTAATACTCACTGTGTGAGAAATATCAACTCTCTAGTGGAGCATTCTCAGAACAAGGTGTGTGGGCATGCCATCTCTCTCATGTTCCATCCATGATCGGGTTCACCCTCTATGCTACCCTGGACTAACTGTTTGGGTATGTAAGACTCACACTCTGACAGAATGACTGAGCCTTATGCAGTGAACCCAGCGGATTCTGCTGCTCCATGCGATGCAGTGAAATAGCAGGCTGGCGTGGTCCCGCCCTGGGTCTGCATGTTCTCTCTGTGAGCAGAAGGCCATGGAGGAGTACATTGCAGAGGGACTTTGCCAAGGCACCATTGAGTCCTCATCATCCAAACCATTTATTGTGGACGTGGATGCCTCAGGTGTGGGTTTAGAAGCCATCCCCTCCCAGCAAGGTCAAGACCAGAAACTGCTTTCATGCAATTTCTTCTTCAGAAAGTTTACCCCATTCATAGTTGGCCATCAAGTGGACTCTGGAAGAATGGTGACACTTAGAACAGTTCAACCTCACCTTACTTTAGCCAGGGGCTTTCTGTTTGTTGTTGACGAGAGAGGGCATCAATCTTGGTGTTTTTCAACCCCAGGCAGACCTCGCAACTGTCCTGTTATCTCCGGTTGAAGTTAGAAGATTGAGTCCGCCAGGGGCAGACCTTGGAGCTCCCTCTGGCAGGCACCCCACCTGGAAGAATTTTAATCGCCAAAGGAATCCGTTCTGACACCCTCCAGTTAGATCACTTCTCGGCCATCGCTGGTCCCCACTACATGGTTTGGACCCTCTCTCTGCTACAACTCGTCTTGTGGTTGCCCAACATAACCTCAGATGTCAAGGAAGTTGTTCAGGCCTGCGCCAGTGCCAAAACTTCCAACCAAGCACCTTCAAGGGACAACCTCGCCATTCCTGGTCACATCGTGCTGGACTTGATCACCCACCCACCGGACACGGAAGGAAACAAGGTCATCCTCATCATTGTGGATTGGTTTTCCTAGTCCATGCACCTGCCTGGTGGGAATCTCAACTCTCTAGTAGAGCATTCTCGTGGCCTAACAACTCTCTCATTTTCCATCCGTGACTGGGTTCACCCACCATGCTGCACTGGGCTGATTGGCCAGGTAAAGTCTCTCACTCTAACAATTTATTTCTAAAAACAGAAATGAATGAATTGGTTCATAAATTTGATTTGAATGCCTTGCTACATGTAACACAGACTGCTCAGGATTTTCATGGCATACAAAATGCATATCATATTGAAAAGTCTAATACTCTGATAACAGCTAAACACTTTGGTCTCACTCTTTCATGAGCCTGCAAATACAATAAAACTGTCATTTTGTCCTCTTCCAGATTTGGTGGGCATTTCCCAGACAGCTGTTTCAGCAGAAATCTTTGCAGAATTAGAAATGATTAGAAAACTTACTTAGATAGGTTTGGTGCTTGGCTACGTGATTATAGAGTCAGCAGCCTTAACACACAGCACTTTACTCTCAGTGAATTTCCAAAATCTCATGAGCAGACTGGTCAGCCCACCTCAGACACCAACTCTGAAAAGTGGGGTACCTACACACCTCACTGACTTTGACAGGCTGTTAAATCTTTGATTTGGGTGCCCCACAGAACTCTCTTTGGATCAGAATAAATAATTTCATTCAATGAGCTGTACTTTTATTTCATGCTGTGTCTATTTCGTGCAATAGAGCTTGCTTAAAATGGCTTAAAACAACACAATTAATCACCTTGAAATAGGTTAAAATATTGCTTCCCTTTTTTTAGACCAGAAAGCACTGATATGCCCTTTATTTCCCGAAAATATCGAAAAATCTGCCCCTTCCAGCAGTTATCTCCCTTCGTCCAGGTTTACAGACTCCAGTTGATCCTGGCGCGCATGCACGTGTGACGTCAGTAACAAACGACCAATCGCGTGAGACGGGGGCGGAGCCTCACGGCCCATCAGCTTCTGTTTATTTTTACTGTCTGCGGGTATTTCGGTGACGTCACGACAACACTGAAATGGACCGGG
>JBBMFX010000011.1:4756157-4767783 GCA_037832545.1 Rhabdalestes septentrionalis
GTATGTGTGTTTGTGTGTATGCAAGAGTGTTTGTGTTTATAATGGCATGTTCCATATCGTGTTAGTAGTGCAGATTGCTGTGAGCACCTTTGTTCCTGAGGGAGGTGGCTGGTGTGCTGAACATGGGTCTGCTTCTCTTTGTGTATCATACATTTCCCTCTAAATGTGAAAAGGGTCAACATATCTCCGTCAGTATCAGCATAAAAAACATTAAAATTTTATTTTGTGTGTGTGTGCACTGTTGTGTGGGTGTTTCGTTGAGGTGGGCGTGTACTGACAGTGTTATTGTTGTGTTTCCTGAACCTCCTTTCAAACTGTTCCTCGAACACACAAAAATTAGCCAGTGTTATACTTTTTCGGAAGATGTCTATTCATTGTGGTTCATACCTCTGATCCTGATCATTGATGATATCAGTGTGTCTTATGAACCAAAAGGCATACAGCTTGGTTGCTTTTCTTGATCACAGCCCCAGTGACTCACTCTGCAAATGAGACTGTATTTACATGATGATTTATTGACAGTTGCACTGTGGAATGCAATTTCTTGTTTTTGTTCTGCCTTTCCGGCATGGCAGTACTTAACAGTCACAAAAAACCCAGTGATTGAAAACATTTTCTATTTGTTTCTTACAAAGCTGAGATCTAACATCATATAAACTACTGTTTATAATTGAAAAAATGACAAAAATGAAGATTTCATTCCATTACTGTTGGAACCAGGCCAATACATGTTCACGATATAAAGGTCAGATGCTGTGTCTGAAAAAAACAACAAGGAAAATGCAATTACAAATTCTTGATATTACAATGTTTAGCCAAAAAATGATCTGCTGGATATAAAAAGCCTTAATCTTTGCTGCACAGAAACAATGCCTTCAGGCTGAATTAGCGCAATCCAGTCTGGTCTGACTCACTCATGGTAGAACTCAGGAAGGCAATGGAGGATAAAAGATCAATGTTTGAATTATTGATATACCCCTCCCTGCAACCCTGCCCAGCTTGGGGGCAGGATGACTGGGGTTTAATCAGTGCAGAATATAGAGGGCTGGGGGTTTGTTTCTCTGTGGTCAGCACTAATGAGGGAAGAGGCTGTGTTATTTCTCACTGTGGGGTTAAGCAGGGCTATAGATGTGGGTCTGCTATTCTTTATTTGAACAGTAACTTATTTTGTCACTCTGACACAGAGCTGTGCGATCCAGATAAAAGCCTGTGTCATGTTAATTTGATTCAGGATTGATCATTTGATTATTATATTATAACATTTTGCAATGCAGTCAATTTCTGTTGCTTATCTCTACATGTAAACCATGGCTGTGTGACTTCAGGAAGATATTTATTACATTCATATTGCTGCATATTGCAATATGCCTTGCAGTGCTTTGAAGGCACATTGTGAGCCACAGTAGTATCTTAAACACTGCCTTGCATTATTCGAAGGAAAATCATACAATTTTGGGGATTACATAATTGTCTTGACTCGTCCAAAGACCAATAACTGGTGTTCAGAGCACAAAATGAAACATGTGGTGGTATGTTCATTGGCATATGTACACATTGGCAGTAGCACTAATGAAAATAGGGCTATTACTATGATTAAAAGTATGACAGATTTGGCATCAAAGATGAGCATTTAAAAATACTCAGTTATTAACGTTTTTCTGGTATTAGAATGAAATATAACATTTATTTCTAGAGAGTTACAAATGAAGTCAAATTTATATCAAACCTGGCATTGTAGCAACAGGCTGCACAGAAGAAATATCCCATTCTATATTTTTTATACATAAGTAGAAATATTAAAATGCTAAAATTAAAGGGACACTGAGTGTGTAGCGGTATTTTATTTTGGCAAACACAGAAGTAACTCAAAATAGTTCATATCAAGTACCGAATTTGCGATGGATATTTTTTGTCAGCCATTTTGTCAGCCTATTATTTAACTCATGATATAATTTGACTTGGAATGATAGAAAATGAACTTGGCTTTGCCTTTAGTAAAACAGCTTAATTAACAATAAAACCCATTGTTAGCCAAATACTGAACTATAATATCTTTGATGCTACAGGTCATAAAATTGTAGTCCCTCTTCCTATCTGAAAGAGGCTACTTTAACTCTTAGATCTGAACAGTCTCGAATGCTTTGTCTCTGCCTGTTGGTGCCTTCAGCGTTAAAGGGGGTGTATAAATGTTTAATACTATGTATTGAAAATCAAAAACGGACATATTTTGACTAAAACCGAACATCTCACTAACTAAAATATTGTTTCTGATAAAAGTTGGCATAGTTTGTTTGTTTTCCCACACATATCACCGAAGTAATAAGACCACCTGTGGCTGTTGTAGAAGAAATCACAGAGGCTGTTCAGGGGTCTAGAAGGGAAATTTCCTCCACTGAACACTTCACACGGTTTAGTGTGTGCAAAGGTTAGAATTAGGAAGGAGCGACAAGTAATGGTTGTAATATCGACCAAGAATAAGAAATGTGTTTTCCCATTTATCTGCCAGCAATATACCGCCCTCCTGATGCATTGTGCATCCCTACTTGCGAGCTCTCCCAGCTTACACTTGGGTTGAATTGAGAAGTTTTATGCTTTTAAAACTTGCACATGCCTCTTAGAAGCTCCTTTTTAAAGGCATGTGCAGCTGAAGAGCAATCTATAGAGTGGTGTGAGTAGCTTCTTGGCATCCGCCATCTCCTACAGCATCGTGTCCTCATGGGGACAATAATGCTTAGCATATAGCACTCAACAACAGCACCACCCTGAAGAGTGATGTAGATCTTGCTGACAAATTAGCTCCTATTCTGACGAACACAGTGGAACCCAGAGTGACTCTACCTCTGGCTAGAGCAACGTCTGAGAGCAAAACACACTCAGGTTTCTCAAAGCAAAGAAAAAACCACCTTCCCAAAAGTTTGAAGACATCGACCAGTGGAATAACCCTGCAGAATCTCCTGCTAGTTTGGAATGGAAATCTGCTGCCACCCTAGCTCTAGAGTATTGAATGTGCTCCGTAGTCCTGGGGCCTGCAAAAATGTGACAAGATCCAAGATTTTTAAATCTGTCACACAACTACATGTTGTACAGAACTATGTGTAGTGAAATGTGCTCCTGAGTCAACCCATGTGACTGTGAAATAAAGTTATGAAATGATTTATATTCAATTAAAGAGTAATTAGGGTAATGTAAATAAAAATACAGTATATTCTCAGTGTGCAAAATTGAACAGAGTACAATCTCAATGTGCTGTAAAGTGCTGTGTTCTGGGTTGCTGGTTGATTTTATGAGCAGAGGTGGCTTCCCGTTGGCTTTTGTATTAAGGTGTTTCACACATGCAGTAAGTTTTGTCCCAGTACCTCACAGTTGTTAGAGGTTTCCTCTATAGGCCAAGAACACGAGCAGCAACTAGCCAGGAACAGAACTAGTACCACAGAAACACTGAAGAAACAGAGGAAGGGGCTCTACCGGTCTGTGCCACTTTATGGAGTCGCAGTTTAACACGTACACCCCCACCTGCAAATAGTGAGACCTACGTCATTTGACCGGAGCAGGACCAGAGCTTTGTTTTGAGGTCTTATCTTGTGCTTGCCTGTTAAAATGTATTAAATATATTCATTTATATTCTGAATATAAATTGACATATGGAACTGATCAACTTATGATAATATAATGCTGCTTAACCTCCAATGCCATATAGAGTGAGTTCCTTATCCCTTGTGGATATAAAAATTTCACAACTGATGTGTGTGTAAGGCAAAATGAATGAAAAAAAGTGTTTTTCTGCATGTCATGTAATTATAAGATCTTTAAATGTATGCCTGTTTTACACTAGACCTTTTTGCCAGTTTTACATTTTTTATTTAAACCCACCTTGTTAGAATTGCCAGTTTAAATGAGACAAATATTTTGTCTGCAATTTAAAAAAAAATCTATGTTGTGTTTCATTCACACCAAATTTTGGTGCAATTGATTGACTTCATATTGCCTACAATAGGATTTCACACCCTACTACACCTGCACACACACACATACACACATCCACTCCTGCTGACACTCACACATGCACACATTCAAAAATAACACAGGAAAGAGATTGTGTGAAGTATTTGTGTAAATCGCAGAAGCCAGAAATACAGAATACTGCTTAGAGGAAGCAGTACTGACTAATGAAGCAAATACGGTTAAATAAGAAAGACTGAGTGTGTTGTGTAACTCAGTAATGCCCAAAAGTGCAACAGCTGTTCATGAGTGTGTAAAGAAACTTTTCAGGGTTTTAAACCCTTATTTAATCTCCACATGCTCTCTGGTTCTGGGGATCAGACCTAGCAGGGTGACTGGATCTATTCTAAAGATGAACTGTAGCTTGTGAGAGAGAAATTGAGCATTTTTAAGTGTATGTCACTAAAGTCTTAGATTGCAGTAACAGAATTGGATCAAAGGTACGGAAGCTTTCCTTCCACTTTGAGTGGGAGAGTAATAAAGTGAGCTCCAGAGAGGGTTAGAGAATTGGCAGGTTTCAGGCTCACTAACTGGAGAAGCATTGATCGCCACTGCGGAATTACTGGGCTGCTGGTGTGCCCGATTTAATTTGTGTGAAAATAACTTGTTCAGCTTAGCTCCTAAACATCGTGACGCAGCACATTATCATCTAGTCCAGTCAAGAACCTGTGACAAAAGTACATGATCCCAGGTAGAACTTTTTCCCAAGGAGCACATGATTATGAAGGGACCAGTTTTGTAAAAGAGATTGGAAGAACCTGTTTGAAAGGTTTAGGAAACTCTGCATAATGTAAAAGTTCCAGGCCAGCTCTTTACCTAGAAACATACAATTAATCCAGGAACAATTTAGGAATGCCTTGTGGCCTTTATATATTTTAAATAAATGAAATAATTCCCACTGAAGCCTTCAGTTTGATCTTAAATAAAATTACGATTATAATTACTTAAATAAAATGACAAGAATCAGTCAATAGGACATATTTTAAGCGACTGGCCTTGTTTATTTTAATGGATGATTTCTTTATGGCCAACTTGGCCATTGCCACATTTTTTTTTTTGCCATTTTTTTAACCAAGGCTCAAAACATGTAGGCTAAATGAAAACATTGAA
The DNA here is from genome assembly GCA_037832545.1 of Rhabdalestes septentrionalis. Classification (NCBI taxonomy): domain Eukaryota; kingdom Metazoa; phylum Chordata; class Actinopteri; order Characiformes; family Alestidae; genus Rhabdalestes; species Rhabdalestes septentrionalis. The sequence goes on from JBBMFX010000011.1 coordinate 4,761,267, forward strand.
CACACTTACACATCTCCAGTATTTCTGTTGATAATTCCATTAGTACATGTGGAACCCAAGTTATATAATTTGCTCATTATGAGGGCAAACTGACATTTTAAGCTCTTAAAGGAAAAAGCATTTTTACACAGCGTGATGTGGTACTTTATCAAAACTGAAAGGTGACTGCTTGTTTGGCATGATGACTCATGCAGAATTCTACCGTTTTTTGGGACACGTGGAGCAGCAACTTTAAAACAGTAATAGTAACAGTGACAGTAAAGATAATAGTGTTGAGTTTCCTTATAACTATACATTTCTCTGTATGTATGTGTAGTATAGATCATTCAGTGTCTTGGTGCTGTGCAGTTACAGCTCCCTTTAATGACTAAGAGTAGCACAGCACTAATTCTGGGTGTTCTCTGTGTTCTTTTAGAACAGAGGTGATAGCCTTTGGGTTCAGAGATTAGCAACAATGCTACAATGCAGCTATAGGGGAAAGACCTACCATGCAGTCATTCAAGCGCTGTTGCCAGGTATGTGGTCCATTTTTTGGAGCAGTGGAAGGGACCTAAATCCACTTTGTCCAAACTGTACTTCACCCTAAAGCCTACAGTTGATCTTTTACCTTGGCTTTTGCTTGTCAGAGCGCTCTGCTTGACTCGCAGGATTTGCTTAGATGAATGGTTCTGTGTGTGTGCCCAAAGACCGTCTCCCCGTGAGAGCTTAAGAGCTCTTATTTCGCTAAAGAAGAGCAAAGCCAAGGCACTGCAGATTAAAGAAGAAGACTCAGATATAGGGAAATGCTGCAAGATGTTCAAAGGAGGCTCCCCAAAACCAGAAAAGAATGATTTGTTTACAGGAGGAAATGAATAGGGGAGATTGTGTCTTTGTGTATGGTGATGTACTGAGATTTTGTTCCAGTTTTGGACATTTTGTATTGTTCTGATCCTAATGAAATTACAAAGCACAACTGATATTGTCAAGAGAGGAACGATAATAACAAATAGAGAGGCTTTGGTTATTGTAATGAGACACAATGCTTGTTTATGGGCCATTCTCGATTGATCCCAGCACAGCGACCTGTTCCTGAAGCTTAGGGCGTCGCCTGGAAGACAAAATTACAACGCAGATGGGGAGTGCCGATGACACTCAGCGTTGCCACGGCAACAAGGGACAGTTAAAAAAAAAACAAAAAACGAAGATCCCGCAGCCCACGAGACATCACCTCCCAGCTGGGGTCCTGCACTGGCGTTGTGTTCATTCAGCGTTGGGCAAACGTTACATATCTTTGCAGAAAATAGGCTGGATGGCATCTGTCACTATAAATAATCAGAGACAACACTGATAAAAAAACATTTATTTACAATATACTCAATATTCCACATATAAAACCACAAAGGTTGTATTAATCATTACATTCTGAATGTAAATGTAGGAATTATGGTGATATATGTATTCTTAGTAATATATAGTAATATAAATAATATGTATAATTATATTTGTGCAATTCATTTTCATGCACAATATGCAGAATTTAGCTGGAATTTCATTTATTGTATCATGTGAATGACCGAACATTTCAAACAGTGTCCCATGTTGTCCGTATATTCCTCAATATATTTTTAATTTTCAGTAAATGACTTGCTGCCCCTGGGCTTTCTTTCCATGGTTAGACAGGGTGGGGCCCGTAACCTTGACAACAGACACTTTGAGGTCCATAACCCAGCATATGACTGAGGAACGAGGGCAGAAGACTGGAGACAATAAACGAGAAAGTGAGAGAGCGAGGAATATTGATCATGTTTAATATGACTGCATGTGATCTGGAGGGGGGTGGCAAGTGGGGGTTATTTTTCTAATTTGGTATCCAGGCCAAATGTGAAGCTGAGAGAGAAAGAGAGACAGTGTGTATATGTGTGTAAGTGTGCGTGCGTGTGAGTGAGAGACAGACAGAGAGAGAGAGTGTATGTGCGTGTGTGTGAGTGTGTGTGTGGTTGTGTGTGTGTGTGTGTGAGAGAGAGGGAGAGAGAAATAGAGTGTGTAACCCCGCCCAATTTCATGCTCTGCTCATATCGGAGAACGATGCCTTTGTCTGAGAAGAGAAACAGCGATAGATGTGAGGGAAAGACTACAGTGATTGAGGACTAGAAATGAACCCTTGTTTATGTATATAAAAGTCCCCTAATATAACATCAGATGTATTGAGGGCGTTAGTCCATGTTAGTCCATTGAGGACTAGACTCTGCCCCCCCCAAAAAAAAAAAAAACCCACACACACACACACACAGTGGTTAGTGTAAACAGCTCAGAAAATGAATGAATGAATTTAACATCATAAATCTACTCGAGCCTCATAAAGCACTCGCTGATGAGGAACCTGCCCCACCATCTGAGGCAAAGTAGGCCAGCAGTGTTTTCATAGGGGCACTTAATTAACTGGACCTTCTTTTATGACAAAACATTATATGAATGCTATTAATAAGCAGATGCCTCATTGCGCTTACTGCTGTTGCTGTGTCTCATATGAGTTCACTTATGGGGCACAGATATGTTTATGTGTAGCATTGTGTTAAACCCATACAGAAAGAAAAATCAAACATTATAGTCTTCTTGAGATTGTTGTTCATTGAAACAAACTGATACAAATCTGGCAAATCAAATTACACATGGAAATGCTATTCATTACATAAGCAACTAATGTCATTAAGCAAATAGAATCTTGTTGCAAAACAAAAGAAATAATTCTCGAGAGCCTTGCAGTTTCATGTGATTCTGTGAAGGATTTTTGTGAGTCATGGCAGACAAATGGAAAATCATTAGCATAAACTGTAATAAATAATAAATTATTGCTTGCCAACAGAATTTACAATCATCAACTGAAGTAATTAGAGCAATTCATGTTTTTGTGCTTGCTGTACTGGTTTACATTTTATACCTTATCCCAGTTGGGGGATTCGCGGAATTAGTTTTTCTGTTTTCGTGAACATAAATATAACAAGAGACAGTACTTAGAGATGAATGTGTAAAGAGTGCTCGCTTCCTCGACAGGAACTACTCCGCCTTCCCTTTGACGAGCTCTGAGTGACAGTACAGCATGAATTATTGACGCTGGTATTTATCCATTAATGATGTCTTGGGGGATGGTGTTTGTATGGAGAGCATTAAGGTCTCACTAATCAATTGCATTCCCTAATCTCCAGGTGAAGAGATGAGCATCAGGAAACACAAATAAATTACCGTCAGTCAGGCACAATTTTGAAAAGTGATGCTTTTTTGCAGTGGCCCCTTGTGGCTGTTTTGTTGCCACAACCATTCAGCAGCCTTGGAGTTTGTTTTCTGAATGCTACAGGATGTAGTCATTAATTAAACCCCTTAATGTACTTTTCTTGTTGTGCTTTAGGACAGATAAACTGTGTTGGGATTGTCTTTGTTGTGAAAAATATGTGGCAACTGTTATGTCTTTCATATGGAAAAGATTTATTCTGTTATATGAAGAAAATAAAGTTGAATCACCACTTCTTTTAAATATTTTAAATGATACAATTTCTTCCCAACATTCAGAAAAAGCATCAACTACTGTTGTCTTCTTCCATTTCTTCCACATCAGTGATTGTGCTCCAGACTGTGTGCAGTACCAACTCTCCTTATTACTTCAGTGTGAATGGGCTAAACTGCTCTAGGCTCAATACATAATATGGACTGATGGTCATTCATTCATTTATTCTTAGTTGAAAAGAAACAATAGGGACACTTCGGTTTAGGGTAATTTAGGCCTTATCACAGTGTTTGAATTTCAAATGGTGGTTCTGTTTCTGCTGTATCTCCATTTATATCTATTCAAGGTGTGGAGTACAGCCAAACGTGGCCTCCTGTTTCCAGGTTTTAGTTCTGAAACTCCTGTGTCCAGATTTTAGTTCTGAAACTCCTGTGTCCAGATTTTTGTTCTGAAACTCCTGTTTCCTGGTTTTTGTTTTGAAACTCCTGTGTCCAGATTTTAGTTCTGAAACTCCTGTGTCCAGATTTTAGTTCTGAAACTCCTGTTTCCAGGTTTTAGTTCTAAAACTCCTGTTTCCTGGTATTAGTTCTGAAACTCTGTCCACTGGCTTTTGCTTCACTCCATCTTGTTTCCATGGTACCTGTGGCTCCCAGACTCTCCCCACATTCCGGCACTCTCCAGCTGGAGCGGCCAAGAAGCTCCTGTAGCTCGAGGAAATCGGAAAGCATCTCTATCGGTCCAAGCCTCCAGAGGAGAGCTAGTTTTAGATCTTTTACTACTTCTGTCAGCTCTACATTTTTGCCACTTGAGACTGAAAAATTTGGTCTTGTAAATTAATTACAAAAAAACCCATGAAGCAGAAAGCACTGAATTGTTGGCAGGTGAAATGAGTGTAGTATAATAAGGTGCTTCCCCTGAGGCCCAGTTAGGCTGTAGCTTGAAATTGCGATTGAGATTCTTTTGTTGCACATTGGAAGCCAAATTTCAGAATATAAGCAGTGGTGTGTGCAAAATCTCAGCGGTTATTGCATTTTTTGTTGGTTGCATGCTGGTTATTTAGCTGTGCCGATGAAAAAAATCCCTCTCACACACACATTTTTGCAAAGGTTTTAGCCAGCAAATGTAAATGAGTGCTTTCACTTTGTGCCTTCTGTCAGTGTCTTCTTTCTGGACTTTCAGGTCAGTGTTTTTGAATGGTTTCCAACACAAGGCAAAATCCAGACATTAAAGTGACTGATGATATTGTGTGCCAGCGTAGCACTGAGGAGAACTTGCTGTGTGTGTATGTGTGTGTGTATGTGTGGGTTTGTGTATTTGTGACTGTGGAGAAATTCATCCGATTGACTTACTGCTGTGTCACCAAAGGGGCCACTAAATTCTGAAGCTGTGTTCTTAATATGAAATCGGTTATTATGAAAGATGAAGGCAGAACAGCGCAACTTGGTGAACTCTGTAGAAAACAAGCCTCATTTCTAAGAAGGTGGAGAGTTTCTCAGTCTTTAACTAGTACTAGTACAGGGCATGGACTAGGGCTGGGCGTTTAATCAAAAAGTAATCGAAATCGACATTCAGAACCCATAATTGATCAAAATTTTCCAGGTCAATTATTTCACTTTTATTACTTTAACTTTAAAAACACTATCGCGTGTGGAGTCACTATTTTTAATAGGAAATATATTGAAAATAGTTTATTTAGTTTCCAAACGTGCAAGTTATATATTTTTACTTTTTTACTTGATTTCAGCTGTACAACATTGATGTTCAATAAATAATCATAGATAGTGTTTTTCCTTCAATTATTTTTAAAAGTAAAGCATCCTTCATTCAAAAATCTCTCACTTGTAATATGTGAGCATATTTACTGGACAACACTTGTCAGTGCAAAAAAAAGAATCGTTCATTCATTTTAATCGAGTTAAAATGTTCAATTAATCAAGATTTTGATTTTAGGCCAAATCACCCAGCCCTACCATGGACTGAATTGGGTTAAAGTTAGATTCATGCACGTTTATATTGTGACACATTAATTTTAATTTTTGCTTACAATCAGGCTATTGTCTGCTTATTCTGTTTCTTTTCTTCATATAAATTCCTCTCTGCCATTTTTATGACATTGTGGAAAGAACTTTTGGAAGCAGTGCTGCGTTTCCTGGAGCGCAGCAGTCTCAGACATATTTGCTGCCTAACAATTCCATTTCTACAGTTCTGCTCTAGATTTAGAGCCAGTCAGTTGCCGTCAAATGGCTGTAATATAGCACACGGCATAGTGATCCAGTGGCGTAGAGCATGAGTGTCATGATTTGCAGTAATAGAGTTTTTTCATGTATATTCATGCTCAGTCTTTAGTGCTATTGTTTCCATGAGTGTGGTAAGTGTCAGCATCCAGATTTTGATGTTATATGTGGACTATTTGGGGTAATGTGCACTTAAAAATTATCATACAAAAAACGAACAGTTTCCTTAATATGATTGCTAGGGATGCTCTGATCAAGATTTTTGCCACAGATACAAAGTACAGATTTTTTGTCTAGGTGATCGGCCCGATACCAATGCAGATTCTGATGCTTCTAGTTTATATAACTGATCTGTAAGCTCCCTGATCACCATTCACTTTTTTCAGATAAAGTAATGCGATAAATGTTGCCTTTGTTGTATGTGTGCTAGTGTGTGAGTTTTCTACTGTTGTGTGTGTGTGGGCGCGAGATTTGTCTCATGTGTGTGCATGCGTTAGAGAGTTCTTGTGGTGTGTGTGTGTGCGTGCGCGAGAGAGTTCTCTCATGGTGTGGGTCTGCGTGCACAAGAGAATTTTCTCATGGTGTGTGTGTGTGTGTGAGAGTTATTTCGTGGTGTGGGTATGCGTGCGCGAGAGTTTTCTCGTGGTGCGTGTGTGTGTGTGTGCGAGAGTTATTTTGTGGTGTGGGTCTGCGTGCGCGAGAGAGTTTTCTCTGGTGTGGGTCTGCGTGCGTGAGAGAGTCTTCCCGTGGTGTGGTTCTGCGTGCGCGAGAGAGTTTGCTCGTGGTGTGTGTGTGTGTGTGCGAG
>JBBMFX010000011.1:4767883-4780708 GCA_037832545.1 Rhabdalestes septentrionalis
TTTGATGTGGACACAATCAAAAACAACTTAAAATGCAATTTAAGATATCAATGCTTCTTACTTTGAACATGGAGAATGAAATAAAAACCACATCACATTATATCCACATTATCAACAAAGAAGAAAGAAAGCAAAGTAGACGGGTGCTTATAACTTCCATTTTTTTCCAAACAGAGGGGATGGCTACATTATCAGGGAAACTCTCACAAAGGGGGCGTAACTCCAGTACAGGTCTTCGTATCTCTCAGTTCACTGTGATGTAATGAGCGGTCCCGGTCACGTAGCTTTCCGTTACCCTGGAGGTCCACCCGTTTGTAGTTAGGGGAACAGAAGATGCCTGTGACAGTTTAGCCATAGACTTTCTAATTGGGCGCGCAACGGGATATCATAGTGTGGCTCGTTCAATCATATGTTTAAACCCATTGTTTTGCATGGAATAAAGCCTAAAGTCTGCAGCTATAAACAAACTAATAGCTTTTGTAATAGCTTTAGCCCGGTCGGATTGGGCAGCAAAAGGCTGCTTAAATGCTGCGGAGATCAGCGGTTGTTGTGCAGCCTTCGTCTTAGCTACTGTCATTACCAGGATGGTGTCGTTTAAAATGAGTGGCCATGCCCGACATGTTGCCCAGTCCCATACGGCTTCCTGTGGTGGTTTTGTCCACCATTTATCCCCCACCCTTTCCCATCAAAATGTTTAAGGGGAAAGCCAAAATGCTCCCATACATGAGATCTATGTGATGATGGAGGTTTCTCAAGCTCCTCTGCTCCTCCACTTGGACCGCTATCGCTTGACACCAGGGATGGGTATTGTTAAAGTGTTAACAGTATTACTACTTTCATTTTGTTTTTAAATAAAAACCAGAACTAATTGGGAACAGAATAACAACACTTTAATCCTAACTCTAACTCGAATCTAAAAAAGTTGGACTCGCTACAAATAAATTTTTAGGTAAATTCTGCTTTATAATTTCTTAGTTTGTTATTATTTATATTTATTATTATTATTATTATTATTATTATTATTATTATTATTATTATTATTTGTAATTGTAGCACTATAGCAGTACAAGTCATTTTATTATTTAATATTTATTTAGGCTACTGCATAAAATAAATTTAGCCTATATGTAGGCTATATGTAACTGAATGTGTGTTTATCAAATTATTAACACTAATTTAGAGCCCTTATGTGATGTTTACATCGTTATTTTAACATACCATACATACCTGAGGAGGAGGATAATGGAGTAGAAGCTCTATATGCAAATAATTACAATTTACACTTGGCTAGATGTTTTAATACATTTCATGTGTTTCCGCCTTTACGAGCAAATATCTTGTTGCACTTGTTGCAGCGAGTATTGTTCGTGTCCACATGGGTGAAATGTAGCCATACATTGGATCGTTTAGCTCTCTCCACCATCTTAACTCCATAAGCGCGAGCCCTCTCATCTTGTGTGCGCGCAAGTTCTCTCGTGTCTTCTTTTAAATTTTTCCTGTACCGACAGCAGAACCGCAACCGTTAAACCGTTACCGTTAAAGTATCTTATAATTAGGCACCGGGGCCAGTTAAGTACCGGGTTTCAGTACCCATCCTTGCTTGACACACTTTTTTTTTCTTCGAATCTTCGGATCACGTGCGTGTCCCGAACAGAGAAGAGAGTTCGGTTCAGATCACGGATCAACAGCGATCCGTTGCACCACTAGTGTTGGCTCTAGCAATGTACAGTTAAAGAGTCTGCCCATATTACTTCTGCAGACATGCCACTACTGGGTTTTAATAAAATACAATCAAGAAGCCAATGTAGCAGAATGACAGAATTCAGCATAAAGTGCTGATTGAAACAAAAAAATTATGCAAAATCACCAGGTTATGTTGATTACAGTTAACTGCAGTTTACTGTACCTGTGACTTACTAAACCTGAGTTGTATTCTTTGCTAGATTCCGAAAAATATTAAAATATGTATGTTTGACCCACAGAAAGGAAACACGGCTCTCCACATCTCCTCTCTAGCTGGACAGGGTGAGGTGGTAAATGTCCTGGTCAAACGAGGAGCAGACATCAATGCACAGTCACAGGTGAGTGAGAGCTCAGAAATGTTGATATCAGTGATTGGTTTTTGTCCCTATTTATTGCTGTTTATCTAACAGCTACTGTGTTTGGTTTCAGAATGGGTTCACTCCCTTATACATGGCTGCCCAGGAGAACCATCTGGACGTGGTGCGATATCTACTGGAGAATGGAGGAAACCAGAGTACAGCAACTGAAGTAAGAGCGAAAAAAGAGAAAGACTCAGTGACTGAGCAGTGTGCGTGTACATCTTCCCTGTTTTTATGGGTTGTGACGCAGTATTTTGAGTTCCACGTGGGCGTCACGTGACCATAATAACAATGACAAAAAATATCAGTGGTTCCAAACTAGGGAACAGTAATGCTGGAATAGAAAAGGTTATTCCCAAACTGTGTCCACAAAGTTGGAAGCACAGCATTGTCCAGAATGTCTTACTGAAGAATTAAGATTGTCCTTGACTGGAAGTAAGGGACCTAGCTCAAATCCTTCATTACCGTAAATTCCGGACTAAAAGCCACTAGTTTTTTCTCAAAGTTTGAATAATGCGTCTTAAAATACGGTGCAGCTTATGCATGTTTTTTTCCATGCTGCCCAAAACCTTTTGCCTCATAACCAGAGCTTAGATTGGGACCAAAAAATGAAACCCAACCCGAGCACCTCGTTTCCCAGCCTGGCCCGACACATTAACAGTAATTTTTAAAATCTGTGAGACGTTTTAATGCTTGATCACGGCTCGGCCCGGCACGGCCCGAGGATAGTGGCAGGAAATATCAACCCGACGCGCGGACTGGGTCGGGCTCCGGCCGAGTTCGGGTTCGGAGAGAGAATCTAAACTCTACTCATAACCAGACCAGACACCAGATCTCATATTACAACGTGAGACACGTGCAGCTTAAAATCCAGTGCAGCTTGTACAAGTACAAAATAGATTTTCTTTCTAAAATTAGAGCATGCGGCTTTTAATCAGGTGCGCTCTATAGTCCGGAATTTATGGTAATATGTATGCCCCAATACACAGGCGGCAGCGAAGGACTGGTAATAACACACAAACATATAATCTATTTTTTTGTCTGCTGTGGTTTGTAGGATGGCTTCACTCCCCTGGCTATCGCTCTGCAGCAGGGTCATAACCAGGTGGTCTCCATCCTCCTGGAGAACGACACCAAGGGAAAAGTGCGGCTGCCTGCCCTGCACATCGCCGCCCGCAAGGACGATACTAAGTCGGCTGCTCTGCTCCTGCAGAATGACCACAATGCAGACGTCCAGTCCAAGGTGCATGTCAGGAAAAAGGGGAAGCGATGGGGCTTAGCTAGCATATGAAGTTTGGCTGATGTTGGGAAATTTGAGTACACTGAAAATAGAGTGCTTTAGATTGACTTGAGTCAAATGTGTGCATCAGTTCTAGGAGAAAAAATAGTATTATATCTACACAATTATTGCCAAAAGTAAGGAAAATAAAATATTATAATATAATATTGTGGCTGGCAGATCACAGCTCTTTTAATTGTAGGTCTAAATCTGGACAAAAATCTTATTTTTCAGTTTTCCTAAAGTTATTATGTGGAGTTTTGGTTTTGTTACTACAGTGGTTACGCGTTCTCATTGTGGACGTGCCGCGCACATTCAAATGGCATTCAAAGCACTGGTGTTTACAGTGTACCAGAGGAATACAATTTTGCATGTTTGGACAATGATGTGATGTTAACCCTCTAAACAAATGTCAGGTGCTTCCACAGCATCTTACCCCCTTTGTCCTTTCAAACTGTCATGTGACTTCGGGGCTTTTGGTGGGAGTGATCAAGTGCCACAGTGTTTTCATCATGGCTTCACTGCCTTCCATTGTGTACTTTACCACTGACGGTGTTTTGTACTTGTTCGTAAGATTCTGTCTCTCTTTCTGCATCTTTCTCTGTGTCTCTCTCCTCCAGTCTCAGTGTGCCTGTCTCCTGTGTCTTCATCCTGATGCTATACGGGTTTCTGTCTTTTCTCTATCAATCCATTCTTCTTTTGTACATGTTGTGCCTTACCTGTGATTGAACCCTTTGATTTGAGTAACTGGTCGTCAGTATGTAGGCTCAGCATGCATCTTGTGTAAAGGTTGTATGAAGTGCAACCTTTTGCCGGAAAAAGAAAGAGTGTGGGTGTGGTTTTCATTGTGTGTGCTTGTATGTGTGTGTGGAAGTTTTGATTTAGGTGGACTCATTTTTCTTTGGAAATGCCGGTAACAAAAGATTGAAACCCACAACCATAGAGAAATAACTTAATATTCTTAATTTACTGTTGTTTGAAATGGCTTAGTGTAAGTGAGGTCTTTGTTTATTAATTAGTTCACATTAAAACAAAAGCATCTACACTTGTTTTTTATTTACTATTCATATATAATGAATAGTTCTGCGATCATACAACATTCTATTTTTGAAAAAATGTAAGTTAAGAAATTAATTGTTCTTTACATGGCTCAAATTAAATTAGGGCATTTCAGGCCACAATATTTTTTAATCAACAAATGTAATCAAGGCTTTGTATTGTTTTTTTTTAAATTTGTTTTGTCTTTTAGACGCTTACTTAAGGTATAATGTAGAGTGTAAACAGATCTTAGTGAATAGTCATAAAAAAGAATTTAATTCCAAAGTATATTATGGTGTTACATTAAAAACTGTAAAAAATAAAACTGCACACAAACAGGTATTTCTGTTTTCATGGTGGATAACATTGATGTAATTGTTGAATGGCAGTTACGTTTTTTGTGTGTATAAACTGACTTTGTGGAACTAAATCTTTCAATTAACAATGTGACATATAGGTGTAAGATTATAGTAAAAAATAATAACAGTCAGCAACCCAGTTGATTTCATGCTGAAATTGAATATATACCTAAAATTATTGTTGATGCGAGAACATTGCCATTGAAAAATGGAAAGACCTTTCTTTATGCATGCAGAATATGAATGTTAGGTGTGTGTGTGTGTGTGTGTGTGTGTGTGTGTGTGTGTGTGAGTATGTATATGTGTGTGTGGAGAAGAGAAAAATAACTAAACTGTTTCCCCTTCATATTCTTTGCTGCTACAGATGATGGTCAATAGGACTACTGAGGTAGAGATTTTTTCTAGTTCAGACACTTCAGCATCAGTTTATTTTGCATTTTTCTTACACATCTACTGTCCACTTTGTGGCACTGCATGCGAAAACATTTTTCTTTCTTTTGTTATGTATCAGTATAAATATATTTATCTGTGCATGGCTGACTGTCTCACATAAATATCACTCAGAAACTGTTTAGATGTACTGAGTTATAATATCCATTTATCCATCAGTGTTACTTTTTAATTGTGCTCGCCCTGAACTGTCACATTTGCTTGTTTTTATGATGCCTTAGTTGATGATGAGGATTTGCTTGCTCAAATGATGATATTACAAACTGACATGGGATGAAAATCCAATAAACCAGACAGTCTGCGTTCCCCCAACATCTGTAATCCTCTCCGTCATGGATTAGGATTCCACAGTGCTTGTGTACAGTCGGCCTGAACCTTACATAACTGACCATCAGGGCTATACTTTTCAATGCACAGCTGTTCACTGCTCATGTGATCAAATAGAAAAATAGCAACCAAGCATTTTTGGACCTACACTCAACAAAAAGGTTAATACCTTGAATTTCTTGAACGGGTTTCTAGGAAAAATAATTTGACTGCTAGAGAACCTTTGGGTTTTGGGCGAACCATTGCAAAAACACTAATTAAGGATGTACATTCTGACTAATTTTTTATGTTTGAGGATCCACGACAGTTAATGCGAGACTTTGGCCAAACTTAACATAGGTCTATACACCTACTTTTGTAGTTTACAGCATGGTGTTCAGTGACACATTTTAGTAGCTTCTGATAGAACATTTGTTGGGCCAATCATGGCAGCTGAGTTGCAGATGCTGCCAGAGCTTATAAACACTTGGGGCTTACCAGGGCAACACTGGATCCTTCTGTGTTAGATTTTTTTTTTTAGGTTCTGGACCTAGATAACGTACATTTGTCAGCCTAGTTAGCTGTAGAGTTGCTAGCCTAGTTAGCGAAAAAGTTCTTCCTGAGATATTGAATCTTAATATATCTTTTCTTACTCCTAAACATGGATGAAAAAGTATTTTAATACATTTTGGAACCAAATCTTTCAATTAATAATGAGACATATTAAAAGGAATAATCTGTGAAACACAGTTGATTTCATGTTGAAATGTGCACATTTATACCTGTTTATGGTTGCTTTCACATATGTGGTTCGGTTCACTTGGTCCAGACCAAGGGCAACAAATGATACATTGTATAATTTTTCTGCCGTTTTGGGTCCTTTTCACACAACATTTGAGTACTCTGGTCCGGACCAGTTGAAACGAACCAAAATGCAGTCACGTGACAACATATACATCATTCGTTGGCCAGATTTGCCATTGAATATTTTTCCTAAACTGCTTTTAGATTGGTCAGAATTAACTTACGGGTATCCCGCACTTGGATATCGCAGGCAGAGTTTCTTTGCCTTAACCATGCACTGTTCTACTGATATATTAAACCCCCTTTCCCTGAGCTGTTTGCTAAATAAGCTAAATATTGAGTTTTTGAAAGTTGGGAACTAATATGGTCATCGGACCGAATTTCGATGAGGCTACGCATATCCTCACAGCTCCAAGCTCCATAGGGCTACGTTACTAAAGCGCTAACCGTAACCAAATAAGTCTCCCTGACTATGGCAGTTGGATTAGTGCAAAAAGGGACAGTACTTTTGGCAGTTGGGTCTTTTCTAGTTTGGATCATGTTCTCACCACAAACAAACCTCTCCAGGGTTCGTATGAAAGCTCTTCAAGGAGGTCTCAGTACGCTTTTTTGGTCTGCTTTTGGTGCGATCTCGGGTGCGATTGTTTCATTCTCACATGCCCAAACGAACCGCACCAACTGGGAAAACGAACTCTAGTGCGATTCAACCGAACTAAACGAGGCATGTGTGAAAGCACATTAAAATTAACTGATGCAAAGAAATTTCCATGGAACAATGGAAAGCTAACATCAGATAGAGTCATTAGCCTAGTTAGCAAAAAGATCTTCTGGAGATATCGAATCTTTATGTAGCTGTTCAAGATGTTCTGACTATTGACTTTTCACTCACAATCTTTGGCAGCATGCTCAGACTCTGGTTTTGTAGACACTGATGTCTTGCAGTTGCAAAGTATAATATAATACACTTACTTGTAAAATAAGCAAAGTCACCATGTGTTTCAGTGATGTTGAATTCATCTAATATATATCAAACTCCCCCAAAAGTGCATTAAACATTACAGTGCAAATTACATTACAGTACGAATGTTTAGTTAAGATTTTGGCAATTTATATACTCAGCAGTTTCATAAAATATAAACCTATTTATCACAATATAAATGTAACAACACACTTACACACATGAGGCCTGTCTCTGAGCGTAATGCATAATCTTCCTGCATGACTCTACGATGCGTTTGTGTAAAGTTATGTTAAACAGCTAGTCATCTGCATTAGATGATATTGGTATGAGCATGCTGCATGCTTATTAACTCACGCTGATGAAATACTCTTTGGGTATCAAAATTTGGGGGAAAAAAATGACAAAGCATTTTTTGATACTCAATAGTGTCTAAGCAGTTCAGTTGGTGCTATAAACGTCATGGTACTCAGCCCTAGGTGGTTTATTGGGTACATTTATGCTTCAGTGTAGTGGGCACCCATAGAACTACATTCATTTAGGTTGCAAACGTGGTGTCAACAAATGTTTTCTGCCAATTACACAAAACTGGTATCTTGATGATTTCATTTGTTGAGCTTTTAAAGTTGTTTTGCTTATACAAACCCAATTGCAATAATTAAAACTGCAATAATATTTTTTTCATTGCAAATCTTTAAAGAATAATTTGCTAATATAAATATAAAATTAAAATCGAGAATAAATAAGGTTTTAGTTTTCAGTTAAGTATTAAATGCGAACATCCATACATCCAACAAAAATGATATTTGCATCATCTCATTTAATGCATATTTTCTTTCTTTTTTGCTGAAGGATTTGTGACCCATTTAGACAGGATGTATGAATGTTTAAATCACAGCAATAAGTAATTTGAAATGTGGTAGAGTAATTTAATGATAACTGATAACCGTTTGACTGTGTTTGAACTGATTAAGTTCATTTAAATTCCTGCATGATAGTAAAATATAGCTATGAACAAGATCAATGAAATATTCTGATGTATTTTGGCTGTGATAATCAGTTTATTTTAGATAATGCACTGCATAGCATGTTGCACCACCTATATTTTGTTTTGCACCAGCTTTGAATGTGTATCACATAGTCAATGTATCCTTCACACTTTTGTAAATGATGTTTTCACATTAAATCGGACCGTGACTTTCAGAATGGAAAGGTAAGGCAAGAATTTCACGTACTTCAAATTGCTCGGCCAATCTCTACTTTCTCATTCCTAACATGATTTGATAACTGATTAGAATTACATTGGAACTGTGCCCCCTTTTCATTTTCAATATATTTCTTTGTTCTTTTGGGGTTCTTTCTTTTTTTCTTTCTTTCTTTCTTTCTTTCTTTCTTTCTTTCTTTCTTTCTTTCTTTCTTTCTTCTTTTCTTTCAGTTTTTTTCTTACCCTTTTCTATTCTACAGTATCTTTATCAAAATGTACCACTCTGTGTTTGTTCTGTTACTTTCACAATCATGTATTTTTGTATGTTAATTTGATTTGGGGTCTCATCTTCAGTTTACGGTCTTCTGTTTGCATGCATGTGTCTGGAGTCCAGTCTCTTAATATTTCCTGTGAATGTGTGCCCAGTTTTAAATGGGCTTTCCCTAATACTTTTATTCTTGCTATTCTCCATTTTTATGCTCTATTTAAACGACAGAACAATTCTGATGAGTTCCCTCCCTGACCTTTAAATTCTATTTTCAAACTTCATCTTCTGATATGTAATGCCATGTGTGACTGCTGCATGCCTGTACAATAGATGCAGATTGGTCAGGGATGCATTTCAGGTTGCCAACATTGTCAGTGATGTCAGATGTAAGATTTGGCATACACTTGATTAACACAGATATTTATTTTGAGACATTACCAGGTATAAAACTCAATTGAAACTCAATTGAATCACTTTTATAACACAATTATAATGTACAAGTCTGTGGTTAGTTGCTGAAATTCCTCAGCTGAATGTATTTAAAGCTTTTAGTTGGGAAAACACTTAATATATAAATAGTGATTTGCTAATCCACATTTTTCCAGTTCCTATCCGATACACGACTGCTGATACCGATTCCGATATAATACATATATTTACTTTAAAAAGATGCCCACTTTTCGCCTTGCTTTGAGAAAATAATCTAAATTGTTCAAGTATTATGTCCATTTTAGCAGGAACAACTGTGTAAAAAAGTGCAAAACTAATACATTTTAAATACGTGAATTCAGAGGCATGACATGGGCAGATTGTAATCTAACCACTTCTGTTTTCAGACCCTTGAGGTCAGATGAGCTGCTCTTAGAGCTGCCCTCACTGACAGTGTGGCTTGTGAGTGTGTTTTCAGCACGTGTGTTCTGTAATGGTGTGTGAACTGCTCTGTATCTGTGTCCCCTGTCCTCTTCCTGTGTTGCAGAGTGGATTCACTCCGCTGCACATTGCAGCTCATTACGGGAACGTGAACGTAGCGACGTTGCTCCTAAACAGAGGGGCTGCTGTGGACTTCACTGCAAGGGTGTGTTTTGAAGTGTGACATATACTCAAACACACACACACACACACACACACACACACACACAGACTAACTTTGTACAAAATGTCAGATAGGCTTTATATTCTTGCCTATTTGGCACAAAACTGTGCCACAGTCTGCATATTTATGAGAACAGTCAGAGCTCTTGATCTCCTGCCCATTTTGTCTGTCCATCCCTCTCCCTCTCTCTCTCACTCTCTCTCTTTCTGTCTGTTTCATTACATCAGTCTCGCTCTGACACTCTCCTTCGTTCTCTCTTTCTTGCTTGCCTGGTGTGTGTCCTCACCTCCCCTTTCATTTGAAAGCTTGCATATTAAAACAATCTTGATAAATCTACACATCTGAATCTGAATCATTGGGCCTTTAGTGATTAGCACACCAAGTCTCACTATAGTTATTTAAATAACTAGAGTTAGTCAAAGTTACTTTTTTTATGTATGTTTGATATATTGTTGGTCTATATATACAGTCTGTTAAATGCTTTGTGATTTTTTGTAGCGATTTTATGCGTACTTAGAATTCATGCATACTTAGCTTTACTTCACGTACCCTGACTTTTAATTGATGCTGCTTACAGAATGGAATCACACCGTTACATGTGGCATCTAAGAGGGGTAATACGAACATGGTCCGTCTGCTGCTGGACAGAGGTGCACAAATTGACGTCAAAACAAGAGTAAGTTGCAGTAATTATGAGTTAAAACCTTGAGGACAGTATGATTTGTGATTGCATTTCTTTCTTACGGCGAACTCAGAACCTGAAAATCTCTGGTGAAACCGCAGCTTGAATACATTGCAATGGAGTATTTCCACATTTGCATCATCATGTGCAAAACATCAATGTTGTGGATTTTTAGCAGCAAAAACAACGGTATAAAAGCTTTACAACACAACAGTATAGTATAGACAATAAACTACAACTTTGGATTGGAAGAGTATAAATACAAAGGCCTTTACCCATATAGGGCTACACATAATTCACCCATTATAATTTTATGTTCCATCAAATAATAGCTGTTGTTCACAGTCATAGTTTCATTGCCAAGTGCATCTACATGCCAAAGAGAGTGACAAATGTATCACTATCCAAATAAATATGTAGAAATACCTTAGTAATTGTAATGGTGATTTTGGCTTTTGCCATACTGATATAACACAACCTGCAAGATGCAAATGTGCCCTTTAATCAATTACAATTTTCTGTAATGTGTACAACTTGAACAATTACAGTTACACATGTATTGTTCTATAAAGTTCTGTAAAAATATTTATCAAAATATGACTCAAAAAACCTAAATCCATGGAGATGGGCGTCCAAATTACCCATTTTTGGAACCAGTTTTTATAAAATACTTTAAAAAACAGTTAAAGGAGTTAAATAATTTAACCATTAATATGTTACTCAGTAACAATCCTAACAGTAGTACCACTCCCAAAAGTTGTTTGCCAGCTACTATATAGGTAGCTAATATTAGCTGATGTGTTTTGCAGTTCAGAACATCATAATGCGGATTGTTTTAAAGTCACTTGATCAATAGACCTAGGCCTGTAGTTGAAGATTGAAATTCCTAACAGCAGTTGACACAGTACATCTAAAGAAGAGGACATTCAAATGATTAAATGTTCTTAAACATTGTCTGATAAACAGAAAATATATTTTATGTACATATATATCTTTTATTATGAGTTAATTTATAAAAACCTAATGTAAACAACAGTTTTGTTTACGATTACACAGAATACCGAGTAAGGAAATACTTTAATAAAAAGAAAAAATAACAGTCTGATTCACTTTTGGCATGCCAGACATAAAATCTTTATTTTTTTATTAGTCGCTTTATTAATGGATCAGTGTGTTTAATACAGTAATTATAAATGCCATAATGTGTTCTAATTCATAATTTGATGATACAGTTTTCAATTAAATGAGTTATGATGTCTGGACAATAAACCTACTTGACATGGCTTGGATTGCTTTAATGTGAAGTGAGTCCAGTCTACAGTCAACTACTATAAAATGTTGAAGTTTTGGTTCTGATAACAGAGATATAATCAAGTGCTGCCCAGTGTGATTAGAGTTTGAATGGCTGAACCCCACAGTTGGATGTTGTATTGATTTATAGAGAGGTTGTTGTAGGCGAATGTTTGCAGAAATCAATGATCATTTCCACTCTTTTGAAAGTACAGACTCCAGTTTATATAGTGTCACCATCTTTATGTTTCATTGCTTTATGCAGCACTGTAGTAAAATACTGCAACATGGGACATAAGGAGTGTGTTATACTGCAACTGTAAAGAAACTGTAATGTACATTTTTATGAAGGCACATCCATCCCCATAACTAATTAGACAGTGATGTCTTTGTACTACAGATTGCAAGCTATACAATTAAAGCTGTTTCTAAATTTCACTTCCGAAAGAACAGCTTAATCTATCAATTTATTCATTTTACATTTGCAATAGATGGACCATAGGGAAGTAATAAATCCTGTTAGGTACACTCTATTATTATTTTTGAAACTCCCATAATGCATTATGAAAAGAATGTAATTTCAAGAATACCAGTAGGTTACACTTTGTTGAATTTGGATATATTTGTATATGTTTTGAATGTTAGTACATTTCAGGATATTGACAAAAGGATCACTGTATGTAAAGTTGAAGTTTATGCTACAGACTTGCATTGCACTGATAGGGCTCAGTCACACATTCCTTTTTAGAGCTTATATGAACCTTCATTCGTGAGAGTTTGGCCGTCAATTCACTTTTTCTTTTCTTTAATAAAAAAAGTATGTAAACAAGATGATCTAACAAAAGTGAAGTACTATTTTGAGCAACCAAACAAAGTAATGAATTACAAGGTTGCCTGAATGTATGATCATGTCACAAACTCACACACACACACACACACACACACACACACACACACACACACACACACACACACACACACACACACACACA
>JBBMFX010000011.1:4812278-4825625 GCA_037832545.1 Rhabdalestes septentrionalis
TGTGTGTGTGTGTGTGTCTGTGTGTGTGTGTGTGTGTCTGTGTGTGCATTCCCACATGCAGCCATATAGTGTAATTTACCTGGTTGGATCAAACAGTAAATTATCTTGTAATATGAAAGCATGACCATTTGGTAGACTGAAGTACATATGTGCATACATACTTGATTTTTAATAAAATAGGATAATATAATACTTACAATAGGGTGTAAGCTTTATAAGGCTGTGGTACCTTCCTTCTACTCACAGCTGCATGTTAATAATACCTTGAACTTTGCATGGAAATAACTTTGCTTACATAGTGTGTGTGAGTGCGTGTGCACGGGTCTGGGTGTGTGATTCTCTGTTCATCTGATGTATGACTGTCTTTCAGTTTGACTTGCTTTTCACTATTGTTCATTAGCTCAATTTGCTTTTATCAGTCATTATGTTATTTTCTGTTTATACCTACTCAGTGATCTTATACAACCATTTTGACCTTTCTAAATTCATTTATTCAGTCAATCAGGGATGGATCATTTTTAAAGCATAACTTTCCACTGACATGAGATACATACCAAGTGTCACTGGCTTTCTTTTGGAAAATTGTTTTTAAAAACAATGTTTTTTTTCTCTCTTTCTCTCTCTCTCATTCCCTTTTTACGTAGACATGAGTTTTACATCTTGAACAAATTTGAGCACTCTTGTCTGTCTGTGTTGCTCCTCCACAGTATGTTAACCTGTGTTTGTTGTTTTTTTTATGCTTCAATTAAATTATCATTTCAGCTTGATATTTTTTTTTGGTTTCTCATGCGTGAATGTCCTGTACAGACTGTGGATAAGCAAGTTATTTCCTGCTTGTTTCCCTAGTATCTTTAAGGTCTGATTAGTGTTTGCTTTGCAATTGTTGTTTGATCAGTCCTGTAGGTCCATTATCTGCCCTCCTATATTCTACTTTACCCCTCCCCTCAATCAGTCCTGTGCTGATCCTTGAAACTTTGTGCTGTTCCTATCCTGATGTCGTTTTCAAATCTCTTTTCCCTTTAATTTAAATTTTGGTTAATTTGCTCCTTAAATGCCCTCTTTCGAAACTGGAAGATGATGAAGATACTGAAACGTCTACAGAAACATCCATCCTGAAAACGCACTTGATTCGAGAGACTCCTGCCCTTGCAAGCCCAGATTTGCTATCTGAAGTGTCAGAGATGAAACAAGATCTGATGAAAATGAGTGCCATTCTGACCACTGATCCATCTGAGAAGCAGCGGGGTGTTCTAGAAAAAGGGGTGGAGGAGATGTCAGGGGAGCCTTTTGAAATAATGGAAAAGGTCAAAGAAGATTTGGAGAAAGTTAGTGAGATTCTAAGGAGTGGAACATATGAGGATGAGGCTGCTGAGGAGGCAGCAAAATCAAAAAGCCGGCCATATAGAAAGGATGAGGAGTGGGTTTTTCTCTCAGACTGTGAGATTGAGGAAGCCAAAATGATGGCAGCCTTCGAGAGTCAGAAACCACTCCTTAAGGATGTTCGAGGTAGCCGAGGGTCACAGAGACAAAAGAGTGTCAATGAAGACCATAAAGAGTATCTTTTAGATGTGCCTGTTACTTCTGGAGCTGCATCACGTGAGACTGTGGGGCAGGAAAAGTTCACTGAAGTTGTTTTGCGTAAAGGTGGCAAAAAAATTATACCAACTGTGCTTAAAGATCATAAAACACATGCTGCTGAGGTAAAAAAACCTACTCGAAAGAAAGGGCCTCAAGGACACACAGATGAATCCCACATACCTCACTCAAAAGGAGGCTCTGTAATTGAAAGTAAAGGAAAGCCGCAAGGTGAAGATAATCTTCTAGCTGCCCCATCACACCAAAAAAAGTCACCTGTATCACCAGTAGTTGAGGAAACACCAATTGGTTCAATCAAGGACAAAGTTAAAGCCCTTCAAAAGAAAGTAGAAGAGGAACAAAAGGGCAGAAGTCTGACTGGCAGCAAACCTTCAGTTGGAACTTCAGAAAAAAAATCTGCCGTCAGCAAAGATAAAAAAATATCAGGCCCAAAAAAAGTCCAGGGTCCAGCCAAACCCTCAAAAAGTGAATCAGAGAGACTAGAAGAGACTATGTCAGTGAGAGACCTCATGAGAGCTTTTCAGACAGGAGAAGACCCTTCAAAGAGAAAATCTGGACTCTTTGAACACAAAGTACCTCCTGGACCAAAGCACTCACAATCAAAAATAAAAGAGACCCAGTCCTCACAGTCTTTATCTATAGCACCTCCACTTGGGCAAGAAGTGTCCTTAGATGTTGTGGAACCAGAGAGTGAAAAAGAACTTCAGATTAGCCCAGACACAAGACATTCCAAAGACTTTAGTGCTGACATAAGAGCAGAACTCGAAAACAATGCTCAATACCAGCAGTTTAAAAAGTCAGAAGTACGACATGAAGGTAGTATTTCTGATTTTATCACAACAGAACCTTTAGTTAAATCAGAAATGACTGCCATTGCCCAAGATCTATCTAAACACAGAGAGCCTCGACTTGATAGTTGGCCTGAAAGTAGTTCTGAAAGTCTCAGAAATGAAGGGCTGGCGGATTCATCTTGTGCCTGCATGGGTGAAGGGGAAGTGCATGTGAGTTCTGAGGAGAGTGACAAACATGAAGGCATGGCAGAGGCTCCAGAAACAAGTCCTGAAAGCCTCTCATCCTCACCCAAGCAGCCAAGTCAATCTATACTTGGAAAAGCATCAACAGGAGCAAAGGTTGCTACCAAGGACAAGAACAGCTGCCTACTTGACTCCCCTTCTGCTGGTGCAAGGGCAGCTGATGAGCAGACATCTACAGCAACACTTCGGCGGTCGTCTGTAAAAAAAGCAGCTGAAGATTCTTCAAAAAGTGAGTGTGTGAGTGCATCTCGGGGCAAAACTGTTAAATTTGATGAAAAGGCCCCTGAAAAGGATATATTTTTGGCATCATCTAGACCACCTAAGACTCGGAAACTCACAAAAAGGGGTTCTGAAACTATAGAGAGTTTTTTAAGTGACGAAGAATCCTCTGATTGTCAGCCAGCATCAACCTCTGCTGACTCTGTGGTTTCCAGGGAAGACACCCAGGGTCATAGTGGTTTAGTTCTGCCTCTTAGACACGAAGATTCAGAGATCCTTAGTCCAGTAGCTGAAGACTCGATTACAATTAGTCACAAGGACTCTTTAGAAGGTAGCCCCCTTATGGATGACAACTCCTCCCATAAAACCCCAGACTCCATAGAGCCTAGTCCAACCAAGGAATCCCCATGCTGTGACTCTCTAGAAAGCAGCCCTGTAGAGCAGAAAACTGTCTTGATCTTTCCTGCTACAGTAGAGCAACTCAGTGTGACTGCAGGGCACCTGACATCCTCCAAAGCTCCTGAATTCCCCCCAGAAAATTTGCGTAGTAGGCTCCTCAGGGACCAGGAGGGTAGTGCCGACGATGACAGTTGTGAGCAGACGTCTCAGCTGACAAGTTCGGGTAAGAGTCCTCTTTCCCCTGACACCCCAAGTTCTGAAGAGGTAAGTTATGAGGTCAATCCTAAAACCCCAGACTTTATGGTCCTGCCCATGTCCCTTAAACCATCAGTAATACCTGAGGATGCAGAGGAAGATGATGAGTCCAAGTGTGGCTTGACTCAGAGGAAATTCACCCCAGAGGAAGAGATGTTTAAAATGGCTGCCAAAATAAAAACATTTGATGAGATGGAACAAGATGCAAAAGGCAGAAAGGACAATAAAAAAGATATGTGTTCCTCTCAGACCATGATTGAGTCTGAAGAAGGACATGAAAACACCAAACTGATTGGGCTTGCATCCAAAGATGAAACATCCTCAGTGGATGGCCTTGGGCTAACTGAGTCCAAACAAGGGTCAGAGGTAGCACAATCTGTAGAAACTACTATTAAAGTACAACCTCCCTCTCCTTTTCCAGCAGGTGTACATGAGAGCCCTCAAACAGCTGAGGACATTCACCAAACCATGGCCCACACTGCAGCGTCAACAGATGAATCAGCAAAGGAGGGACCTCAGTCTGTCTCAGAAAAGCCTGTCACAAAAGGCCATCAGATTTCTCAGGAACAAAAAGCAAAGGATCCTGTTAGTCCCAAACAGTTAGAACAGACCACCAAAACATCATCCAACAATGAAGGGGCAGCAAACATAACAGATGAACAAAAAGAGGAAAGCCTAAGGAAGTTAAGGGGTAGCAAAGATAATGACAAGGGTATAAAACAGAAAGAGGGTAACCAGCAAGTTGATAGCAAATCACCAAGCCAGCCAGAATGTAATGTAACAGATGAGGCTAAAGGCGATCATATTAGGCACACAGGGGCGTCTGAAATAGATTTAGACAGGGAACGCTTAAGGAATGAAGTTGATTCTGTGCCCATCATTTCTGGAAAAGCAATGGAAACATTTAAACCAGAAATATGTATTTATGATGACACTGAAGAGGATGATGAAGAGGAGGAAACTCCTAAAACAAAATCTAGAGGTGTTACTGCAAGAGCAGAAGCAGACACCTGGAGTGCTATGCGAGAAGATGATGATGCGTTTGCAGCAAGAGTCAGAGAAGAAGAACAAAAGATTTTGGGTTTGATGGTGGATCGTCAGTCCCAAGGGGCAACTCCAGACACTACACCTGGAAGAACACCCACTGAGGAAGGTACACCGACAAGTGAACAAAACCCTTTCCTTTTCCAAGAAGGTAAACTGTTTGAAATGACAAGAAGTGGTGCAATAGACATGACTAAAAGAGGCTATGAAGAGGAAGGTTTCGCCTTCTTTCAAGTAGGAGAGCAACCAATTGAAGAGGCACTTGCAGAGGATGTTAGGGAAGAACCTGGAGGTGACGTCAAAGAGGTTGGCCTCAACCTAACATTGCAGATTAAACCAGAAGAAGCTGGTCAGTCATCTAAAGAGGCTGCAAATGCATCACTCCACTCTCCACCTGGGGATGACCAGTTGAGCAAGTCAGATGGCTCAAAGACTAGAATCCCTATAAAGATGGGTGTTTCTGCCTCTGCCAAAACCACAAAGAAAAACCAAGAGACATCAGAAATGGCAGAGATTAAAATAGACAAATTATCAGACAATAGCCCCTCAGGGACTGATTTTGGTTCTCCAGACACTGTCATAACTGATGTCCAGACAGCAGTTTCAACTGTTACTAGATCAGTTTATTCCCAACAAGACCAAGAGTCATCAGATTCTTCTCCAGAGGATCAGCACTCAGTAAAAGAACTACCCAAAACTCCTGAAAAGACTTCCCCCACTTCTGATGGGACATCAAAATCAAAAACCAAGCCTGTTTCGAAAAGTCATACTACATCTACTCCAAAACAATCTTCCTCCTCTAAGGAAGAAGAGAAACCAAAATCAAGAATACCTGTAAAAGCTGTTTCCCCTAAATCTGAGACTGTACATGACCTGTCTATGAAACGGGCCGAATCTCTTAAAGACAAAAAGTCCAAGTTGCCTGTTAAGCCTGAAACAAGGAGAAAATCTGAGACAGACACAGGTCCCTCTCTAAGCTCCAGAGTGACAAGGTCTATCAAAGCCAAGAGCTACAATGAATGTGATTCTACCAAGAAACCAGCTAAAAAAGACCAGGGTCGTCCAGCAAGTACTGAGTTTTCCAGCAAATCTAAGACTTTACCATCAAGGCTACCTGTCAGGGGAAAGCCTGGTCAACTACCCCATTCTTCTACAACTGGAAAAAAAGAGCAGCAGCCAGAGAGACAAAAGCAGCCTGTTTATTTTTCTGAAGAGATTAGTGATGAGGCAGCTAAGCTAGTGGAGAGGTTGGCTCAAGCAGAGAAAGAAAAAGAGGAGGCAGCTGCCATGTCGGATGATGAAAGCAGCACCATAGATGTCTCAGTAATAGAAAATGAGCCTTTCCCTGACATGCAGATGCCTCTTCCTGAGGACCCTTTGGTCATTAGGCCTCGGTGGGACGACCCTGTTGAGACGCAGATGGAAAGAATCCCTGCCGATAAAAGTCAAGTCCGAAGTCAAGGTATCCCCATCACAAGGGGCCCATTCTCTCTCTCTCATCTGCCTCAGCACATTAGCGATGAAGGTGCTGCCTCTCTGTCTTGTAGCTAAAGCTTCAACTCTTTGTGGTGCTTCTGTGATGTTTGAACTGTGTTTGTGCCTGTCTTCTTTCCTTGTATATGTCATAGTATCATTTGATTTGTATTCAGGAGTTAAGCTGCAAAGCATGCTGCAATTACTGCTGACATCTGTATGGCATTTTATACGCTGCCACATCATCCCATAAGTTTACTAGTGAATTGCAAAAAAAATTTCCCGGACATTTGCTGTATTGCATTATATTCTACACTACACTGCACAAATAATTAGTTATGGCTTTGTTTTATTTGTGGAAGAGAATGTATCTAATAAACAATGGAATCCTCTAAAAAAACAAAAAATAAAATAATGTCAAATATCTGTATATCGGGTTGGATTTCATGCAGAAATCAAAGCCTTGAAATGGAAAATGTTATTTAAATTCAAGAGAAAGCCAGTGAATAAGTAGTTATGTTTAGTGTACAATATTAGAATATATGATCTTTTCCCTGTAGTGTTATGTCCTTGAATATATATCTATTTCATGATTTATTGTTTGGTGGTGTTTTTTCTTATATGTTTTGATAATGGTATTTACAGTGGACCCACAGGATGAAGCTGACAGGAAAGAAGGACGATTAGCTGTAATAGCTGACCACCTTGGTTTTAGCTGGACAGGTAATGCAGTATTATTCTTTCGATGTTAACACTTACGGTTTGGTTTACTTTCATTTTTTGTCTGTATGCATTATTACTAGCTGAAGTACTTTTGCTAAATTTAGAATATATATATGAAATAAGCGAAACCTCTTATTGCAATGGAGACTATGAGACTGGTTGTTAATGGGAAGAATAGTTTGGTGGTCACCACCAATCTTCTGCACTGAAATAGGTTGAGTAAGTAAAGAGGTTTTATAAGCTGCAACAAGTAATTGAGATTTACTTTATTTTATTAGGTTTTTCAGCCTGTATATATTCTGTTATGCAGCACAAATGTCCAATCTAATCTTCTTGTAGAACTGGCTGGTGAGCTTGAATTTAGTGAAGAACAGATCAATCAAATAAGAGTAGAGAATCCAAACTCACTTCAGGACCAAAGTCATGCCCTCTTAAGACTATGGATGGAAAGAGAGGGGACAAGTGCTACAGGTAGGACAATTGATCTGTATTTTTTTTGGGTGGTGACTTCGTTGAAGGGTATTATAATAACAAGTGGTCAGTAATATGTTTGGTCATTCATTGTTTTACCGTACTGACTAGTTCATGTATGGCTGAAAGATATTCAGGTTAGCAGCCCCCTAACCTTTTTAGACCTTTAAACAGATTTGCAGAACTCATTTGAAAGGATTTTTGTTGTGAGAAGGTAGAAATAATTGATTTATGACAAATAAAGACCATAATGGCTATCATGTCGCAAGCATGATATCTAATAACTAACACAATTGGGCCAAGGGAAAAAGAATGTGGCTGGTGCCAAAATACTAAAACACAACGAATCCTGTGCTTTTGGGTGTTGAGTCCCAAGTAAGTACATAATAAATAAGTAAGTACACGAATGAGTTCCAAAGTAGTTCCATGACATGTTTTTATTAGTGGGCACCCAGATCTTAAAGCAGTTTTTTTACTCTAATTTTGAAGATTACTCTATTTCTTTTTACTGTGCTCGACTGTGTTTCACCACACTTTAACAGGGACACTCGTTACTGAGCATGCTGAGTGCTTCTGCTGCTCCCAGATAAAAGAAAAGAGGCTCTGCTGGTTCCTGTTCAGAAAAAAAAAGGAAACAGATTTACAAATGTTAACTTGCTGTTGCTTTGAATTTGCCTGTTATAATTTTATGATCGGGGCTCAACCTGGACACAAATGTTCTGATGATTCATGTTGCCTTGACAAAAAATGCTAACGTAACGCTAACTGGCAGCAGATTTTATCGATTCATGCCACCCTGCTGAAAAATGATCCCTATAAGTTTATACAGATCATACCATTGATTGTCAGTTTAGAACACTGATGATGATAAAAAATAGACAAATAATATGCACAATCAGAGATATTTACTTATAAGCAGTGTAGCGATTCATGCTGTATTGTCAAAATATGCTAACTTTAAGCTTATTCAATTTATAAAATCAGTTTATAACATTATCAGGGCTGGGGTGGTGGTGTGCTGATGGGATTCCGCCCCACCTATCGTGCTGTTGTTTTGCAGGCAGTTACAGAGTGTAGCCATCTAGCTCCATAAACGTCCATGCGTTTTCCATCGGGGGCTGGATGTAAGCTGCCATGTACCACCAGTTTACAATCAGTGGTTTTAAGTTTTTGCAAAACAAATGTTATTGCACTTTTGATCATATAGCCTTACTTTTAAAATAAAAGTGCACAATACAATATTGAACTTCTGAATGCATTATTTGATTTTGTGTAAAACAATCACAGAAAACCATGCGATCAACTGTTATTAAAATGTTAAACAGCTTTAGTCAAATAGTATAATTTGACTGTTGTAGAAATTGTAGCTCATTATCTGGCTACATATTCCATTAATCTAAGACTTGTGTTTAGACCTTCTAATGGGACCACAAGAGTCCATAAATGAAGACCAAGAATCCTGCGATTTTGAATGGATGAATGGTTTTAAATACTTATGTATATACTAGAGGACTGTCAGTTTATTTTCACACCATTAAAAGTTCAATTTCTCTCACATATCAGTTTTGTTTAAGTTTTACATAACTTTTTTGTTCTTTTGTACAAAGTAAAAAAAAATTGTAAACAATGGGAACCAGTGATTCTGGAGGACACTATATACAAAAGTAGCTAAGATTCATGACAGGTTCTGCTCTGCTGTAACTGAAAAGAGTTTTGCTTGTACATTTTTGTGTTTATTAATTCTGCTCATGGTAAATGACTGCATCTGGTCTAGCTCACTGGTCTAGCTCACAAAAGACTCCTTATTCAGCTGCTGGGCTGGATCTGTGGTGATGGAGAAAGAAAAACTTTCAGCCACATAAGGCTGTGGTTCGTCAAAGGCAGGATTAAGAAACACTGGATCAAGCCTTTAAGATCATGCTAATACAACATGCAAATTGCGTTGAATATTTTCAACTTCTCCACAGAGAGCTCTTTGATGATGAAGTTGACAAAGATTAATCGTATGGACATTGTACATCTCATCGAAACAAAGATCATCCGGTCCACTCAGGACAAGTCATTACATACCTATGCAGAAATTGAGCAAACCATATCCCTGGATCACAGTGAAGGTAATCATAACACATGTTGCCATGAAAATCACATCTAAGAAAGAACAAAGATTTGGAAAACCTATTAGTCTTCATATCTAAACACACAATTTTCTAATTTTCCATTAAGGTGATAAGAGGAATAAATTATTATTGTTAGGGGCTTGGCACCAGATTTTCACTCACATTCATGCCTTCTTTATTTATAAAAGTCATAAGAGGATAATACATGAGTATATGTCAAATGTTGTAAATGTAAATTTATGAACTTCTGTACAGGTTTCTCAGCTCTTCATGAAGACATTGACAGCCCTAGGCCTGGTAGACATTCAGAGATCACTCCAGGAAGACCAGAGTCTGGACTGCATCCCCCACTGGTGTCTGTGGAGGATCTCTCTTCCAGTATATCTTCACTCAATGACACTCAGAGAGAGAAGTTGCAGATAGACGTTGATAGTCAAGAGTAAGTCACATGAGAGATGCTGCTTATTTTCGGTCATGAAACTATTGGTTCTGAAGCTTTTTCATGTTTTAACACCATATACGTTTCCCAGGGTATCTGGAGGCCCAATACAGTCTCGTTTTGAGATGATTGGTCTGAAGCAACAGTTCCCAGGCACTATCAAACAAGTAAGTCCCTTCTTTACCCTGTACAAAACTGTGCCTTGGAGGCTCCAAACTCAAGTGTATGGCCCACTTCACAAAGAGAGAACTGAACCTAGACTGTCATCAGACAACCCCACACAGCAGTTAAATCCCTTTGAAGATGACCCTCTCCAAGAGTTAGGAGCAGCAGGGCGTCAGTGTGTGCACATCTCAGTTGAAAAGGATATTGAAGATCATGTTACATCCACCGAATCAACCAGGATACATAGTCTTAGCCAGAAGCAAATAAATACAACAGATTTTGGAGATACCCTGCTTGAGTTTGAGCACACTGAGCCAGATTTCAGTGAATTGTCTGTGGAGCTCTGTCATACACCCAAGGATTATGATTCCACTCAGGTTTCTCCTACTTTGCTTACCTTTACTCAACCATCAATTGAAAGAGCTTCTGAAAAAGAATTACCTTTGTGGCTAATGCAAATGGAGCATTGTGAGCCTGGGGCAAAACCTGTTCCTGAAATGCCAAAGAAACCAAGCCCAGGTGAGGAGTACATAAAGCGTCATGTCGAGGAGATTTCTGATAAGTACTACAGAACCCTGTTTGGTGGAAATTACAAGTCTTTGGGTGAGGATAAGAACTTAGTTACAGAGACATTTGAATCATCTGAACATTCTAGTGTGAACAAAGTGGATGGGCTCCTTCATGTCAAACCACTTCATGAAGCAGAATCATCAAGCTCTTCCATAGTCACTTATGATAATCAAGATGTTCTTAAGTCATGTGAGTTGACGTCTAATCTAAATATACCCGTTATGTCATTCTCAGAGACTGCTGAAATAAATGTTGCAATCAAGGAGCAGACAACTGCATCACTAACACATCTGTTTCCTCGTCAGGAGGCAGTAAGCAATGTCCTTTCTACTAATACTCAGATGTTACATGACTCAGCAACTGGGCAGTTAGATATTTTATCACATGAATCTACAGGATTAAATAGAAAAGAAGACCATTTCAAATTAGAAATGCCTGCTTATTCATTACAAACAGATTATAGATCGTCACCAGACTCTGGATCTGAATATGCAGCTGAACTGTATATACATGAATATCGATCCTTGTCACCTGAATCTGTAGTCTCACTGCCTCTAGACTCACCAATACCATTTGAGTACCAGTACAAATCAGATACGCCTGATTCATGTGTTTTAATGGCTGAATTAAGAACAAATTCACCTGATTATGCAGCATCAGATTGTGATCTACTGTCTCCTGACTCTCCTTTACCTGATTTCAGACCGCGTTCACCACTACCGCCAGTTCGTGACTATGAAACACCTGAATTCACAATGCATGTTGAAGAGTGTAGAATTCCTTTTGATCCTGGAGACCAACTGTACTATCCTGTGTATGTGTCAGATTCTCAGTTCATACCACACGACTCTTATTTAATGGTTACCGATAAAATAGATAGACCAATTTCACCAGGATCCTGGATTGACTGTAGATCAGTTACGCCGGAATCAAATGACTCCTTTTTTTCGGAGTCCTTTAATTATGAAAACGTGAACAGAGAACCGTCCCCCATTGAGAGCTCAGATAATGGCTGTTGGAATGCTGATGATCTCTTGATCAAAAGACCATCCTCCCCCGAATCAGCAACATCTTTGAATGAAAATACGGCACTTTCTTTGGATTCACCAATACCCAGTTTTACGCCAGAAGTATGTGACTTTTTAGGGCAAATAAAAGAATACGTATCATCATCAGCATCCCAGTCTGAGATTTCAGATGTAGACTATAAGATGTCATTAGAATGGTTATTTGAAAGTCGACCATCATCACCTGAATCAGCAATTTCAGTGAATGAATGGAGGTGCCTTTCCCCCGATTCACCTTTACCCAGCTTTGCTCAGAGCATATGTGACATAGTCACGCCTATAAAGGAATGTAGGTCTGTGACACCCCAGTCAGATCTTTCAGACCAAGAATGTGATGTTATTTCACCAACATCATCACTTGAATGTCGACCTTTATCACCAGAATCCTTATCATCTGTTAATGAACACAGACCTCTTTCCCCTGACTCTCCAGTACCATACTTTACTTCAACAATGTGTGAATTGCATTTGTCTGTACAAGGATATAGATCAGATTCACCTGAATCAGATCTTTCAGACAGAGAGTATAAGCCAATATCGCCAGTGGCAGGATTATCTGAGAGTCGGCCATCGTCACCTGAATCAGTATCATCCGTAAATGTCCATAAGCCCTTTGCAACTGATGTGTCAGTACCTGGACATAAAGAAACAGTGTCTGATTTTGATGTTTCTTTTGATGTCCATGGTACACAATCACTAGAAATGGGATTGTCATATGTTGAGAGTGAAAACTTTGATCCCAAAGTCGGGCAAAGTGCACAAAAGCCACAGTCCCTTGGGCCTAAAGGTTTAGAAACAGATAACTCAAATGAACTGGTTTCAGAAAGTTGGATAAGTCCTGATTCTAACAGCCTTTCAAGCGAGGACTTGAAGGCAGCTGAAAAATCAACAGACGTTTTCAGTCCAGATTTGGGAGTTGCTGCTGAAAATTGTTCAAAAACTAAGTCGAACACAGAGAAACCTGATATGGGCTATGCTAACTTGGTGTCTGGAGAGAATAAAGTACACTTATCAGAA
The DNA here is from genome assembly GCA_037832545.1 of Rhabdalestes septentrionalis. Taxonomy (NCBI): domain Eukaryota; kingdom Metazoa; phylum Chordata; class Actinopteri; order Characiformes; family Alestidae; genus Rhabdalestes; species Rhabdalestes septentrionalis. The sequence continues at coordinate 4,824,868 of JBBMFX010000011.1, forward strand.
TCATCAGATTCGGTAGTATCAGAACATCAGTTTCTGTTTACACCACTTATAACAACTACACCATTAAATCCTTCATCTACAGCTGATTACAACCTCGTGTTTAAAGCTGTTCTTAATAATCTTATGAGACACATATATGACCCACAGTATAAAGGTGAGACATTCTGCCTTAAACCAGGTGTTTTTGAGTATAAAACAAGTTCCCCAAAAATGTCATCGGTCACCGTTGTTGAACAAGATCCTCTTTTCTCTTTGCCATTTCCTGTTAGTGAAAAATCAATAGAAAGACCTTTATCACCAGAATCTGTCATATCAGAGGGAGAATATGATATGATTGCGGATCACATGGCAGTGACTTATTATAGACCCCCATCAGTAGCATCTGGAGATAGTCGACCACTTTCCCCTGATTCACCAATACCAGAATTCAAAACCTTGTTCTGTGATAATGCTTTGCCTGTTTCTGGTTATCAATCATACTCACCTGAATCAATATGTTCAGAATCTACAGAACATGAATGTTTTCTAGGAGACTTGTTCACTGCTGATCAGAGACATGAGTCACCAGATTCATTTGTATCAGAAGTTGAAAATAGACCTCTATCTCCAGATTCACCTGTACCACAATACTTACCATTGTTGTTTGATTTAGTACCAGGGATAGGTCACAGAATATCTTCTTTAGAGTCTCTGGCATCAGAGATAGATTATGAGTTAAATGTTCTAACAGATACAGTTTTGTATCATAGGTCATCATC